>BSBK01002988.1:752500-1195000 GCA_027943335.1 Chamaecyparis obtusa
TTTTCATCGATTATTCAACACATAATATTGTCATCAAAATTGAGACGTCTATAGCAGTTGAATTATCGACAGACCCACCTTTGAAATAATCACTTCAACCTGGAAGAATTATTGACCATTCCTTTCATCATTGCGACCAATATTGGTCAAAATTGTGAGGACTTATGGTCGGAGCAGTCGTCGAGTGTATACCATTCTCATCGAAATGACAAAAAAATGTTGGTCAAAATGGTGATGAGGGGTGGTCAGAATAGTCATTGAGTATATAGCATTCTTGTCGATAAGTATATTCTTTTGACGTCAAAAAAGTGATAGAAATTTTTTTTTTTTTGAAAAATAAAATATATTATCAAATTAAGCATAGCAATAATATGCTTAATCTATTAGTACAATAATATGCTTAATTTATTAGTAATTATCTGCATTTAATTTGCCAATTACTAATAGTTTTGTACTACACATGCAATGTATTGTTAGTGACTTACATTTTCTTGGATTCAAGGACTTTAGAATATACTCCAAAAGTGATTATGTAACGAAGGAAGTGAGAGGGAAGGATCTTGATTTAGGTCAATGGATATTTCAACATGATTTTAGACAAGATCTTGACATGAGTGGATGGGTGTGGATGGTGGGATGAGGGGTGTATTGGTCAATGTGATCTACTCGTGAAGAGATAGTTTGGTGTTTATATTATTAAACTCTCTATTCAATGCAACATTGATAGGAAAAGCACTCATTGATTGGAATTTTATAAGTTTTGATCATTCCATGTACTGATTATATTATTTTGAAGTCTTAAAATCAAAGAATTTCAGTCCTTTTATTAACTGTTCCTGTATAGTGCTTGACATGCAAACAATCTTTGTCTTGAAGAACCAATGATTTCCTAGGCTCTATCAAATAGTTGGCAAGCAATGATGTATTCAATATTTCTAAAGTGCTTCAAAAGGCTTAAACTCACCAAGACTCTTCACAAGACTTCTAAGTGATATATTTGGTGTTATTGACTTACATTTTCTTGGATTCAAGGACTTTAGAATATTGACTTACATGGGGGGTGTATTGGTGCAAGGCACCTAGGCAATTCAGTTTTCTTTGGGACTTGAGTTCTATATTTCATTTTTCTTTGTAATAAAGGATGTCTTCTAAATTCCTAGACCATCCTATGGCTTGGTTTTAGTCCTTCTTGTGTGGAGGTGTGTATTGTAGAAGAAGACAATGTAATGAACTACCAAGCAATAAACTTTTAATTCTTTACAAACAGTCATTTTTCTGCTCATGAAGACACAGTCTGGTGTTTATATTATTAAACTCTCTATTCAATGCAACATTGATAGGAAAAGAATTAATTTATTTCAACCTAGGGCATCATTGATTGGTATTATAAGTTTTGATCATTCCATGTAGTGATTATATTGTTTTGAAGTCTTAAAATCAAATAATTTCAGTCCTTTTATTGACTGTTCCTGTACAGTGCTTAGTGTGCAAACAATCTTTGTTGGAAGATGTGGCCCTAACTCACATTTTCACCATTAGGATTCAATGCCACTATGTGAAAGGTGAGTTAAGGAAATGCTTTATAAGAGTTCAAAAGCTCAGAGTTGGGAAGGTTAGTTTTCTTTTTGAACAATGATGCCCTAGGTTGAAATCAATGAATGTTTTTCCTATCAATGTTGTATTGAATAGAGAGTTAATAATATAAACACCAAATTGTGTCTTCACAAGAAGATCACATTGACCAATACACTCCCCTTTATAAGATTTCAAAAGCTTAGAGTTGGGAAGGTTAGTTTTCTTTTTGAACAATGATGTCCTAGGTTGAATATTTCGTATGTATTCAACTAGACAAGTTGAAACTCGACTACAACATTAGACAAAAACTGTGTGGGATCAAGTTGTTGGATGAATTGGGCCCTTAGAGTTCATGGGATTTCCATATATTAAAATCAATATGCACATAATTGTTAAGAGGACATATGTTCAAGTCATCTAATGTTGTTAGAAAAAACATTGACTAGGACCTTAACAAAAACATCTTATGAAATTTAGTTCTGCATAACTACATATAGAAGCAAACATAATATTCCTTATTGAAAGAATCAATCACCTTGTTGAGATTTATCAAATTGATAAAAAGAGAACCATACAGTTCACATTGCTTCCAAAATCTAGAGACAAACTACTTTCAAATATTGTCCACGAGGCTAAAATTCTAATAGGCAAAAAAAAAAAACTTATCATTGCAGGCACTTCATTTGGGAAGATAAGGGAATTCAACATCTGAAATTATGAAAAACTATGTTTGAATGAAAATGAATCATCAATTTAATTGAAATAAGAACTAACCAAGTCTTTAATGTTATTTGATTGAATTAATTATAAATATTCAAATATTTAGAGATGGAGGAGGATGGCCCAATACACTGAAGGTACCTAGGGAACAATATATCCAAAATCTTATTGTCAATATTTTTAGAAGTACAAAGCATGGCCATGAATGAAAAATAGTTCACTCACAGTGTGTTGGCCTCAATAACCTCAAATGGCACAGCAACAAACCAACCAACTTAACTCAAGGTGGAATTTATTTTTTTACATTCAAGGTACCATTACATAGTTTATTGCACCTATCATTATGCCTCTATAAAAATAAGGTATTTACTTGGCAATGATACTAAGCTAAGAAATTGGAATAATTTAGATCTTGTGATTCTTTATCATCAATGTGAACAAGATGATGCAGTTCCTCAAAAGCACACATGGTTTCTGCATCAAACCCTCCTACAAACTGTAAATATGGCAGAAAAATAAATGGAAAAAGAAAACATTACTCATAGCAATATAATAAAAATTGAGGCCATTTATCCACATGTCACATGAAGTGAATATTTACCTAATGAGCTTTGAAAGAAAAACACACACCTTGAAGCAACAAGAATTCTTGTGTAGGCTCCTTTTCTGAGTTTCCCATCGACTCCAGCTCTATAGATATTCGTCTCATGTATCTCTTTGCTAGCTTAATGGAACCTAACTTTATCTGTATCAAAGAAGATCATTAAATTATGAGTTTGAGCATAAGAATAAATTCATACATTCAAAAGGGACAACAATACCAAAAATATAGGCTTCTAAATGATCACTAATAGCTAATAAGCATGCATGACATACCATATAACGCTCTCTACCCAGCACCATTCTTACAGTAAGATGTCCCAAAACTTCATTTTTAAAATCTGTACTAGGAATGTACATTTCAGTTGAAGTTGAGAGAGAAAGGATTTTGAATTTAAGGGAAGTTTCCATGAAGTGAGAAGCCTCACTGATGTCTCCAACCAATTTCAGTTTTATGTCAAAATTGATAATTTCTACCAATTTAGGGTTCATAGCCTTTTTTTTTTATATTCAAGTCCAATCTAATCATGATACTCATCTAATGCATGGTTTTTTTCATTTACACATCTATAGTGAATACAATGCCACAAATGACATTTTGTCATATACACTAAAGGAAACTTTATATTTGCAAAGAGGCTTCAAGCATAAAACAGTTCAGAATCTTCAAATATAAAGGTGGATATGAGAAAACAAAGAAAACCTCTAATCCTTGCCAATCCTTGCACATGCAGAGACTGTGAAGAAAAAGGATACAAATTTCTAATAGAAATTGAGTCAATTAAGTTGTTCCTATTAACTAATCAAGCAACTATTTCTCCAAAAGTATGTAATAGACAGATCAAGATGCATAGACTTAGAGTAACCGACCCGGGATGGGCAGAAATGGTAATAAGTTATTCAAGAAAACTTGATAACCTATTTTCAGCCTGAAAGGAATAAAAGAAAATGGATTCCTTTCTTAGCTATAACTAGAACTTCAATAGTAATGTAGCAGAATAAAGATAAACTTGTTCCCAACATGACATAATTGTAACTTTGTCAAAATTCTAATTTTTAAAACCATTCTTCAGTAGAACTCAGTCCAGCCTTAACTTTTAAAAGGTATAAGCTTAAGATAGACTTATTGATGCTAAATATAAATTCAAAGTTGCATTGTTTAAAAAAAAAAAAGAGTCATCATTCATGTAAAGACATATTTGCAAGGTCAGTGTTGTAGCAATCATGATAGTAATTAGAGTCTTTTCTCATCAAAACATCATTCTATAAGTGAATTATCAAAGAGCCTAAGGAGAAATTGACAAGATGATATAATCATGCCACAATATATAAACACTAGTGAAATCAAGGAAAACCAATATATAGATATGAAGTTATGATGTGTTACAAAGACTTGAGGTCCAACATGGAAAATGATCAAATCAATGGTAAACAGACTGACCAAGTAAAGTGAGAATAGAGACTTCTGAAAGGTAATAGATTCAAATATGGACAAAGAAATGATGCATTGATAGATATAGCACATCAAAAGTTACATTTTCATATACTAACTAAGTGAGTAGGTTACTAGACACATGTTTTTAGTTCATAGTCATTTGGTACAACTACACATGAAATGCATAAAGAAGTGTTATAGCATGAACATGAGACAGTGGTATCTAAACAAAGGTAAGTTTTCAAAACTTGCATTCAAGGTATCAAAGTATACTACATGAATAATAATTAATACCATGACTCAATGCCCATTTTACTACAATAAATGTGCATATTATATGATTTCAAGTGATACTATAGGGTAAAAATGAAGGCAAACTAGACTATTGGGGCAGTCATGGGTATGGTCATATGACAAAGTTGTCATACATGCAGTCATAAAGAACAATTATGAAGCAATCATAATTAGATTTAAAACACTTATCAACAATAGAAAAAGACTACAAAATTGATAAACAAAGTACATCTTGGCATTTGATACAAGAAGCTTGAGTTAGGCGTAAACTACGGAACTACATACAACCACATTTGATAAGGGATAACATATCACTTTTCCAGAAGGACAATTGAATGTTCTTAAGAAGGTATTAATCTATAAACATTGAAAATGATTCTTCTAAATAAAAAGAGTAACATTAATAGAGTATGACTGATTATTATCAAGATTATGTTCAGTTGGCCTTTCTAGATTTGTCTGTATGCATATGACTAAAATATGCTTGTATGGAAGTCAATTCCTAGATATAGGATTTAGATCTTCCATTGATTAGTTGTTGGATTGACACCATTTTCATAAATCTTGCAGGTGCATTAAGGACTCATGAATACTTCTTCAACTAGTTGATCCAGGATACAACAAAGTCCATCATTTCCTCAGGTAGTAGGGAAGTAAAAGGGGTAGGAAGAAACATGAGAATGAGTCATTTAGAGGCAACTAATAATTTTTCATTTAAATTTTTAGGCTTAAAGGTAAGTGCTTTATAAAAATTCCCCATTCACTCTCTTATCTATAAATCTAATTTGATGAACATGGTGATGCAGATTGGTTGATGAACATGTTTAAGAAGTAAAATATTTCTTAAAGTGAATGAGAAATAATATGGAATAAGAAGTAGGTGTTTTTGACCATTGAATCTATGTCATTGGTTTAGTTTGAGCTTCACTTGTTTTCAATAATAGTTTAATATTCTCTACTTAACAAGGCCAACCACATGAAGGTGGAAGCTCATTTGGCCCCCCCTCCCCCCCCTAACATCACTCTAAATTCCCTATTAACATCTAATAACATTCATTCATTCATTCATTTTTGAAATATAACATTCAATCATTATAATCACACGATAACATTCATTAACACACAACATTCATGAATAATTCATTAACACATCATTCATCAACATTTACTAGTACAAAATTACATCCATTAAGAAAACATTCTTTCATTAGCAAAAAATGTTAATTACAATCATTTCTTTTTTGGTTTCTTGCTCATTTTTCTAAGGTAACGACTAAGTGGAGCATCAATATCCTCATCATTCCCATCCTCTACTGATTCTAATGCCAACACATGTCTCCTCCTCATCTGTTCAGGAACAGGAGGTTGCTGCACCAAAGAGGGGTCCACTGCAATAACAACTACGTCATGGGTTAAATTCACACCATTTTATATTAGTGTTACAAGTATTTAATTAAGTAAAAGAACTATAAATCAAAAAAGAAATTTAAAAGAATAAAACATAGATTTTCTTTACCTGAATGTGCCACATGATCTACATGGTGATCACTCTAAACATCCTCCACTCGTTTAGCATGACATTCTATATGCTCTAAAATATACACAAAAAAGGTTGCGCCAATTTCAATTTAAGATGTTAAATTTTATTAATAATTACATAATAAATTTTAAATAGAAAATGAACACCTCCATCGACACTATGATGCACATTAGGGGCTTCATCATGCGGCGTAGGATCTATGTTACAATTAGGAGGCTGCATTGCAATGTCATGCACATTATTATCAAATAGATTGTTGCTCAAGTATTCAATTTCAAATATATATTTTTTGGCATATTTACCTATTCACATGATGTAGGAGACTCTTGGGTTGGGCCAATGGAAGCTTGGTGTAGGTGTTCAGCTACGGCTTGATAGCCTTCCTTGAAGGCAATTATTTTGTGTTCTGTTGTGGCCTCTAAATTAAATTTCGAGCCCTGCATTTTTTTATTAAAAAAAATTATTTGTATTTTATTAATAATTTTTCTCTGGACTTCATTTACTGGTACTTACAATTTGTGCTTTAATTTTTGAATATCCACTAGAGCCAAGTTTGTGCTGCCCAATCTTTTGTAGTCTGGCCTTTGTTGCCTTTGATGTGTCCTGCAACTTATGAAAAGTTTGAAATATGTTACATGATATAGATATAAAGATCACTAATTAGTGCATTATTACATTCTACTAGTATTTAATACTATTGCATACCTTCTTCTCTCATTTGTTGGTGTAATTCCTCTTTGAGCATCCCCTTTCTCCTTTGCATCCAAAATGAACTCATTCCAATCCCTCACTGGAATAAAGAGAGGATGCTCGTACTTTGGGTTTTGGACAATAATCCTTCTATATGAGTCCCTCATAGTCTTAAGATGTTTGGCAGCTTTTTCTAAAATTTTCTTCTCCTCAAAAATATTACTACCAAACTCATTCTCTAAATCTTTAATTAGCTAATCTTTTAATTTTTTATTTTGCACGTTCCACCTTTTAAGAAAAAACACAAAATTGTTAGATAGAAAAATTAACCAAAGTTGTGTACCTTGAATATAGTAAAAGAAAAGGCCTGAATGAAAGGAAAAATACTGTACCAATTAATAATATGAAATAAAAATAGTGGGATAGGGTTAGTTCACTTATGATGTTCCACCTTGTATGTATGGTGGGCCCAAATATCTTCAATGTGAAGTCATAAAGCATCTTATAAAAAGAATCATTTCCTAAAAAAATGTCATGGGATCATCAATCCAAAACTTTTTATGAATAGGTAAATGCATATTACAATATAAATAATAATAATTTTAAAGTACCTGGAAGCTTAGGACATTTTAAAGGCATCAATTCTTTATCGTCAATCAACAATGACATTTGCATAACTCTCGTGCTAGAAACACGGGTAGATCTAAGAAATGATGGTGAATTATCACCAATACAGGTACTCTGATCTATATCTGGCATAGCAGATGGTGCCGGTGTATCTCCCACTCCACAAAATTAATCCAATATGAGATGCACCCAAGATTAAAGTATAAATTATCAAATCATAATTAACACAAAACCAAATATAGAAAAACAAAGATTTACCAAGCATAGACCATGAAGGTGTCGATGTTTGCATGCCCCTTGTTTCTGACATTACACTCAGAAATCTCTGATGGACCTCGGTCGACCTCCCAGGAGGAGTCACCTGCACTTGATCACCTGAACAATACATTGTTAGCAAAGACATTCTGAAATAATAAAAGTAAGAGTTAACTTAAGAAGTTTTTGAATGTTCCAAAGAAAAAATTCCTTGTAACTTGTCAACTTAAGGATTATTTTACCTGAGGTGGCCAGAGCTCTACTAGTACCAACCTCACCATGATGTCCATGACTAGGTACTTGAGCAAGCAAATAATCCTATAACAAGAACACATACATATTTTAGTTCATGACATAAAAGAGTATAAAATATAAACCTTTATTGAAATTTTGTTATAACTAAAGATTCATTACTGCTTACTTCAAAATGATGTGCTTGTGCCATCAATTCATCTAGCCTCTTCAACATCTCCTCAGTTGGATTTGCATCTTCCAAAATGCTAATAATTTCTGCATTGAATCTTTTTAGTTTTTTCTTCAACATATTTATTATATTAGGGATTTCTGGGATATCCTCATCTGTATCTACATCTATTGCCTCTGTTGTTGTAGGTTCTTTTCCCCTATCCCGAACATCAAATTATGATAGGAATATCAATAAAACTATGATAATAACTCCAAAACCCTAAATAAAATAACATAATAATATAACATTTTTCAACTATCTAATTTGTACAATTTCAATAAGATTTACCATTGCTGAAAAATGGGTGGAAGGAGCATCCTTGCGGCCTCTATCATGTGGGGGATCCATATCATCCTGTGACAAAGATTAACTATAAAAACTTCAGTGAACTAAAAGCAATAGACCGGCATAATTTTGAGTGGCGAATATTTGCCTTTTGGCAAATTCTAGGGAATACGTTTGGGGAAATTGGTGAATCACTCAGGTATAGGTTGGCCCAATATATTCACCCAATCTTGACACAGTAACTGCTAAATATTCATTAGAATTGCCAATTAGATTTTCTGTTTGACGATGTTGACCATTATATTCACCTATAACCAATCTGACATGGTTCTTTTAATGGTCTCTTATTCGCCAACGATATTAATTATGAATTGCATATAAAATCTAAAATAGCCAAATGGTTTATATTGTTATCTTAACCATGACCTATTTTGCCACCCATTAATTAATTATTTTATTGACCACGACATATTTCGCCAACCTGTTAATTAATTATTTTCTTGACCACCACGTATTTCTAATTTTTCACCAAAAATAGCATTGATTAGGTTGGCACATTTTCGCCAAAAGCCCAGGAATGTAAAAAAAATAAAAATTAGAAATTTGGAATTTGGAATCATGGATTGATATAAATTCAAATCAAATTTATAAAAGTAGTCTTATCATGTGTCATTACAAATTTTTGGAGGGCCAGATTTACAAATAACAATCTTGCAACAGTAAACAGAGGATTGAACATTTCATAGAGTCAGAATTCAGAGGAAGTAGGACAAAGGTAAGCAATTATATGTTCACATTTCATAGTATTGCTATTAATTTTAATTCCTAGAGGATAGAATCCTAGTGACTAGTGAGAGGTCATTGGGTGAAGATGTCAGACAAGGGTGACTATCCTGAGATTGAGATTCAGATATCAGGGGAGGTTTAGACTCAGACTTCTCACTGTGCTCAAGGAAGTGAAGAGATTGGAAAGCTTGACAAGGGTAGGACTCCTCAGGGTAGTGAAGGGTAGGGTAAGACTCCTTAGGGCATTGAAGGGCCTGGGAGGCCATCAAAATGCCCAAAACTTAAAGATACTACCATAAAGGATTTCTTTGGAGTTGGCAATGTTTTTGCTCCATCAACATCTGCAATTGCAAGTGTAAAATCCATTCACAGTAGCTCACCAGTACCAG
This sequence comes from Chamaecyparis obtusa, assembly GCA_027943335.1. NCBI lineage: Eukaryota > Viridiplantae > Streptophyta > Pinopsida > Cupressales > Cupressaceae > Chamaecyparis > Chamaecyparis obtusa. The sequence goes on from BSBK01002988.1 coordinate 762,163, forward strand.
TACCACAAGTTGGGGTTGTCATTGAGTTAAATGAAAATCAAAATGCATCAAATGAGGATAACAATGGTGGCACAAGAGAAGATGTTATAAGGGATACGTAGAACTAGTTGGAAGAAAATGCTATCAATGAAGATAATAATGATGTTGGTAGGAAGAAAAGAAAAAGGGAAGTAAAAATGGGGTGGGAGTGGGAAATGACAAGAAATTTTAAGGTTGATTGGGTAGAAAAGTACTAGTTCATTGAACTAGTCCTAAGCAATGATGAAAAACCAACAGAATGCAGGTGTAAGATTTGCACCTAGAAAAATAAAAAAGAGAAGAAGTTGCAGCTAAAGCTTGACACTATAGAAAAGCATATTGGTAAGGTTTATGAAAAATAGACCATAGATAGACAAGAAATATCAGCAGTCAGATGGAAATCAAAGGAAGAATGTCTTCATGTTAAGTATACCATATAATATGAAGAGCATAACAAGAGAATGGTAGTAATTTTTAGTAGTGAAAATCCAATCAAGGATGGGTTTAAATGTCCAGCCAATGAAGCAAACCTAGCAAAGACCGTTCAGATGAGTGTTGTTTTTCATATTATGTCTAGAGGGCATCCTATGAGAGACTTCTCATAATATGGTAATTTATTATCCTTTTTTAAAGTTCCTCACTATCCTATGTCACATTGGTCAACAAACATTGGATGGGAAATGGAAAACTGTCTTTCTGAGGTGGAAAAGCAAAATTGACAGCAGAAAGTAAAATAGTCTAGATTCATTTCATTATCCATAGATGAAGTTACTGCAGTAGCTAAAACTTCTTGGGTTTGTATGCATGTGTATACAATAAAAGAGCATGTCTTCCAAGCTCATCTACTCTGCGTTTGTAAAATGAGGGGCAATTCAATAGCAAAAAACTTATATTTTGAAGTGAAGAATGCTTCGAATGAAGTTGCTGGTATGGATGATTTGACAATTGGAAAGAAGTTAGTGTGTGTTGGAGCTAATGGAGATGTAGTAATGAAAGGCCAAAGGAATGATCTCTGTGCAAGATTACAAACTAGTATTGCACCTTACATGCTTGGCATACATTGCATCGCCCATCAAATGAATTTAGCATATAAAATTGTAAGCAATTTTCCTATAGTGTCAAAAGTTGAAGATCTAGTTCGTGTCATATACTCTTACTTCTGCAGAAGTCCTAAAAATTTTGTAGAATTTAAGATTTTCTTAGAGGGAGTAACACCAGGAAATAAGCTTCTGAAGGATGTTGAGACCAGCTGGGTCTCTTTTCATGTACTAGTAGAAAGAGTTCTAACAAAATATCAATCCTTAATCAAAGTAATATATGAGCAACGCCTCACAGTAGACAAAGCTCCTAATTTGTTACATAAGTTAAGTGATATAGAGACTCTGTTAACTTTAGCCATTCTTCTCCCCATGTTGGATTTAATCAACAAAGTTGTTAAGAAGGCCCAAGATAGGACTATGTATATCCATGAGTACTCAAATTTACATAGAATGACATGCCTTGCCCTGGATAATTTATACTCAGATATGATAACACTTCAAAGCCCAAATTTTTTTACGTGGAAAATAATTACAGATTTTAATCATGATGAGAATTTTTTACAATTCAATGCAAAAAATGATTTATGTATGTTTGTCAAAGGATATGAAATACCAATGCACCAATCTAAGACGAGCAAGTGAGGCAGATTACTTCCAGTTAAAAGGGATGATTTTGATAGGTTTGTTAAATCTGTTAGTGATAATTTGAAGTTAATTTCCTACCAAATTTCAAGTGAGATTCGTGAAAGATTCCCCCGAGAAGAAATTCTTGAAGCCATGGGTTGTGTGTTTCCTTATTTTTGGAAAAACGTCAGAGATAGACAAATCGATGCTCATATGTTTCATAAAAAAATTGATGAATTGATTAGAGAGTTTTCAAAACATGCAGATTGCAATGGACAACCAATTAAAGGAATTATAGATTCAACTAATCTTAAAAAACAATGTAGACAATTTGCATCATGTATGAAATTGTAGTTAAAAAACTTGGAGAATCCATTTGAATCTGGTGTAATAACTAGGCTTTGGAAAAGGATAGGGCAGAGTGAAGTATTACATGATTCAATATCAAAATATTTCAAACTTGCTAATTTATGTCAAACAATGATATTGGGGTCGGTGGAAGATGAAAGAGTTTTCAGTGCATTGGGGTTTTTGAAATCAAAGATAAAAAAAAAAACTAGATAGAAATTTGGAAACTTGCTTGAGGTTGTTTGTAACTCAATACAATGTTAGAGACTTTCCTTATGATAGGGCATTGGTGTATGGGGTTGAATGTGGTCCTCTAATCCAACTACACACACAACATAGTCATTGCTCACACAATTGAATTACGAAAGAGAGTATTGATCACTCAATTCGAAATTCATGGTGAAGTGACCTATTGCCTCCTATGTAGATGGGGTGTTTAATTACTCTCATAAAAAGAGTCCAACAACCATCAAACCAGTACTACAATGAAGGATTTGAAAGCTTATGAATATACTCAAATTGAAATTAATCTAGAATGAAGTGCAATTAATCTAAGAACTTGAAATATATATGAAGATGCAAGTTTATTCTAAAGAAATTGAAAGAAATATGAAGATTAAACTAAGAGCAAGTAAACTAATTATAATGAATATGCAATATTAAACTAAAATGAGATAATTACACTAATATGAAATAAAAGCTTTGAATTAATTTGGAAAAAAAAGCGCTATAGTTTAGTTACTCTAAAAAATTGCAACCTTTTGAATGAAGAATGAGGTTCATTAAATAGACAAGCCTGGGGAGAGAATGAAGAGGTTCTTGATTTGAAACTCCTAACTCTTCATTCCCAATTGAGACAAAAAGGCATGAATTACTTAATTAAAAAAATGTTTATTGCCACATAAGGGTGACCGTTCAAATAATTTGAATTATTAATTCAAATAAAGGTGTCCATTCAAATAACAAGTAATATTAATTCCTTTTTATGTATATTAGCCAAATGGGGTGGGTTTAATTTAATTTAAAGCACTTAGGACTTTAGAATTAAATTAATTTATCATAGGGGTAATTTAGCTAATAAAAGTCGAAGACTTTAGGAATTAATTATAATATTTGATTAATGCAATTTAAGGTTTTTGCAATTGACATCAAGTCGAATTAAGTCAGGTAGGAGAGAGAAAATTGCCTAGTAAACTAGGACTTTGATGATGTAAAATTGATGAAAATGCACCAAAATTGATTGAATTTAATAGGTTCCAATTTTGGGGTATTACATTTTCCCCTCTTTGAATTGATCTGTATACAATGCATTGATTCAAAGAATAATCTGAAGTGACAGATGACAAGAATTTTGGTAGTCTAGGTTAGGATGCCAAGACACCAAACAAATCAAAGCATGATTCTCCAAAGTCTAAGTTAGATTGCGAAGACAACAGTCTAAAAAGAGAACCAAAATTAGGGTTAGATTACCCCAATATGAAGCTTAGCCCTCTGAGACCCAGGTTAGATTGCCTAGATAACAGTCTAAAAGATATTTCAAGAGCTATCTCCAGAATGAAGATTGACTCCTAGGAATTAGGGTTAGATTGCCCCAATACCGAAAAGATAGACGACCATATAGCAAGATGCGAGGCATGAAGATGCCCCTAGAAAATGAGAACTAATGATCCAGATCAGACTAAATCAAGAATTGATTTGACAAGCTTCAAATGATGCAATCATCTTGCCTCCTCGGGAGTGAAATCGAAAGATGACAGATTAGAAGGATGATTTACAACAAGAGGTTGCAGAGTAGGAGCAATCAGACTAGATGTGAGAAGCTACCGAAGCAAATCAGAGCAATGCAGAGGTCCTGTTGACCAAGGTTGACCATAATTGACCATGGTTGACCACATTTGACTAGAGTTGACTTGATGAAAAGAGCAAAGATCTTGAGAACATGATGCAAAGATGAGGGTCTGGCAGGAAAATGACTCTAGAAGGCTGACTGCACAAGCATCCGATCCCAAAGAGTCTTTAGAATTTAAAATGAAATTTTGAGCTATCTAGAGATGTCAGATTTTGATTTTGATCCCAAAAATGGATTCAAAGTAGTCGATTTAGCCAAGGGTGCAATTTTTCATGCAAAATGAAGCACGTGTGCAGTTGTGATGAAACTGGGACAAAAGATGAGAACCTTCAATGAAGAGATAAGAGAGCACCAAACACTGTATCGATGCAAGCCTAGAATGAAAAATGCAAGCTTAAGCTAGATGCAAGCCTAAAATGAACGAATGTAATCCCTAGGACTTGGTTGTTAGACTCACTATATTATCATCATCGAGTTCATTTAGGCATGGGATGATCGCAAGATGCCATACAATCCTCACTAACATTGCAATCATGAGAATATGAATATGACATAAGTCTTAGATTTGTTAGAATGAGATGTAAGCATTAAGGCACAAGAAGCCAGAATGACCTGAACACCTATTCCTTTTGATTTAGCATGTTAACATAAGCATCAAAGCATAACTGCTAGAATGACCTAAATGTTGCTTGCGAACAGACACACCAGACACGCAAGAGTTCCTTCTTTTGCCAAAGATTGCTCGCAATGACCCTTACATTCGCTTAGAAGGATGAGCGTTAGTGATTTTACTTGTAGTAGAAAGAAGTCACTCAAAACATACAAGGAGAAGAACCAACCTCACCAAAGTGTCCATATAAAAGGATTTGAGGTATGCATGGCCACCTAATATGAGATGAAGGCTCTTATAGATGGACACCCCTATTAGATAGATTCTTTGGATCATTGGAACTAAACCAACAAATAGAAAGCCAAGAAAAGATCATGCCCCCAATCTTCACATTTCTCAATCAAGAAAGATGTCTTAGATTCACTTGAGGGGAAATGATAAAGTGAAAGAACAACACATAAGAAAAGCTCAACATGCTTCAAAGGAACACACAGTCAGTTTTAGTTTCAGTTTATGTTTGTGTTCAAGCGGATTGAAGTCAAATTAGAAGTGTACAACATTCAAAGTCTTGATGGGATAGTGACAACAGGCAGACGTAGTGAGAACCACCGGTGACCATTGTGAGAGACAAAGTCTCAAGAGGATATCAAAGCGTGAACCAAGTATCTATAGGTGGACACAGTGAGAACTACTGGTGACCGATACAAGGAACATTCTCAAAAGAGAGAATAAAGTACAAGTGAAACATCAATAGGAAGATGCAGTGAGAACCACTGGTGACTGATGTAAGGAAGAGATCCTAAAAGAGAGGGGTTTGAATGAGAGCTAAGTATCAGTAGGTAGGCATAGTGAGAACCACTAGTGACCGATACACAAGAGATCCTCAAGGAGAGAGATCTCAAAAGTAGCTAGGCATCAACAGGAAGATGCAATGGGAATCACTGGTGACCGATGTACAAACAAAACTTACGAAAGCTATAGGACAATGCCCCCTAGACTAGGAAGGTGCCCCCAAGTGTGAACTAGTTCCAATCCATGAAGAGTTGAGGAAAATCTCGAAGACAACTAAAGGCAAGTGTATGAGCTGGAAAACTAAAGAAGGAAATAGACTAAAGCAGGAAAGCAGGAAAGAAAACTAAAGCAGGAATGCAAAGAGACTAAAGCAGGAAACTAAGAGCCAAGCGATGTTGAGATGAGATTTAGCTTCAAGAAACAAGAGGCACCTATTTACTAGGTTTTCACCATCTTGGCAAAGATTCTATTTTTGCTACCATGACGCTTGTTTACTAGGTTTTCATCAATGACACATTTTTCTTCTTTTTCAATTTTTTTGTACTTTTCTCTTTTATATTTTTTTTGTATTTTTGAATATCTCATTTTTTTTGTATTTTTGTATTTTTGATTTTTTTTTGTATTTTTTGTATTTTTCAATTTTTCAATTTTTTTGATTATTATCAAGGTGCCTATTTACCAGGTTTTCACCAAGATAATAGATACATCAAAGCGCCTGTTTACCAAGTTTTCACTAAGATGATCATTTTTTTAGGACATTTTGCAATTTTTAGGATTTTTGCAATATATCATTTTTTTGCATTTTTTCAAGACCAATAGGTATGTACATGAGCACATGAGCAATGCCTCAGCTATAGAATTTCTTCAAGTGAAGAGCGTTGATAGGCTCTTTGATCTATTCTCCTTGAGTGGTGGAGAGTCGATAAGTGCTAGACCCAAATGTTGCAGTGATAACATATAGACCAAGCCAGTTTGGTTCAAATTTCCCTTTTTGGACTTGCTATAGTTGATTTTTGGGGTTCTCTCTCAGGACAAGATCACCTACTTGGAATTCTCTTTGTCTGACTTTCTTATTGTAGGCTTTAGACATCCTCTTTTGGTATGCTCTTAGATGATCTAACACCACCTTCCGATGTTCATCCAGTAGCTCAAGCTCTTGAAGCCGGGATATTCTATTTTCTTCATCAGCGATGAGGCCCCTTAGAGAGATTTGCAATGTAAGAATCTCGACCTCAGTAGGTAATATTGCATCTTCTCCATAAACCAAGGCAAAGGGAGTGGCCCCTGTTGGTGTTTGGATACTTGTTCTATAGGCCCACAAAGCTGGATTAATCTAGAGATGCCAATCTCTACCAGATTTATGAATTGTTCAGTGCAAGATTTTGAGAATTGTCTTATTAGAAGCTTCTTCTTGTCCATTACCTTAGGGATAATAGATAGATGACCAATGTTGAATAATTCTGAATTCGGTGCATAAGTCTGTCAGGTCCTTATTCTTGAATTGTACCCCATTGTCAATGATAATGGATGAGGGTACACCATATCTACAAATGATATAGTTTAGTATAAACATTGCCACAAACTTGCCATCAACTACAGCTAGAGGCACTACTTCAACCCACTTGGTAAAGTAATCAGTAGTTGTGATGATAAAATTATGTCCTCTTGAAGAAGAAGGACGTATCTGACCTACCAAATCAAAGGCCCATTGCTAAAATGGCCAGAAACTGATGACAAGACTAAGCTCTTTAGCAGGAGCATGAATCAGATTCTCATGAAATTGGCATTGTTTGCAAGTCTTGGCATATTGAACAACTTCTTTTTCCATGTTCGGCCAGTAATAACCATCTCTAATAAGTTTATGAGCTAATGTCAGACCACTCAAATGAGACCCATAGATACCTTTGTGTACCTTAGCTAGTGCATGTTTGGAATCATTAGGTTCTAGACACCTAAGGAGAGTACCGTCTAGACCTCATCTATACAAGTCATTTTCTATGAGGACATATCGTGAAGTAGTATGAATTAGGTGACGCTTTTCATTCTGGGTATAAGTGTTGGGAATGATCTAGTCATGAAGGTAGGAGTAGATATGGTGGTCGCGGGATGGATCATGTCCAATGACTGAACAGATCATTTTGGATTCAGGAATATCATAGGTAGGGTAGTGTAATGCCTCCACCAGGAATTCATGTCTGGAGTCATTTTCTGGCATTTGTAACATTGAAGCAAGAGTGGCCATAGCATCAGCTACTTTATTGTCTACCCTTGGAATTTTCTGGAAAGAAATGTGTGCAAACTACTGTTTGAGATCATCCACCATTCTTTTGTAAGGTACTAGCTTGTCATCTTTTGTTTGATAGACATCATTGACTTGGTTGATGATTAAGTGAGAATCTCCAAAGACCTTAAGCTCATCCACATGCTATTCAAGGGCTATTTTCATAGCATTGATGAGAGCTTCATATTCAACTATGTTGTTTGTGCAGGGAAACAACATTTTATAAGCTTTGGGTAATGAGTATCTTTGAGGTGTTATAAATAGAATGCCTACACCTGATCCTTGCTGAGTGAATGATCCATCAAAGAACATGCTCCAAGATTGATGTGTGAGAAGCATGATGGATTCATCTGGGAATTCAATACTCAAAGGCTGGTGATCTTTCAAAGGAGCTTCCACCAACTGATCAACAATTTCTTGTCCTTTAATAGCTTTTCTTTCCACATACTCAATGTCAAATTCACTAAGTATCATCACCCATTTTGCTAATCTACCCGTGAGGGTAGCCTTGCTCAATAAGTACTTTAGTGGATCAATTTTTGCAATAAGCCTTGTAGTATGAGCTAGCATATAATGCCACAACTTCTGAGAAGCAAATACCACTACTAAACAAGCTTTCTCAATGACAGAATAGTTCATTTCATAGGAAACCAATGTTCTGTTGATATAATATATGGCTCTCTCTTTGTTGTTCTGATCTTCTTGATCTAGGAGAGCACCCAAAGATGTGTTCGTTGCTGAGATGTACAGTATAAGAAGCTTCCCATGAATAGGAGTCATCAATATAGGTGGATTATCAAGATATTGTTTAATCTAAGTGAGTCCCCTATCACATTCTTCATTCCATTAATAGGTGACACCTTTATGCAAGGTTTTAGTGAATGGTTGTGACTTGTCGGCCAACTATGAAATGAAGCACCGGATAGATTGTAGCCTTCCCTATAATCCTCTCATTTGACTGATATTCTTGGGTGGAGGCATGTCCATAATAGCTTGCACTTTTTTAGGATCAACTTCTATGCCTTTAGCTGAAATGATATAACCCAAGAGTTTCCCAGAAGTGACATCGAAAGCACATTTCTGGGGATTAAGTTTGAGACTAAATTGTTCCAAGCAGTCAAGGATGGGAACCAAATCTATGAGATGAGTTCTTTGTTGCATGCTCTTGGCTTAAGTATCATCCACATAATCCTCCATCATTTTATGCATCATATCATGGAAAATAGTAGTGACAGCTCTCTGATATGTTGCTTCAGCATTCTTAAGTCCAAAAGGCATGACATTCCAGCAAAAGGTGCCCCAGGCACATGTGAAAGCGGTCTTTTCTTGATCTTCTGGCACAATTTTTATTTGATTATAGCAAGAAAAGCCATCCATCAAGGAATACATCTCATATCCTACTGTCATGTCAACTATCATATCAATATTAGGCAGTGGGAAGTCGTCTTTTGGATATGCCTTATTTAGATCCCTGAAATCTGTACACACACGAATGGATTTATCATGTTTAGTGACTAGAACAATGTTTGAAATCCATTCTGCATAATCAATAGTTTTACGAAACCAGCCTTAAGAAGCTTTTCTAGCTCTGCTTTGACCAAAAGTGCTACATGTGGATGCATCTTTCACAGCTTCTGTTTAACAGGTTTGATACTTGGTGCAATGGACAAATGGTGCATGATTAGATTGGGATCTAATCCAGGTATGTTAGAGTAGGTCCATGCAAAGTTTATTTTCTTTCTCTGAAAGAAGCTAGTGAACTCTTCTTTTTCTTTGGCAAACAATGATTGTGCTAGATGAATAATCTGTGGAGCAGCCTCTGTACCCAAATTTACTAGCTGTGTCGGCTCAATCAATACTAATGACCTCTCTTGAAAGTGGCTCAGAAGCATATCAAGTATCTTATCCTTAGGCACCTCATAGAGGTTTTCACCCTCGGATACATCTTTTATTTTTACTATTTTTGGCTTTGATACTGCCACAAAGTGGTTTTCACCATCAGAGCATCTATTTTTTTGTTCTTTTAATTTTTTGACTAAGATACTTGATATCTGCCTCTGTCATGCTGACACTGCTTTCGCTACTGGAGGACATCATAGGTTAACTAGCATGGAGGTAACAGGCTAGATCATAATCATTCTGGAATATTAGGACTTCATTGGATGAGTAAGGGGAGTTCTAGTTTATCAGATCGAGATGATGGAGTGAAAGGAAGTAGTGACTGGTTCAACTATGTTCATGATATAACCATCAAAAGCGTGGATGAGCAAGTCAAGACCTAGAGTGATCTCATCCAAAGGAGCATTTGAATCCCTATAAGACCTTACGTTGGAAGTAGAGGACAAGTTAATACTGGTGGCATCTAATTCATGTGGCCTAGCGCTAGACCCTTCACCTACTTCAAGGAGTCTTTCATACATGTGAACAGTATCTATGTCTACATCATAAGTAGCATCAGACAAAGAGTCAAACTCATATTCATGTGAGTCAGTACTTGATGTTGGAATTTCATTAATACTAGCTATATCACCTGATTCATCTTCATTCCTTGTGGCATTAATAGCTTGTTGAAGTTGTTCTTGTTCAAAATACTTTTTAAAATGTGGTGGCCTATATTGTTCACTTGGAAAATTGGGATCATTATTTAGTGTTGCTTTCCATTCCTCATATGTGAATTGATAAACTGAAGAAGTTTTATCAGAATCATTATTAGTATCAGTATCAATCTCTACCATATGGACAGGTATGATAGGCTCATCAGGTTCTACAAAGAGTGCTGCAAGATCTAGAGGAATAGGATATGGAAATGTGTCTTCATCAGAGATGGCCTCTGGATTTACCTCTGGAGTGGTATCTTCGATTTCTTATTCAGGATCAGGTTTAGGTTCCGGCAAAAACTTGTTAATCCCTAAATGAAAGGGGATCCTCTTGAAACCTAAGCCAGTGGTATCCTTTGTGCTACGACCTGTAGCTTCAATGGGCTTTAGCAAACCATTTTCATTCTTCCCTATAGAACCACTCCCCTTATATCCGAAGTGCTTCATGATCTTGAAGGCCTCACTATATGGTTCTTGCTCTAAATCTGGAGGTGGAGTAGTTGTTTCAGCTGTTTCTTTTCCCCTATAGATCCAAGCTCTGATAGCTCTTTCTTCATCCTCATCTTCTAAAGGTATAGAGGCCCTTACAAAGGCACCATCATAAACTATTTGAGGAGAAGCATTAGAAGGTTTATTATTCTCAGAAGGTCTCCCATAAGAGCATGGGAACAAAGGTAGAGCAGCAAGTGATAGCACAAGTTCAATTCAGTATTCTCCCATTCTTGTATCCTTAAGTCTCAAAGTTTGTTCCATTTCCTTTAGCTTAGCATCATAAAACTTAGTGGATTCTCTATTAGTTGGAACAAAGCTATTTGCAGATTGCACAAGAGTGTTGCAAGAGTAATTGGTATTAGCAGGCATAGTGACTTCCGCCCCATGGAATGGAGACTTAATGCATTAATGATACATGGACGGAACAACCTGCATCTCATGAATCCAAGGCCTGCCCAACAAGATATTGTAGGCAAGAGGAATGTCAAGAACTTGAAATGTAACATCTCTCTCAATAGGTCCTACGCGGATAGGTAGCACAACTAAACCTTGGGATTTGCATTCTTCCTCATCATAAGCTTTGATGGTAATCTTTTTGTGGGAGTCTATACAATTCTCATCATAACCTAGCTGAGTAAGCAGCTTACCGGAATAGATATTAAGACTAGCACCATTATCTATGAGCACTCGATGGACATGCTTAGGACCTATCTATAATACCCCAAAAAATGGGCTATAGGTTCATTAACCTCCTACATCTTCAATTCGAATAAAATCGATATCAAAGTCCTAACCTAAGGCACATCTGCACATTATCGAATCCTAATTGATTTTATCTTAATTCTGCATCAGGGAATATTTCCTAAATATTTTTAATTTATCTAATTATCTTTAATTAAATATTATTTGACGATAAATGTTATTATTTATCCTAAAGTTGATTAATTGAATATGATGAATATTTAATTAATTAGATTAATAATGCCACTTAATTATTTAATTAGATTTAATTCTATTTATTCCTAATTAATATTATTTTATTTGACAATAAATCAAATTTGCTAAAAATAATCAGTTGAATTCTTATTTAATTGATTAAATTAAATTGTCAAATTTAATAATATAGTTTTGGAATAAAATTTGATTAAAATAATTGATTAACCCATGAATCAGTTATTTTAAATATATTTTAAATATTATTTGGTGATAAATCATATTTATCCTAAAGTTGATTAATTGAATATGATGAATATTTAATTAATTAATTTAATTATGCCACTTAATTATTTAATTAGATTCAATTCTATGTATCCCTAAATTGTATTATTTAATTTTGATAATAAATCAAATCTCCTACGAATAATTGATTAAATATTTATTTAATTGATTAAATACAAGTTGTCAATATTTAATAATATAGTTTTGAATAAAAGTTTGATTAAAATAATTGATTAACCCACAAATCAGTTATTTTTAAATTTAAAATCAATTAAGTTGAAGATAAATCACTTTATTTATTTATTTAATTCATGATTATTTGTGCACATTCAAAGAGCAGTTAAACTTTAAATCAGAAAATCAATTCAAGTTGTTATCTTTTCAAAACTCAACATCTATTTTGAGTTCAAAGTTGATCTGAACTTCTGATTTGAGTTAAAAAGTTGTTCTTGCATGATTTTATGAGTTATCTATTTCTAATTTTTTGTTAACTCAAAAATCAACTTGCGTTCATCAAAAGTGATTTATGACTTTTTCCATGGACCCTCAAGCCCTAGATTTCTATAAAATCAAGGCTTCGCTCTTTACAAATCATCCATAGAATTTGCATACTTACTCTGGTGAATTGACATCAGAGGAATCATCAAGCTTCTAGCGAATCAACGTTTTGTGAGATCAATCTTGTTTTCAATTCATTCTAGTTTCATATTTCATATCATTGTTAGCTTAATTTGCATATCATTTCAATCCATTTAGATTAACTTATTATCAGTTTTTCTCATCTTATTACATTAAAAAAAAAGATTAATTTGCATACATATTTTATTGCTTTCATCATTTAAATCCTTCGTTTAGGTGTTGCATTGTCACTGATCTCGATCTAATTTGAGAATACCATACTCGCACCTACTAGAAGGCAGTAAATCACCTGGTTAGCTATATTGTTCTTATTTGCATATTTTGATTTTACTAACCTCTAATGTTTTACTACAGTGTTGTGTCTACAGCTAGGTACAAAATTCACACACATTTCTGGTGCCCACCGTGGGGCAACCCACCTTTACATGCTAGTTTTGATTTTTTTTTTGAGCTAAAACCCTAAAGTTTCAAAGATTTAATTTTTGCTCCCAAACGGCTTGGAGTTTTGGTCTAAAATTTGTTTTTTAGGTTGGAGACATATCAGGGAAGCTTCAATAAAAAAATTTAGAATTTTTTGAGATGTTTTGAATTTTTAATAATTTTTTCTTGATTTTTCAAAAAAAATTAATTTCTGACACATCAGCATATTTTTCAAAAAATTTTACATTTTTGAAAATCTCTTTAAATTCTACAGGGGTTCCATCTTTGTGTTTTAAATTTGGATACAATATAATAATAGCTCAAATAATCAATTTACAAAAATTGGTCTATTTTGGTAAAATGGGTCTCTAAGGCACAAATGAAGAGATTTTTCTAAAAATTTTACATTTTTGAAAAGCTCTCTATTTTTTTAGTAGGGGTCTCTATTTTGCATTTCTATTTTTTTGGCTGAAATCATATCAAAAAAGTTAGATCTTGTTGACTAGGTCAAATGCAACAAAAAAAATAAAATTTTGTGATGGGTATGCACTTATTTTTCACATGGTTCAATGAATGATATGAGTTGTCATTTGGATTAGTTGCTAGTTATTATTGCTCCTAATAATTGATTTTTAGATCTAACCCTAGGGTTTTCATAAGTTGAATATGCGTTGCATATCTTATTTGATTATTTTCTTGTCGGAGAGTTTGTGGCTTGCTTGCCTAGGATTGCTTAGCAAAGCTAAAAATCAAGTAAAATCTACTAAGCGCATTGTGAGGGAATGCAGGTATTCTACTACATTTGAAAACATTTTAATTTGGACATAAAATGAACATCTCACGTGTCTAGCTTGAGTGCCTTTCCTGCTTTCATAAATCAAACTTCAATTTTTGGGCTATAAAATGAACATAAATTTGCTTTTTGCATATCTGTTACACATAGTAAATAGGCCCTATGAACACTATTTGTGGATGATCTTGAGAGATTTAGCTTCTTTCACTTGTTTATTCATGTGAAGCTCCTCTTGACGAAGGATCCCCTTGTAGGTAGGGAAGGTACTGAGAAAGTCTCATGTTCTACTAGATTCATGTGTCTTCAACTTTTGATTGATACATTCTCTCTCCGGAGAGGTTGATAGATCATAAGCGGTTGATGTCATAGATCTTTGTGAGATAATCTTGGTCTTAGTGTGTCAGATTAATCTGTTTGCTTTGTCTTGGTGAAGTGAAGAGGTTAGGGGATTATGCTATACTTCCTTTTTGGATAGTACCAAAAACCCAGATCCTTGAATCCGATCTAGTCCCCCTATGGTATTTTTTGTGAGTCACCTTTAGAGAGGGTTAACCGTAGTGGACATTCCCTTAATTGGGTCAACCACATGGATGGAACCTCAAGTAGTAATAGCCATTTTCATTGTGGTAGTAGCAACCACTATATAAATGTCCTTGTAGAGGAAATCTTCACAGGTGTGGTCTCTTGTTGGGCTGTCAGATCTCCATAGTAGCTCTTAATTGATTAAATTCTTGGACTGTGTCAAAAACCTAGTGCACTTGAATTGGAGTTCACCCTCTTGAGATCAAAAAAGTTACAGAGTCAGACCATTACTACAAACCCTAGTGAGGCCAATTTTTTTTTTTCTAGGAATATGTGCATTAGTGAAAAACTTTTTGGAACATACACAATTAGCACTTCTAGGGACTAGCACAATAAGTCAGTATTGCTTGTTCATGCGCAAGGTTGCTTTTGCCCTTGTTCATTATTTTTAGATGATTTTTTGCTTCCCTTTCTTGCTATTTTGCATGCTTGATATCTTCTTGGTTACTTGAGATGAAATTTTACATAGATCTTCAAAAACTAGATAGAAAAATTTGCAAACAAACTGGTACTAAAAACTAAAAAATTGCAAATCTAAAGCAAAAATCCTTTCTGGTGTCAAAAGTCATCCTAAAATTTCAAAACTCGTATCAAGGCCAAAGTCAAAGTTGTCAGAGATTGGTCAAATTTGTCAGAAATCTAATTTTACAGCCTAATTCCAGAATCTGTCAAACAAATCATTGTGTCAGGAACAGAGTAGAACCTATAATGAATACATTCATTTTCCTAAAGTGGTCACTTGAGTCTAATTTAGCCTTCTGATTTATCGATTTGAGTCTTTTTCATCTTGTGTCAAAACCTTGTCAAAATTGTCTTCAAAATTCAATCTTTTTACTAAACGGATAAGTGTTGTGAGCTCATGCCCACCATCTATTGGGTGTCTACCCACACTACTATGGCGAAGTATCCTTCATTTACGTCTGATCTATTCTTTAATCACTTCAATCTTGACAAGGTTGCGTCATTTGATCTTCTAGAATCAATTCATTCTTTAGTTGTCTTCATCTTATTCTGAGCTTTGTCACACAAGAAATCTGGTGAGGTATCCCATACAATACCTCTGAATACTCTCCAAGCCCCAACTCTTGAACAACTCTACAATTCTGGTCTTTACAAAGATGACGGGGTCTTGGCAATTTTCAATTGAAAAATTGGTTATGTACCCCCTCCATCAACTCACAGAGGTAATCAACAAACCCCACCTCAATCTAATCTAGGGAGCCCTAAAAATCCTAACATGTCTCATGGAGGGACACATCACGGGTCTCAAGGACATCAGTCTCAACATAGTATGGATCAAGAACCTACACCTTCTGAAATTGTTCGATATCAAAACAATGATGACTTCAAAAGAATGATGAAACATTTCTTGAAGGAAGATAGAGAAGCATACTTTCCAGAGTTAGCTCATCAAGGAGCTAAATTTCCTCCAAACTTTAATGTGGAAGATATCATTACACATGAGAAAGAAACTCCTATCACGGCTATGATGAAATAAATGCATGCCATGCAAGTCAAACTTAACAAACTTGAGAAAGAAAAGAAACCTAAAGAGTTCTCCATGGAGGCTCTATGTCCTTTTCCATTTGATAAAGACTTGTACATGCCGCCATTCCCTAAAAGAGTGGAGATGCCGAAATATGATAAGTATGATGGAAACTATAGCCCTCAAGATCATGTCAGAGAATTTTGTACTCAATCTATGGAGTTTATGCATGAACCAACCTACTTAATGCATCTTTTCCCTCGATCTCTGGGAGGAGTAGCCATTCATTAGTTCTCTAGAATGCCCCCTACTATCAAAAATTTTGAGGAGTTAATCAAACTATTCTATCAACAATACTCCTACAATATTCAACATCTGGTCACCATGATCGACATCTGCAATCTAAAACAATATCCAGGAGAACCATTCTTGAAATTTCTCAAGAGGTGGAGGAAGAAATTTTCTCGATATGCTAGACCCATTCCCAAAACTGAGAAGTTGGAAATCTTCATCAACAATCTTGTTCTAGAAATTAACTACCCTTTACAAATGCAAAATCATACATCTTTTGACAAGATGGTAGATAATGTGATCAAAATTGAGAAAGTACTTGTGAAAAAAGGAAACATCACACTTCAAAAAGACAAGTATGAATCTGGATCTAGTTCTAAGGACAAGAACAAAAACTGGAACAAGAATAAAGGCATTGTCATAGATGGCGTTGTTGATAATATCCATGCCCCATCTAAGACACCTACTTTCAATCTTATTGTTGGTACCCAAGCCATCAAAGCTTCTGAAGCCAAAGCCATAGAGTCCAACAAAAAGTCATCTAATTACAAACCTTGGGCTACCGATCCTAATCGCAAATTCACTCCTCTTGGTGAATCCTTGGAATTTGCCATGAAAAATCTATTGGCAAACAAAATCATCTACTAGCCTAAGATGAAATTCTTTAATCTAGAACCTAAACCGAAATGGTGGAGAGAGAATGATTTATGTGAATTCCATCACAATAAACATCATAAGACTAATAACTATATTCAGTTGAAGCACATTATACAAGACAAAATTGATAATGGTGACATCACAATTGAAAATCATAAGAGCAATAACGATCATACAACATTCACAGAACCATTTCCTAAACATGGTAAAGAAGATTCTTCTTCTCAACCTAATATGGGTGCTAAAGTCAATTATGCCTACTCAGGAAATAATGTTGTTATCAATATGGTTGAACCATGCCTATCTGAGCGTTGCAATGTCATCACAATTTTAAGAAGAGATAGAGATAATCAATCAGCTAATGCAGTTACTTGATCACAAGCTTAGACACACCTACAAGGAAAAATACCAGATTCATCAAATGTCCCTAAGGTGCCTTTCAATCTTTCATCTGCTTCTAAACAGAAGGCTACATCTAAATCTTCAAATCCTAAAGACACGAGGCCTACTTCATACAGTATTGTCCAACAACTCCAACACACAAATGCTAAAATCTCGATGTTTGAGTTGCTTCAGATATCTCTAGCTCATAGAGCCATTCTCGACAAAGCTCTACTCGGATCCAATGTTCCTGATGACCTTGATTTAGACAGATTCTAGACTATGGTTGGTCATCTTACATCTCCATAGTGCATTTCCTTTTCAGAGGAAGATGATAACTCCTTGAGTCATCTGCATAACCAGCCTTTGCATATTGAATTCTTGATCCAAAACCATTGTGTCAAACATGTGTTGATAGATGGAGGCACTGGCCTAAACATTTGTTCTTTCAGCTTGATTATAGAATTGGGATTTTTAGAAATGGCCATTGATCCCTAGAAGAAGATAACAATCAAATCATATGATGAGAAAGAAAGATCTTCTAAGGGAACTATTGTCCTACCTATCAAAGCAGGTCCTATCATTAGAGATACTATATGTCAAGTTCTTGATCTACCTTTGGCTTACAATATCCTCCTAGGAAGACCCTGGATACATGACATGAAAGACATTCCCTCTACATTCCATCAGTGTTTGAAATTTCCTTATGAAGGAGTTGAGGTGACAATTCTTGCTGATCTGTATACAACTTGCAATACCTTGAAAGAGAGTGCAGATAAACTTGTTCCCAATAATAGAGAATCTTCCACTAAGCAGCTAGATGTTGCTTCAACCTCCAAGATGGAAGACATTGCTAAAGAGGTTAAAATCAAAGAAAATGGTATGGGAGAATATACTATAGAGCCAGTCTTAGCTTTGACATCTCTCCCTATCTCTCCTAAGTCTTATGGACAAACTCTAAAATAGTCCAAGATTGAATTTAAAGAACCTCTTGAAGCATATAAAGGAAATTTTATTGTAGAACAAGTATCTAAACAAGAGTTTGAAGAGGATGAAGCTGTGCTCACATGGCTATACAAAGATGAACCTAAATCTCAAGTTGTCCAAAAATGTGATGCTAAAATACCAAATATCCCATCTAAGTCATATGGCCCAAGGGATAAATTGATTACAAAGATGGGATATAAAGGAAAAGGACCTCTAGGACTACAGGGTAAAGGTCTTCTATCACCTCTTGATCATCATGGCTGAGCAAACAAGAATACAATAGGTCTAGGATACACGAAGAAGCCTTTCATCTTGGCAAGAACTCCCCGCATGTTCTAGAACAAATTAAGCCTTCCATAGAAAATCAACTAAAGGGGGAAATAACTGAACAATCTGATAGTGATGATACAGACACCACTGATGAGATCATTCCTTATGAGCATTTTCCTAAAGAAATAAAATACCTCCTTGAAGCTGAAGATGATCCAATAAAAAGAATTAATATAGTAGAAACACAAGAACCTACTATAGAGCAAGAGATAGTTGCAACACAAGAACTAGCTAATCTCGAAGGCAATCAAAAAGAGGAAGGTGGTAGTTATTCTGAGACAGATTCCTATGAGTATGAATTCAAATCAGAATCTGAGGTAACCCTTTTTGGGGTATTCATCCTGACTTTACTCATGTTCTTAGATTTCCTAGAGGTCTAGATGAAGAAATAGAAGATGAATCAAATGACTATGAATGGGGAGTCATTTTAGAACTAGATGAACTTGTCATAGAAAAGCATGTTGATGTTATTCACCAATATGCACCTCAAACTAACATAAGTCTAGAGAGAAATGATGAACTTATCGAGTCTGATCCACCAATGGCTGAAGTAGATTTCCACAATGACATTGAGCCTATTCACGAATTGAATGTCTTAAGTTGTAATATCATCTTTGAACTTGAGCATCAGGTTAGGACCAATGATGATAGATCCATATCCATAAACACTCTTTCCCAATCTTTCACCACTTTGACTATCCAATGCCCTGACCTTCTTGACATAACATCCACCAACTTGAACCAAGGTATTTATACCTTTCCTAGTGACTATGCCCTTTCTTGCTACCTAAATGCACTTGAGCCTATGAGGACTTCCATCAGTGAACCGAGTGTTAGCATGAAAGAGTCAGACATCAAGTATCTTAGTCAAAAAAATAAGAATAAGAATAAAAAGAAAAAGAGTTCTGAGGGTGAAAACCACTTTGTGGCAGTCTCAGAACCTACAAAAGTAAAAATAAAAGACGTATCCAAAGGTGAAAACCTCTTTGAGGTTCCTAAGGATGAGATATTTGATGTCCTTTTGTGTCATTTATAGGACAGACCTCTAGTTCTAATTGAGCCCACTCAATCTATCAATTTGGGAACAACAGAAGAACCACAGTTGATCCATGTAGCACAATCTTTATCAGAGGAAGAAAAGAAAAAATTTACAACATTCCTAACAAAGAAGAAGATCAACTTTGCATGGAAATATTCAGATATGCCAGGGTTGGATCCTGATCTTATAATGCACCATTTATCTATAGCTCCAAACATTAAATCTGTTAAGCAAAAATTGAGAAAGATGCATCCACATGTTGCACTCTTGGTAAAAGCTGAATTAGAGAAGCTCCTAAAAGCTGGATTTATCCAAGTTATTGATTATGCGGAATGGATCTCTAATATTGTACCTATTTCTAAACTAGACAAATCAATAAGAGTGTGCATTGATTTCAGAGATGTAAGCAAAGCATGCCCTAAGGATGATTTTCCATTACCTAACATTGATATGATAGTAGACATGACTACAGGCTTTGAGATGTATTCTTTAATGGATGGTTTTTCTAGATATAATCAAATAAAAATTGCTCTGGAGGATCAAGAGAAAATTGATTTTACATGTGCATGGGGTACCTTCCGCTAGAATGTCATGCCATTTGGGCTTAAGAATGCCAGTGCTACATATCATAGAGCTATGACTTCTATTTTTCATGACATGATGCATAGGACTATGGAGGATTATGTTGATGATACTTTAGCAAAATCTATGATTAGAGCTGAACATCTAAATGACTTGAGCAAGATACTAGATAGAATGGAAAAATTTAGTCTCAGACTAAATCCTAAGAAGTGTGCTTTTGGTGTCACTTCTAGAAAGCTCTTAGGATACATAGTTTCAAAGAAGGGCATTGAAGTTGATCCAGCTAAAGTAAAGGCTATAATGGAGATGCAACCTCTCAAGAACATCAGTCAAATGAGGACATTGCAAGGTAGAGTTTAATCTATCAAATGCTTCATATCTCAGCTAGCAGACATATCACAACCTTTTACAAAGACATTACATAAAGGAGTGACCTTTGCATGGAGTGAGGAATGTGAAAAGAACTTTAATCATATCAAGAAATATCTATCAAATCCTCCTATCTTGATGCCTCCCATTCAAGGGAAGCCTTTGATCTTATATGTCTCTGCTAAAGATACATCACTGGGGGCATTGCTTGCACACCATGATGAGAACAAGAAGGAAACCACTATATACTATATCAGTAGAACATTGGTGGCATATGGAAAGAACTATTCAATGATTGAGAAAGCTTGTCTAGCTATGGTCTTTGCATCATAGAAATTGAGACATTATATGTTGGCTCATACTACACATTTAGTATCTA
Organism: Chamaecyparis obtusa; assembly: GCA_027943335.1. Taxonomy (NCBI): domain Eukaryota; kingdom Viridiplantae; phylum Streptophyta; class Pinopsida; order Cupressales; family Cupressaceae; genus Chamaecyparis; species Chamaecyparis obtusa. The sequence goes on from BSBK01002988.1 coordinate 782,967, forward strand.
AGATTGATCCACTAAAGTACCTACTAAGCAAAGCTTCTCTCACGGGTAGATTAGCCAAATGGGTCATGCTCTTAAGTGAATTTGACATTGAATATGTTGAAAGAAAAGCTATTAAAGGACAATTTATTGCTAATCAATTAGAAGAAGCACCTTTATTTGATGATACACCAATGCAAATGGAATTCCCAGATTCCTCTATCATGAATCTTTCCTTTAGAAAATGGCAGTTATTATTTGATGGCTCCTATACACAGAATGGATCTGGAGCAGGCATATTGTTCATAACTCTTCAAGGATACTCAATTCCAAAAACATTTAGAATCAAGTTTCCTTGCACAAACAATATTGCTAACTATGAAGCCCTTCTTAATGGCATGAAAATGGCAATTGAGTGGAGAGTAACAAAATTACACATTCATGGAGACTCACAACTTGTAATCCATCAAGTCAATGATGTGTACCAAACTAAAGATGAAAAGCTCATTCCATACAAGAGAATGGTAGATGATCTAAAGAAGTATTTCATATCTATCACATTTGAGCAAATACCTAGAATAGAGAATAAGGCTACCGATGCAATGACAACATTATCTACTTTATTATAGTAGCCTGAACATGAGCTACGCTATGAGTTCCTGGTGGAAGCACTATCTTATCTTGCATATGACTCCCCTGAAACCTGCATGATTTGCATTATTGAAGGTCATGATTCATCTAGATATAAAAACATATTCTCCTATCTCAAAGACCAAATCATCCCCAATACCTTTAACCATCATGAAAAGAGATACCTTATCCACCATGCCTCCCGGTATGTCATCATTGGTCATGATCTTTACAAATGATGTCTAGATGGTACGCTCCTTAGATGTTTAGAATGGGAAGAGTCTCAATGTACGTTAGAGGAAGTCCATGAGGGTATATGTGGGTCACACTCCAATGGTTTAACACTAGCTTGAAAAATTATTCGGGTTGGGTACTATTGGCCGGCAATGGAGAAAGAGTCTATCAAGTTTGCTAAGAACTATCAAAAGTGCCAAGAACATGGAAACTTAATTCATGCTCTAGGGAGAGATCTAATTCCCTTCACTACACAATGGCCTTTTCATCAATGGGCCTTTGATCTTATAGGAGCTATACATCCTCATTCTTCTAATGGACATACCCATATAATAACAGTTACAGATTATTTTACAAAATGGGTAGAAGCAGTCCCTTTGACACAAGCAACTGGAAATCAAATATCTATGTTCATCTTGAACTACATCATATGCCGGTATGGTATTCTACATTCCATAGTCACAGATAATGGTGGAAAATTTAAGAACAAAGACTTGGATGATTTATGTGCCAAATTCAAGATTACACAACATTGGTCATCTATCTACTATCCTCAAGGGAATGCACAAGCAGAGGCTTCTAACAAGAATCTATTGAAAATCTTGCACCACACAGTTAATAAAATAGGAAGAGATTGGCATCTCATAATCAATCTAGCTCTCTGGACCTACAAAACAAGTATCAGAATGCCTACTGGGGCTAAACCTTTCACTTTAGTTTATGGGTCTGAAGCAATACTGCCTATTGAGGTTGAAATCCCATCACTAAGAATCAGAATGCATGGTCTAGTAACTGATGATGACTATAGAGTGTCTAGGTTGCAAGAACTTGAACTACTAGATGAGCAAAGACAAGTAGCATATGGTCATCTAAGAGTATATCAGAAGAGAATGTCTAGAGGTTACAACAAGAAAGTCAGAAACAGAGAATTTCAGGTTGGCAATCTTGTCTTGAGAGAGAATCCTAAAAATCAATCACATAGAGAACACAAGGGGAAGTTTGAACCCAATTGGTTGGGTCCCTTTGTTATCACTGCTACTTTTGGCTCTGGTGCCTATCAACTCTCAATGACTAAAGGGGAATAGCTCTGAGAACCGATCAATGTTCTCCATCTAAAGAAATTCTATGCCTAAGGAATTCAGTGTATGGTAAATTTTCTTTAAAAAATCTTAAAAATTTGAAAAAGTCTTGAAAAAATGAACATCTTGGTGAAAACCTAGCAATGGGCACCTTGATGATTCACAAAAAAATAAAAAAAATATCAAAAGTACAAAAAAATTGAAAAAATGAAAAATACAAAAAAATGAGAAAAAGAAAAAGTGCCTTGGTGAAAACCTAGAAACAAGCGCCTTGGTAGAAAAAATAGAATCTCTACCAAGATGGTGAAAACCAAGCAAATAGGTGCCACTTGTTTCAAAATGCTCCATGTATTAGCGCAATCTTGGTCTTTCCCAACTTTCAGTCTTGCTTTAGTTTGTACATATCTCTTGGTTTGTTCCCGCATTCCTATTTTCAATAAGTCAGTCTATACACCAATCAGCTAAAGCATCTATATCCTATCAATGTTCAAACTTGGGGGCAATCAAAGTCATATCCTATGGCCTACAATGTATCTTAGACATATCATATCTAGTCAGATTCCTTTGAAACTTCATCCGAGTCAATCAGTTAGTCTTGTCTCTAGAAAGGATTTTGCATCTACAACAATGCATTCAAACATCAAACACAAACTAAAAACAATCTATGGTTTTTACATGTTTTTATCTCCTTGTATGCTTACTGATTCACATTGAGATTTTTGCATATTTTGTTCCCACAAGCTCTTCAATGATGTCCTTTACAAGATTTAGAGAGTGATGACTGGGGGCATAATCTTTTCTTTGTTTTCTTCTTGTATGTGAAAATCTAACAACTTTGGAAATTCTAGATTGAAATGGTGTCTGACTTTAAGAGCCTCTATCTTGAATTGGATGGCCATGTGTACCTCAATCATTGATACCTAGAAAATTCAAGGAAGTTTGATCTAACTATTGTCTTTTTGAGGGAATTCTTTATCCTACTGTGAAATGTGATCTTGCCTAAGGATGTGAAAGATAAAGGGTCACTATGGGTAATTCACATTGGATTTAGAATGATCTCTTGACTGCTTCATGTGTTTGTTACCCAAGGCGTATTTTGGTCATCACAATGTTTATGTTTTGATGCTTATACAAATTGCTATATCAAAATGGACATGATATTCAGGTCATCCTGGCATTTATGCCTTGGTGCTTATATCTAATCTGATATTCCGAAAATAAAATAAATATTCATATGTCCATGGTTGCCTAACCAGTGGGTGTTGTATTGATTCTTGTGCATACAAATCAATAGTCATATGTCTATGGTTCCTAACTAGTGGGCATTGTATTGATTTATCCGATTACCTAAAAAGTTCAATGATGATAACAAATCGACACATGATCAATGACTAGGTCCTAGGTCCTAGGTTTGCATTTCATTCTACATTTCATTTTGCACTTTGCATGATCTCACAAATTGCTTGAACACTTAAACGATTCTTCAAAAATGCTAAAAACATATCATAAGAGTTGAATCTCACATGAAGGTTCCTCCAACGAAACATCAAGTGGAATCCTTTTTTGGGATCAAAATCAAAATCTGAGATCATTTATATTATTCACTACTTGCATATTCAACCTTCAATCATCAAAGAAATCCAGAATTCAACTTAACTGACTATCTTACACCAAACTATCAAAATTTCAACTTGGTTAACCATGGTCAACTCATGGTTAAACCTAGTCAAACTTGGTTAACCATGGTCAACTCATGGTTAAACCTAGTCAAACTTGGTCTCCATGACCTCTAAACAATGCAGAACGCGTTCCTGGATGTGTATAACCACTTCTCAAATCAATTAACATGCTTCTAAATTATAAACACTGACTTTTCTTGTCAAATTTTAATTTTAATCCTGAAGGGGGCATGGCACTGCACATCATTCAAAGTCTATAACTCAATTCTGTCAATCAATCTTTCCTTAGTAATCAAGACAACAACCACGTCTAGTTGCTAATTCATCTAAAGTCCTCATTGCTTGGGGAAAATCTATCATCTCTTGGGGCATATCAGATTCATCTAGTATCCAAATCTATCTTGTAAACTGTATCAGCTTTTCATAACTATCGGTTCATTAGTGTTATTTCCTTGGTTCTTCGTAACTGATGGGTTTAGGATGTAATACCAATATGATTCATACAAGGACATTGAGGTCTGGAATCGGTCACTCACTTCTTCGCAATCATAAGGTTTAGAATCAGGCGTTTTGGCACTTTTTCATAATCACCAGTTCATTGTTGATATAGCTAGCATCATCTCGATTCCTGGTCATTCTGGACCTGGGTCGATATCTTTCAATCTTTAATCTTTCAAATCAATTTCATATGTATATCAAAACACAGACTATTCTTTGAACCACTACGGTTTGCACAGTGATTCAAAGAGGCACAAAATGTAATACCCCAAAAATGGGCTATAGGTTCATTAACCTCCTACATCTTCAATTCGAACGAAATTGATATCAAAGTCCTAACCTAAGGCACATCTCCACATTATCGAATCCTAATTGATTTTATCTTAATTCTCCATCAAGGAATATTTCCTAAATATTCTTAATTTATATAATTATTTTTAATTAAATATTATTTGGTGATAAATGTTATTATTTATCCTAAAGTTGATTAATTGAATATGATGAATATTTAATTAATTAGATTAATACTGCCAGTTAATTATTTAATTATATTTAATTCTATTTATTCCTAATTAATATTTTTTTATTTGACAATAAATCAAATTTGCTAAAAATAATCAGTTGAATTCTTATTTAATTGATTAAATTAAATTATCAAATTTAATAATATAGTTTTAGAATAAAATTTGATTAAAATAATTGATTAACCCATAAATTAGTTATTTTAAATATATTTTAAATATTATTTGGTGATAAATCATATTTATCCTAAAGTTGATTAATTGAATATGATGAATATTTAATTAATTAATTTAATTCTACCACTTAATTATCTAATTAGATTCAATTCTATGTATTCCTAAATTGTATTATTTAATTTTGACAATAAATCAAATCTCCTATGAATAATTGATTAAATATTTATTTAATTGATTAAATCCAAGTTGTCAATATTTAATAATATAGTTTTGAATAAAAGTTTGATTAAAATAAATTCTTTTTTTTTTGACAAAAGTGGACAAGCCACTGAATATATTATTTGATTAAAAACTGATTCAAAAAAGCACTCAACTGGGAAAGAACCAGTAAGAAAACCCAGCATCATTGCAAAATACAAAGTATTTGATTATCGATATATACAATAGGACTTATATCGACAAATAAGGAGTGCTCATTTTTACAATTTGGAGATGACATTCCTCCAATTACAACAAGGTTTTTTTAATCAAAATGAGCAATCAAAATATGACCTCAACTAAATTTGCATTAAAATGAGGAGTCATAAATCAAAATTCCAAAACACCAAAACATATGTCAATTACTTCTCCATTTCTACGCAATCAGCAACACCAAGGAAAATAGGGTCGCATGAGAGAGGAAACCCACTCTCCTAGCCAATAGTTTGGTGGATCTGTGTCATAGACTCCCACCCCATCCCGCTTTTCATGCTCCTATCTGCTGCCGAGCCCCCTATAACTTCTTGTACACATGGGAGCTGCAAATTCCATCTGGATCCTCCAACCTCAGCAACTGAAACTACTAACCCACCCTGTGTGCAATCCTGAGCATTAGAATAGTCGGCCCCATGTGAACCCACAGGCATCTTGAAGTGAACGAAGTGGAGTAGAAGATGAAGGACCTTGATTCACATGTAGATTATAGTTTTTATTTGATAAAGTCAACATATCCAATAAGGCATACCCTGTACACTTCACCCTTTCCTCCAGTTGAATACCCAAAGCCCTCACTGTGACTTGCAGACCAGATTTCATGTACCAAGGATTCTGCATCTTGAATGATTTTTGCAATGCTTCAAACATTACCATAAATTCATGATTTTGTAGCAATTGTGACCTTAGGAACAAACCTCCAACTAGTGTATTTCCTAACCAGAGATCATAGTGTTGCATTGCCCTTCTAAGTTTGTTCTTGTTCTAGAATTTTTGATGAACAACTTTAATCACCAAAATTTCCAATAAGCGAACTGACTGAAGCAAATCCATAGCATTTGACATAAAAATGGACACCAAATTTGAAGGAAATAAGAAGTGTCTAGAGGAAGGAGAGAGAATCTCTTCACCAATGACATGCCTAATAGCCCTTTGAATTGAAGGAGAATTTACCCAAAACATTTCATCCATGGCAGCATCATCAATTTGTAATGGTAGGGCATCTTCCTCCAAGCTTGGCGTAATCCAAATCTGATAGTCCTTAGGTAGCACGTCCCTATGAAATTAGTAGCAGGAATCACACTTGACACAAGCTTCCGCCAACCTCGACATTCTCATACAAGCAAAATAAAGACTGGTGAATCCTTCGTTCTGATTGGTAAAGATAATCTGAAGCATGATATAAATAACCGAAAGGAATGATAGTTAATTGTGAAGCCATGTGTGAATGACATACACTCTGGATTGGACTCATGCTTCAAATTTGAAGTACCGAAAGCCATGTGAATAGAGATTTTTATCGGATACCAACTTAAGCTTGCATAATGTGAAGTACACCACGTGGCCCATATAGACTCAATTTGTACTAGTATGATGTCTTAAAAGTAGGCAAATTGGTGATTGCAGGTAAATTGGTATGAACCATATTTATTGCAATTTTATCATTAACATAATACTTGAGCATGAGAGCGATTCAAACATCATTCCATTAATTATGACTTAATCAATACTTGTAGTGCCTCATGCTACTCAATGAGTGATGACGGTTGATATGTGTTAACTATGACACCATCACATCCTAAATTTGAGAGGAAATCTGCTACTTTATTCCCCTCCCTTAGAGTATGCAATATAGTGACCTCCTGAAATTGATCAATCAAATACCATATCTTCTAGAAAATATAGTGTAGTTGCCATGAATGAGTCTTTCTTCTTATACAAGCATTAACCACAATCTGGGAATCACCTTCAATAAGCAGCCTATGATAATCACCTTTCTTCGCAAGAATCAGCCCTGCTAGCAAAGCTTGAGTTTCTGTTGCATTATTAGTTCCTTTTAGTAATGGTGTAGTTGTGATTGCCATCACTTTACCTTTACTATCTCTAAAACAAGCCCCTAACCCTAATTTACCTGGATTTCCTCTAGAGGCTCCATCAAAATTGGGCTTCACAAATCCAGAATGGGGAGGGAACCACTGCACAGTTGATCTATCTACTTTGGCTTGTTTTTTGTTGGCTATTCCAAATCCCAATGGAATAAAAAGAGATTTCCATTCCCTGATGATGATTCCATCCCATGTAGTAACAACTGGGTTGACCTTACATTTGGTCTAGCATTAGTAACTTTCGATATCAACTTTTCAATGCCCCCTAACACCGTATCTAAAGATGAAAATTCTTTTCTAAAGATCCCCTTGTTTCTTTCCCACCAAATAGCCCATATGACTAATGCTGGTGTGCATTTCCATGTTCCCACAAATAGAGCCCATGGGAAAAGAATCAGCCATGATTGGAAGATATCCCAAATGTTATTTTGAAGTGGGGTGATGTAATTTAGTTTCCTTAGAACAAACGTCCAACACTGATATGCAAAAGAGCATGTCACAAATAAATGATCAACTGATTCAAATTCTTCATCACACAACACGCACTTGAATGTAGGGGCAATATTCAACCTTGCCAATCGGTCACTTGTTAGGATTCTGTGTTTGAGTGAAAGCCATGCAAAGCAACCTGCTTTTGGAAGAACCACATGATTCCAACAGAACTTATAAGCACGTGATGGAATCTTTTCTGATGCCATTCTTTGTAAAAGTTCATATCCCTCCTTAATTGAATAATTTCCATCTTTAGCTAGAGCCCACACCAAACTATCCTCACAATTTGAAGTATAAACTTGTCTTTTTTCTAAAATGGATCGAAACAACTATTTATCTTGACTGGCTAATGGCAATTGATCTGGATCCTTCCATATGACTTTCCTTGAATGAAGACAAACTGCATCTATGAAATTTATGACTTGAGTACCCAATATTGATTTTGAAGTTGATATTAACCCACAAATCAATTATTTTTAAATTTAAAATCAGTTAAGTTGAAGATAAATCACTTTATTTATTTAATTAATTCATGATTATTTGTGCACATTCAAAGAGTAGTTAAACTTTAAATCAGAAAATCAATTCAAGTTGTTATCTTTTCAAAACTCAACATCTATTTTGAGTTCAAATTTGATCTAAACTTCTAATTTGAGTTAAAAAGTTCTTGCATGATTTTACATGATTTTATGAGTTATCTATTTCTAATTTCTTGTTAACTCAAAAATCAACCTGAGTTCATCAAGAGTGATTTATGACTTTTTCCATGCACCCTCAAGCCTTGGATTTCTATAAAATCAAGGCTCAGCTCTTTACAAATCATCCACAGAATTTGCATACTTACTCTAGAGAATTGACATCAGAGGAATCATCAAGCTTCTTGTGAATCAACGTTTTGTGAGATCAATCTTGTTTTCAATTCATTCTACTTTCATATTTCATATCATTGTTAGCTTAATTTGCATATCATTTCAATCCATTTAGATTAATTTATTATCAATTTTTCTCATCTTATTGCATCAAAAATTTAAAAAAAAAGATTAATTTGCATACATATTTTATTGCTTTCATCATTTAAATCCTTCATTTAGGTGTTGCATTGTCATTGATCTCAGTCTAATCTAAGAATACCATACTCACACCTACTAGAAGGCAGTAAATCGCCTAGTTAGCTATATTGTTCTTATTTGGATATTTTGATTTTGCTAACCTCTAATGTTTTACTGAAGTGTTGTGTCTATAGCTAGGTACAAAATTCACACACACACTATCATGACCTCTATATGCAAGGAAGCATTATGTGGATGACTTAGAGAGTGATCATCTTCTTTAGAGAAGGATAGATAGTGAGGCGAGGTCAAATGACCCACCATAGATTGGAACCAGTTGAGATTGAGATCCTTGGGAGCATTTTCTTCAGTGAGGGCTTTATCTAAAATCTTCCTGTGAGCAGGCGAGATCTTCAACAGCTCAAAAATGGTAATCTGAGCATTGGTTCACTGGAGTTGATCTAAGATGCTATAATTGGTCGAGCTAGCTGTAGGAAAAGATTTCATGTTCTTGTTGGCAGGGCCAACAATAGTCTTATCCATAGTTTTCTTCAGAGTAGATGTAGAAGTATTAGGACCCTTATCCGCAGTTTTCTTCGGAGTGGATGTAGAAGCATTGGGACCTTTCAAAACAACTCTTCCTCATGATCGAGTGACAACATTAGCACAGTCTTGAGGTTGCTCAGATTCAGATGAATGAGACATAGAACTATGCAAGATGAAAGGATTCTTAGGTTTGGAAGCATCGACACTCCCCTTAATAGTAATCACATCGTAGTACTCTACTTCAATAGGTTTGATCATACCAATAACATTGTCATCATTAGTGTATGTGTAATTGACTTTAGCATTGGTATTCTTGGCATTTGAAGACTCACCCCTCTCATGAGGAGGGAAGGGATCCTTAAATGCTTGATGGTTTGAATTCTTGTTATGGCCATCCACAACAATGTCACCACTATCGATCAAATCTTGGACCTTATGTTTCAGCTGAAGACAAGTTGAAGTCTTATGACCCTTATTCTAGTGATAGTCACAATAAGCATTGTCATTCCACCAATGAGGTCAGGGTTGTGGGTCATAAAGACACTTTTCCAAAGGAGTAAGAATCTGATTCTGCACAAGAGTTTTACAGACCACATCAAGTGGTTCTCCCAAGGAGGTAAATTTGTGCTTGGGTTGAGATGCCCAAGGTTTGTTTCTAGAAAACCTCGAAGGTTGCTGATTTTCTACCACAGGTTTTTCAGCTGCTTTAATTTCTTGTATGGTGGAAGAGAGATTAAAAATAGACTTAGCAGGTTGCAGGGTCACATTTTTGACCATTCCATCATTCACTACGTCTCTATTCTTATTCACAAACTTCCCTTTATCCTTATTCAAGTTTGAAGATCCCTGCCTATTGTCTTTACTCAAAGTCAATTCACCTTTCTTGATCATAAAGGCCTCTATTCGCACTACTTGTTTGATCATGCTATCAAAATTTAGAGGACCTTGTAATTGCACTTGGTATCTGAAGTTTGGGACAAGATCGTCCAAGAAAATGTTGAGTCTCTCAGACTCTGGTAGCTTGTGAGGACACCTTGTACATAATTGTCTCCACCTTTGGAGAAATGTTAGGAAAGATTCTCCTTGTTGCTATTTTAAATTGCAAAGATCCTGGATGTTGACTGGATGCTGAATATTATGCGAGTAATGTTGGAGAAGTAGATTAGCCATTTTGTCAAAAGTCTTAATGCCAGTAGGCAATCTAGAAAACCATTCCATTGTGGGTCCACCCAAACTACAAGGAAATAAGCACATAAGATATGTTTGATCATGCATAAATTCCATAGATAACACACCAAACTCCCTCAAGTGATCTTGGGGATTGGTTGCACCCAAGTATTTGTCATATTTAGGGAGTTCTACACCTCTGGGAAAAGGTGGCATATGAAGACTTCTATCAAAAGGGAAAAGGACAAATACTTTCCATCGTGAATTGTTGGGTGGGTTTGTCCTTATTCTTCACAAGTTGACTAATTTGATCTTGCATGTCTCGAACCATCTTTTGCAACTTTGCGGTCTTAGTTTCTTCTTCCTTGGCTATGAGTGTTTCAACTTGATAGTCTGGGGGTAACTTGGCCCCTTGTTTAGCTAACTCAAGGAAGTATTTTTCTTTCTCCTCTAGGAGAAGGATCTCCATCATTTTAACAAGACTCTTATTAGCTTTGGCAATGTTTATTTAAGACCCCTCATGTTTTCCCTCTGATAGTTGGATCACCCTGATGGATTTTAGGTGCTAGGACTGCATGTTGAGACTATGAGATGCACCTGGATTTTATTATAAAAAGATAAGGTTTAGTATAGTTGGATGTTCTAGAAAATCCTTGTGGGGCCCTATCCCCGTTATCAAAGCCTTCAATCTAATCTCTTAAGGGAACAAAAAATAAAAAAAAGAATAAAAATAAAAATTGAATATGGATATTGGTGTATTATAAATTTTATATTTTCTATAATGTAAATAGACTAAAAGTGAAAGATAGGAACTCAGAGATTATTTGAAAGGGAAAAGTTAATGGGCAAATAAGTTGTAACTTAAATTAAGAACAATAAGTGTACCTTGAGTGCTAAGGGCACAATAAAAGAAATAATTGAAGTATATGACTAAGAATGGCTTATAAGAAGTGTTATGATCTTGATGTTAGTTACTTAATTTCAAGATAAATTAGACCTAAGGAAATTGCAACCCTACTATGAAGGAATCACCGAATTTGATTTAATTTCCATGTTAACATAATATAGGTGGATTGAGCTAGATGGCTTTCATGTTTAGGATAATGTTATGGATGAGTTAGTAAGATGAATGTTGTAAAAATATTTGAATGAGATTAGACTCCTTTGAATTGAGTATTACAATGATTAGGGATACAATTGAATAATGATGATGAATTATGCAATTGAATAATGATGTCAAATTATGCAAAATTGGTTTAGCTATAATGTGAAAGACTAATGCAATTATTTGAGTACAGGATATTATTGAATTAAGCGATAGACGAAAACAAATGAACTATGTGGTGATTACTAGTTATGTTATAGATGAATGTGTAGCCTTTATTATTATGATGTTGTATTGTAAAGATGAACCTTGATCTATTGATGTTAGTATTCATATTTTAAAAGTTGAGTATCTTAGACTGTGAAAATCAGGGCCATTGTTCTATTATAAGTAAATGTGAATTCTGTTGGAAATTAGTAGCTTAGGAAATGATGAATTCCTAATTGTGCCTAATGTTAGGTATGGATGAAATTGATAAATGATTTAATGTGATGATATAATACCTTGATAGTTAATTGAGTTATGATTGAGTTTTGCACTTTTCATTGGTATTATTATTTCTCGGGACTACTGATGTTCGTCTCAAGTGTGCAGGTATAAACCATGGATTAGGGGGAGTCAAGCCAACATATTTGTACTATTCCCGTGACACCAAGGTTGTGTCCCAAAGGGATACAAGGCCTTTGCAATGTATTTTATTTTGTGAAGTGAAATGATTATGAATGTATTTAAAAGATTAAATGTTTTATGTTGTTACATTGTTTAGTGGACTTGCCAAGTAATTATGTGTATGGTATTGTAGTGTCAATTGACACATGTTCTTGTGATGTGAGTTGGCAAGAGTCCACATGGAGAGGATGAATGTCACCATCCAACCTAGTACAAGTTGGTCTTCCCCATACCTCAACTTGGTTAGAACACCAATAGTTGGTCACATCACTTTGAATTTCGAATTTCACCTTGGGGTTGGGTTTTTAGGGGTCAAATTGACTCCAAGAAGGTTTATTTTCATAAAATGGAAGGCCCATGGGTTATACCTATGGGTAAGGGACCCTTTTAACCATAGGACACCCTAGGAGCACCTTGGGAAGCCCTCCAAAAGTGACTTTTTGAAAAGTTGCGAAAATCCCAAAGTCACATGGGAACTCTTGAGTCAAAAAGCTTCCATTACTCTTCCCCATCCACTTTTTAGAGTTCCATTTAGGGAAAGTTGGAAGACCTTGGTTAGATCATCCAATAGGAAACTCCCACTACACCCAAGGGCATGGGAGAAGGTGAATAGCATATTTTAGTGGAAAACTTGGAGGGTGCTCCCCAATCACCCACTCTCCAATTTTGGAGACAACTAAGGAGCTTGGAGTAGGATAGAGAAGAGAGCTTGGATATAGGAGACACTCCCAATACTTGACTCATTAGCTTGTACCAAGGTTGGTGGCTCACTTACTCATTTGCTTAATGTTTTGTTTATGCAAGTATTGGAGAAGATATGTATTGGTGTATTGTATGAGTTCCAGTGTTGTATTCTTGAGAGTTTATGCTTGTGAATCTTGTTGTTCTTTTGAAGTTTGTTTTGGAGTCTAAGTGATTCATGCTCTCTTGAGCTTGTTTGATTTTCTTATTTTTGTGCTCTTTGTGTTGTGTGGAGTCAAGATTTTTGGGGTTGTGCAAGGACTCACTCACCCACGGGATGGGAAGAGAAATCCTTGAGGGTGAAGGGGTTCAATGGACAGCTCCAATGGTGGAGAGTCCCTCATGTGTAAAGAGGGTAATGCACCATGGATGTATGGGCTCCATGGATGGGTCTTGCTTAAAATTTGGGGGGCATAAGGTGGTTGTTTTGTGATCTTGGCCATGTGTGCCAATGAAGAGTATTTTGTATATTGAGCCTTGTTGAAGGCATATTTATTTGCAGGCCCTTTTTCTCCCAAAGGAGTACTTGGTCCACCTTCATCCATTGAAGGCTTGTGGTTAAGCCTCTTGTGAAAGCCATGGGTTGGGAAGCTTTCTTATTATGTATTGTAGTGTTTCTTTTTTTGTGGTTTCAATTGAAGTTGTTGAGTAAATGATCATGTGGAAGTAAATGTAAGGAGGAATGTGTATGTTTTGTCACCCGGTTGGCTTGAACTCCCCTAGCTCAGGGGTGGTCCATCTATTTGAACCTATGGTAGGGAGGAGAGTACCATGGTTTCTTTTGACTTGTTTCTTTCAGGTTGCTTTTGCAGGATTGGAAGGAATGGCACTATTGGTCCTTTGTGTTTGTGGAAATTATGTAAAGGTTGTAAATTGTTTTGTAATGGAGTTTCACTCTCCAAGTCATGTATTGAATCAAGTGTTGTTGTAATGTATTGTGAGGAAGTGTTTTGTAAATCTTGTTGATAGTTTCACTTATGAAATGGTATAATCATGTTCTTATGAAAACAAGGATTGTAGAATAAAGTGTTTTCAAATAAGTCTCTCAAAGCATTGAATAGGAATATCAAATGTTGTTTCCTTGAAGTTTCTCTTTGAGATAGTAATGAAAAGATGTAGTTGTTATTAAGAAAAAAGAATAGATTTCCTTCTTGCTAAATGTTATTTATGATGTATTACAATGAAGGTTATTGAGATGAAAATTGTGATGAAAAGGGAGCTTTCATTATGTTATAAATCTTGATCTAGGATCATTGTATGTAAATGTATTGTTTTAAAAAAAAAAATCAATCTCTATTTCACATCCTTTTATCCATGCAAATAAATTGTGAGCTTGTCTTGTTATTTTGAAGAGAAAATCACTAGTTTAATATGCAAACATAAATTGAAAATTTAGTACTAAAGAGTAACCTATAGAAATACTAATCTCCTCATCTAAAAATAAGCATATTATCAAATTTAAATCAAGTGAAGAGTTGAAAAATAAGTTGAAATCACAAACAAGTTATTAGAAAATACAAAGCAAAGAAAATTGGCAATTGAGACCTACAGGTCTCTGGAATTTGTATGGGAAAATTTCCCATACAAATTCCATTGCCATAGTCATTACTTTAGTATATAAATTATCTTCTTGTACATAGTGAAATGCAATATATAATAGAATATATACATGCCTTTTCCAAGTCAACAAAATTCAATAAAATTATAATAAACATAATAATTCCTTACACTTTTAATCCATTCCCAAAAAGTGGCGCAATGCTTAGAAGCCAGGCTTGCTTATTACAAAACTAGTTTTCTTTGGACAATGCTCTTTATTATATTATATCATTTGCATGTCCTTGCAAATGACTTTCCTGACACCTTTTCTCCACTCCCCAAAGCAACCTGCGCTGGCTTTTAGGCATGGTCACATTTCTTTTGTTTTGGGACTATTTTTTTTATTTCTTGTTTGAAATCTGCTTTAGGAGTTCTCGTGGGCCCCTCTAGCACTAGTCCTCCTCCCTTTAAATGCGCACCCCAATGCATGCATGTTAATGATGGACTTACCTCCCTAGGCACATGGGTTAAGGAGAAGTAATGTAGGAGAGTAGGTTAGGAGTTTTAGTAGGTGTTTGCTAGAGATTAGGGGGAGCTTAGATAGTAATCAGTTTAGGTAGAATTTATTGTGGTTAATTTGCTTAGCTTAGGGAAATTTTTTAGTAAATTTTTATTGTTTTATTTAGTTGTTATTTTAATAAGTTTGTTTAATTAAAATTTTATGTAGTATCTTTTTAATGTTTATGTATTAAATAATTAATATATTATAATATAATAATTAATTAATATTTTATTAATTAGCGATTATATTATAATCATTTATTAATTAATATATATATATAAATATATATTAATTAATTATTACTATTTATTAAATATAATATTCAATGATATTTATAATTTTAATAATTGGATAATATTCACATCAAGTACTTGATATTTTATAATTTGTCTCATATAATTATAACCATCAATTAAATGGTTATTATAACTTGACATATTTTGGATCAGAATACAATATCTTATAAATTTTAACAAACTTGTAGATGTTAGTCTAGCATATCGAAATCAATAATCAATAATTATAAGAACATTACTTAAAGGATAGTCTAGGCAATGTTCCTTTAACTCTAAATAACCTATGTGATTACTAAAACAATGAATTGTTCGGTTAACGAGACCTCCTATCATTGCAAACCCCTTGGAAACATTGATAAAATAAATTATGAGCATTAGACTCTCCTAAGTTGTAATCTAGTAATAACTTGAAGGGTGACCTAATCATGAATAGATAATCTTTAGTTATCTCTTTGAAAAGGGTCACTCTTAAAATACAAATAATGATTGGATTAACCTAATTAGGTGTCCTTGGATAGACCTTGTTGGTATCACCTTATGCAATCGAGAAGTGTTCGTTCTATCCCTATTGAACTTGATTGCAACTTCACCATCTTTTTGAAACTCTGGATTATAACTTTAACTGCTAGTGTCCTTATGGAGATCGTCCTTGGTTAACAAATTTGATTATTCAGAGCCTTTGAGAACTTTTGCCAAAGATCACCCTATTAACCTGCAACATTATTTTAGATCAAACTTTTCATTTTTAAAAAAAAAAATGGGTGTGATTTAGTCTGGTTTTCGATGGGCATGACAGTTTATATCATCTTGAGTTATCACATTATTTTCATTCCCAAGGATCTCATAAATGCTTGGAATCTGATCTTGTTGTTGATCATCTTGGTTTTGATCGAATGGAGGAGGGCGATAGAAATATGTGGGTTGTCGATCACCTTGAGGTTTATTTCAAGATCGATCATCATTGTGGGACTGATTTTGGTCATGTTGAGATTGGCCATGAGGTTTCTCATTCTGAGGTTGAGCATGACGTGGGTCATTAGAGGTTTGACCATGATACTGATTGTTTTGAGATTGATCAAAAGTTTGACTATACTTGCCTAGTTGGAAATCAAACGGATCTCCCATCTTGTCGTAGACTTGTGCAGTAAATGAAGACTTAGTAAAGTGATGTGAATGAGATCGAAAGGGCGTGACTAAGGTAACCTTTGGTGAATGAACAGGATCAAAAGATTTAATAAATTCATATGAGAAGATATCATCAACAGTATCACTAGGTTCAATGATAGGACTATTCTCAGCAGGATCAATAGGTATAATAATAGGATTAGTCAGAGGAAGAGGTCTTCCAAACTTGTGAAACAATGAGTTTTCTTAGAAGAACGACTTGTCTTACTCTTGAAATAACAAACTAGGTTGCGCTTCAAACAACAGATTAAAACACTCTTGGAATACTAGAGGTGATGGTTGAGACGGACTATCTTTCGAAGTACTCGATGAGGAAATTGAGGATATAATCTCACAAAATTTAGATTTTGCGACAGATTCAAGATGATCTATTTCTTGATTAGAAGGTTTGCTTCTACCTTGATCAGTATTCTGAATGGGATAATTTTTGCCACTTCTAGTTGTGACATTCATAGATGCAGATGAAATGAGAGAAGACTCAGGATAATGCTAGACTCTATCTCTAAGATAAAAAAAAGGAGATAAAGGCTAGAACAACCAAGATGCGAGATGGACCTAATATGAATCATCAAAGGAGGGGGCTGGAATAGCTAAGATAAGACTATCGTAACACGAGATACAAAAGGCATAAAGAGATAAGGTAAACCAACAAGAGACAACATGAGTCAAAGAAAATATTGATCGATTCCTAACTCAAGACAACTAGTTTCTGACAGTGAACGATAGGAAAATAGAAAAATAGACCTCAGACAAAAAGTAGATCAGATAAAAAGTCAAATAGTCAATGGCAAACAGGTCTTTGTTTTAGAAAATTGGGCTCTAGTCTTGCGTGAGAGAGTACCAGGCCGCATGAGAGAACACAAACCTTCACGCGAAAGAACAAAGTCTCATGCGAGAAAGTGCTCTGAAAGGTGAAACTTTGTGCAGGAAAAATTCAAAATCTGATAGTTTGACACAATTTTTGAGGTAAAAGTTGAATTCTGAGATACAACCTAAATTGATGAATTGATGTCTGACAGAAAATTGAGTTTCCTAACAGTTTTGAAGAACAATTTAATCAACAATCTCATTTTGATGTTTCAAGCATTCGTTTAAAGACACAAAGGTTTAGATCAGGCAGTTGTGATACAAGAAGTAGTCATTAACAGACCTATCAAGGATAGAGCAACTTGATAGCATCAGGGGGAGTCTTTGTTTGATAATAATTGGACAATGTTTAAGACTCGATAACAAACACATAGCTTATCCCTACCAAAAAAATGGTGAGAAACAAAACCTTTGCCCCATTGCTTATGTGCATACGTGCACCTCACATAGCCATGTCACCCCCTAGAGGGTGCCCGTGTTTTTGGTGTTTCCAAGGACTCAATAGTATACATTCATAAGTTACCCTTCTAGTAGGGGCCAGTGTTGTATACCACCTTCAAGCATCCAGGATTATACCTATGATGGGAATCTATGGGAGAGATTCTTCCCCCTCCCTGCACAAAGATTATGACTCCTTTCGAAGGTGAAATGGTTAGGCCACTAACTAAGGAAAGTTTTTAATAGGCTTCCATTCATACTAACCTCCAATGCCCCCGATACAAGGCTAGGGCCTCACAGCCACACCAACACTTGAAAGTTGTACACCCCCATAAGCAGGGCTAGGAGCGGTGCCACTCAGTACAACAAACAAGGCCTTCTCAAGATGATAGTCAAAATAATGAGAAGGAAACTAATATGGCTTTGGAGTCTTTAGACTCAACAAAGTGTTCTTTATTAAAGTGAGGTAGAATCACCAGTGAAAGGTGTGTACTCACTTGGGTCATTCCCAAAGGTTCAACTTCTGGTAGGCCCTCTAAAGGTGACATAACTTGGCTAAGATCTGAGGGTTTGATTTTCTATTTCTCTCAAAGAGAGAAGAACATACTTCTCTACCTCATCACTTCACCCAAACACATCAAGAAAGTTCATCACCGAGTTAGCTTCACTCCACCACATCTATAAGCTTTTGGGTTTCTAGTTCTCTCAAAGAGAGAAGAACATAATCCCCTGGCAAGTAGAAGCATAAAGATTCACTACCTTTCTCCACTTCCCCAAGAATTTTTCATATTAGTAGGATCATTAGGTTTTCAGGTTCATTCATGGTCATCACCTCCATGTAATGAAGAGCCAAATTCCCTACCCACTATCAAAATTCTCAAGAAATTTTAACAGAGCCCTATTTAGACTATGTGAATGAAAGCAAGAAACAAACACAACATTTTTAAATGTTCTTTGACTATTATCCTACAATCAAACCATTAGCATGTTTTATGTTCTTCGTCAAATGTCCTGCAAAAAATTGTTATGCTGTGAAAATAATAGAAAAATAGAAATTAACAGCAAACAAAAACTGTTAGAAATCTGGAACAGGAAAGACAAAGACTGAAAAATTTAAAAACTGTAACCAAATCTCGTGTGAGGAAGTACTCCACAACACACAAGAAAAAAATAGGGTGTTGCATGAGGATGGGAAAGTTCATGTGAGAGAGTGCTATAGAGAGCAAAACTTCACACGGTATGCTCTAGATTCTCGTGCAAGATTCCATACAAAGACAAGTACAGACACATGACAGAGCTCAAATTTTCTATCAGAAAAATCAAGAATGAGGCCAAAAATTAATCTTTTCTACCCCACGATGGGTGCCAAACTGTATGTGGTTGAATGTGGACCTCTAATCCAACTACACATGCAACATAGTCATTACTCACACAATCGAATTATGAAAGAGAGTATTGATCACTCAATTTGAAATTCATGGTGAAGCGACCTGTTGCCTCCTATGTAGACGGGGTGCTTAATTACTCTCAGAATGACAGTCCAATAACCATCAGACTAGTACTACAATGGAGGATTTGAAAGCTTATGAATATACTCAAATTGAAATTAATCTAGAATGAAGTGCAATTAATCTAAGAACTTGAAATATATATGAAGATGCAAGTTTATTCTAAAGAAATTGAAAGAAATATGAAGATTAAACTAAGAGAAAGTAAGTAAACTAATTATAATGAATATGCAATATTAAACTAAAATGAGAAAATTACACTAATATGCAATAAAAGCTTTGAATTAATTGACACAAAAAAGCGCTATAGTTTAGTTACTCTCGAAAATTGCTCCCTTTTGAATGAAGAATGAGGTTCATTAAATAGACAAGCTTGGGGAGAGAATGAAGAGGTTCTTGATTTGAAACTCCTGACTCTTCATTCCCAATTGAGACAAAAAGGCATGAATTACTTAATTAAAAGAATGTTTATTGCCACATAAGGGTGACCGTTTGAATAATTTGAATTATTAATTCAAATAAAGGTGTCCATTCAAATAACAAGTAATATTAATTCCTTTTTATGTATATTGGCCAAATGGGGTGGGTTTAATTTAATTTAAAACACTTAGGACTTTAGAATTAAATTAATTTATCATAGGGGTAATTTAGCTAATAAAAGTTGAAGACTTTAGGAATTAATTATAATATTTGATTAATGCAATTTAGGGTTTTTGCAATTGACATCAAGTTGAATTAAGTCAGGTACGAGAGAGAAAATTGCCTAGTAAACTAGGACTTTGATGATGTAAAATTGATGAAAATGCACCAAAATTGATTGAATTTAATAGGTGCCAATTTTGGGGTATTACAATTGGCAATTTGGAATTCCCTGCATGAAAGACGAGGGCTTTTGAACACTTCAAAACATAGTGGTTTAGAGACAAACGATGGATCTTGGTCCCAGACTTAGAATGAAGATGAAGAATTTTTTTATTTTGAATACCCAACTCAGAATGAAGAAGAACCTCTTGCTAGTAGCAATAGTCAATTTCAGGAGGTGGATTCCATGTGGGATATAGAAGTGGCAGACTGCTCACTGACACTAAGTGACAAGTGAAGTGATTTAGAATTAGGGGGTATGTGCAGGATCATGGTATGCCAAAAAGTGGCGATGTGAAAAAATCTTATTTTCACTTGTCCAAAAGTGCACAAATGCATATGTTGACTTTTTAGTAGGCCTGGGTGTCACAACACTTGGCCAAGCCAAAAGACAAAGAAAAAGGCTTAATCAGATATCTGATAATTTTGGATATCCCATAATATCGGATATCCAACATTTTCCAGTAAATATATAACTCTGTACCCTAGCCGTGCTCAACATTTTCTCATTGTGAAAATGTGAACGTGGCTAGGGTAAACGGATATTGGATTTCAAATCCCCTATCTGATTTTCCTTAAATCCCAAGGTATGTGAAAGCTTCTAATTTTTATTGTTTTTTCTATTTTTAAATAGAAATTTATAGTTTTTTATATAAAAATTAGGGTAGCAATGAGTTTTTTTATTGTTTTTTAA
Source organism: Chamaecyparis obtusa (assembly GCA_027943335.1). NCBI lineage: Eukaryota > Viridiplantae > Streptophyta > Pinopsida > Cupressales > Cupressaceae > Chamaecyparis > Chamaecyparis obtusa. The sequence goes on from BSBK01002988.1 coordinate 803,837, forward strand.
AATTCATTGTAATTATCTATTTATTTTATCATTTTTATCAGACATGGAATTAAAAAACCCTCCTAATGATCTTGCAAACAATCTAGAACCACCTCCCAACAATCCCCCACCTCCAGAAGATGTACCTGTCACAAACCCTCACTGTTTAGAAGATCTAATAGGAGATAATCTAAATGAACTTAGAGGATTTCAAACCACCTATGCCAATATCCCCACATTGCACCCCATGTTTACAACATTGAACTCAATTATTGAAAACATGGAGAAAATTACACAGCAACATAGTGCTGCACTTCTTTGGTGCGATTACATGCATGCCCAGTTTGATGATGGGCTTGATTATGATCAAGTCATGAACCTAAATATAAAAAAACATGACATAGCTAATCTTTTTGTGGATCCTAAAATTGGTCTAAAAGTAGACCATAAAAAAACCAAGTTGTCAATTAAATGGTGCACAAATAGTGCAATACGTGACAACTTTTCAGACCATTGGTGGATGGTTTTTGATAAACCATGCCACCTCACAACAATTTGGATGTCCCATTTTATTTTATTAAAAAATTGTATGCTGAATTTGTGCTTGGTCACAAGGTGAATTATTGGAGTATGAGACCGAACCAGGGTGTAGGTTTAGGTGCTCCTCAGGATAGGCCATGGGCACAATGGGTGAAATCCCACACATATGTCCCCCCTCCCAAGATTTCACCACCTCCCACAGTGCAACATCCTAACATTATTGTTGAGGCTGGCTCATAGACTATTCGAGCCATTCACACCTTGAGTGATCTGCTAGTTACGTAGAGCATGACATTGTTTCCTCCTTGTCTTGATGCTTTTGGCGCTTCCAAATCCTCCACGAGCTCACATGTTTGTGTGCCTGACACTTGCATTATATGCAATAATATGTGCTTAGGTCCCCTGACTGATAGTGATGCATATAATTTCACCTTCGATGTGGACGATTCTACACAACACACTATAGGCACTAAAGTAGCTCATGGAGTTGTGCATCAGGAGCCTACAGAGCCATGGACTCCCACTGTTATGATAAGGGTAAACAGTTCACTTTTTACGTTGTATTTAAATTTTATTGTTTGTATTTTTAGTATAATTTCCTTATAATAATTTCCCACTTATGTCTTTTAATATGTTACATTTATGTTCAGTTGATGACAGAGGAGGAGATGGTATAGGTGGAGGGGTCCATTCTTTCAGCCATATCATTTGGTCTTGACACTTCCATGGTACATATGTTTTAATGTACTCATTGGTTTCCTTTTCAATTATGATAATAGTATATGTACATTGTTTTCTAATTTTTATGATCATACTTTACATACTGATGTAGGTGTCACTAGTTGCCACTGAGGGGCAATGTGAGGGGGTGCAAGTGTCAGCTGTTGATAAGGTAAAGGTAATTAAGTAATTTAGTTTGTTTATGCATACATGTATACTTTTCAGTTGTGCGTACTCATTTTTAATTTACATGGTTTATTTAATAAAGAGTGGCATATGATGATATCATGAGACCCTATTGTCACAATAGAGTCACATGCATATCCATTCATTGTGATAGCCCCATGGTACGTAAATTTCTAATGTTATTTCTATGTATTTTACTATCAAGTATATATAATATGGTCAAGTTATGATAGTATGAAGTATCTGTTTAAATTTTGTAGGTCACTCCTAGTTTGAGGGAGGCAGAATGCCAAGGGTTTGTATTGCTGATGACTCAGCCAACAATCCTTGAAGAAAGTTCAACACAGGTAAGTTTTAATGTTAATTTAGTTATTTTGTAAATATATATTTTCTACCAAGTATTTAACATTAAATAGTATAACTCGTAGATCAATCCCATGTTCTCAAACATATACAAGTGGGAGTTGACATTGGTGGCACTATTCCTGCGCTACCAAGGACATATATTAGGTCTCCTATCTGCGGGAGGAGATAGAGAGGTGAGGTATATGAGATTTCAATTTTAGTTTAAATTTTATTTATTACTGTTGACCATGATTCTAAATTTTAATCTAACATGGGGTTTCAATTTTGTGTTTAAATGCAGGATCCATCAAAGCCAAAGAGTACTTCAAAGAGGTTGCATTTTAATGATCCACCAGTAGAATAGGATGTCCTAGAAACATTTGCAGTTGAAATTCTTATTTTGAGATGGCGTATGCCACATTGTATCTAGATATGTTGACATGTAAATATTATAGAATTATTGTTCATTTTGATATATATGAAACTTGATATTCGATCCAATTTGTTAATTACATGTGTTCATTTATTCATTGTTAGTATGTAAATATGATTGTGTGTATATACTCATGTGTACAATTTATGCCTTAAGTATATTCATGTATATTCAAGTACATTCTTCATAACCTAAATTCATGTGTATGGGCTACGTTAATGACTTAAGTGAATTCATGTGGTATGCTTTATAATCTATGTGCTACATGTATGCTTCATGAATTAATAAAATTTATGTGTATGCTTTATGTGCTATGTGTGTTCACACATGTAATTCATCATTTGAGGTATATAAGGATATCTATTAAAGTGGTTTCAAGGTTTCTAGACTTACCCTTTACTCCCAATGGCTAAAAGACTTCAAACTAGCCTAATTACATAATCAAACACCCTTTTGGCCATAATCAAACACCCTTTTCACCATATCAAAACATATCTCAAATTTAGGTATTGGTCTTTTGGACAAAATATCAGTACTCTGCCTGTACCCCTGTAAATACACTAGGAATTTGATGATTTATCAAAGCAACTATATCATAGAAATATCTCCAAGTTTTGAAACCTTGGATAGTGTCATTAAATGACTCAAAACCTCTAATCCTAAGAGGAATTAGACCCAAAATAACTGGAACATCAAAAGCCCCAATTCGATGGCTTCAAACCCTTGATTTGAGGGTTTCTCCAATCTCAACCTTCCATGTAATTCTAGAATCAATTGGTGATTGATTCACCATTCATATACTCATACAATACTATTCAAATCATAAAAAGGCTATGTCCTTCAACTCAAACTCCTACTGCTATACTTGTGCCATCACTTTCATTAGAAAACCTTCACTAATTAGACTGTGATCACTTCATTACTCAAAATATCTACTAATGGCACAGTCCATTCGGTGCCAGGATGAAGGGTTTGGAAGTAATCCAATGGTACAACTTTCAACTGACCCTCACTGCAAGTTTTGGCATCAAGCGAGAGTGGTGTGCCAAATTCAAACAAATTTGAATCTCCCAGAATGGAGAGAGGTTATTGTAGGCCTCAAAAACATAGTCCTGTAGCATCTCATGGATTGCCAATACCTCTCATGGGGTCTGAGTTATGAGCCTCAAAAGTTTTCTGACCAATCATGCTTAGTGCACTTTTGGGCCACTTTGGTCTGGCGTGGTCTAGAACGTTCTACTAACTCAGTGGTCGAAACAAGGTTGTCACTAGTATTTACCTGTCCAACCAGAGCTAATGGAATAGTCTATTTGGTGACATGACAAACAGTTTGGAATTAATCCAATGGTGCAACCTTCAATTGACCCTCACTGTAAGTTTTGGCATCAAGCGAGACTAGGATGTCAAATTCAAATAAATTTGAATCTCCCAGAATAGAGAGAGGTTATTGTAGGCCTTAGAAATGTGATCTTGTAGCATCTCAAGGATCACCGATATCTCTCATGGGGTCTGAGTTACGAGCCTCGAAATTTTTTTGACCAATCATGCTTAGTGCACCTTGGGGACACTTTGGTCCGGTGTGGTCCAGAACATTCTAGTGACTCAGTGGTTGAAATGGGGTTGTTGCTAGTGTTTACCCACCCAACCGGAGCTAATGGCATAGTCCATTCAGTGTCAAGATGAATGGTTTGGAAGTAATCTAGTGGTGCAACTTTCAACTGACCCTCACTGCAAGTTTTGGTATCAAGCCAGACCGGCGTGCCAAATTCAAAAAAAATTGAATCTCCTAGAATGGAGAGAGGTTATTATAGGCCTAAAAAATGTAGTCATGTAGCATCTCATAGATCACTAATACCTCTCACGGGGTTTGAGTTATGAGCCTCAAAATTTCACTGACCAATCGTGCTTAGTGCACCTTGGGGACACTTTGGCCTGTCATGGTCCAGAATGTTCTACTGACTCGGTAGTCAAAATGGGGTTGTTGCTAGCGTTTACCCACTCAAATAGAGATAATGGCATAGTCCATTCAGTCCCAAGATGAATGGTTTGGAAGTAATCTAGTGGTGCAACTTTCAACTAACCCTCACAACAAGTTTTGGCATCAAGCGCGACTGGCGTGCCAAATTCAAAAAAAATTGAATCTCCCAAAATGGAGAGAGGTTATTGTAGGCCTCAAAAACATGGTCTTGTATCATCTCACAAATTGCTGATACCTCTCACGGGGTCTGAGTTATGAGCCTCAAAATTTTTTTGACCAATCATGCTTAGTGCACCTTGGGGACACTTTGACCCGGCGTGGTCTAGAACGTTCTAGTGACTCAGTGGTTGAAACGGGGTTGTCGCTAGAGTTTACCCACCCAACCAAAGCTAATGGCATAGTCCATTCAGTGCTAGGACAAACGGTTTGGAAGTAATCTAGTGGTGAAACTTTCAACAGACCCTCACTGCAAGTTTTTGCATCAAGCGAGACTGGCGTGCCAAATTTAAACAAATTTGAATCTCCCAAAATAGAGAGAGGTTTTGTGCTTCTCATAGTATTCAAATGCAAGAATTCCATTATTTCTAATCATATATGTGTGCAACCATGTTACCACAACAACATGTGATCCTATTGGATATGTGAACATATCATCATCTGTCGTCAATTGTGCAAGTTTCTACTTTCTTCGTACATAATGTACTAACTAGTAATATGACCTCTCATCATTCCCTTGTGGTGCAACCAATGCAAAAACATGTCTTGGTTGTAGAAGATCTGAAAGATGGTCGTAGTCAAGCGAACAATCCATGTCATCATTTATTACAAAGTTTGTGATAGATAAAGGAGTAAGATAATGTTGAACCCATGTATCAACCCACTCACTTGACTCACATTGATCCCAATCACATTGAAGACAACTCAGACAATAACAAGCCAACTCTCGTGTCCAAATGGTCCATGTACTAGCATCAAAGCTTTAAAATGAATGCATTTTTGAAGAATCTTTCACAGTTTGACAATCCAACCTATCTCCTATTGTGCCCAAATCAACCAACCAAAAGAATCTACACACCACTGAATCAAGAGTCCCCCTTGTGATGATGCTGAAGCACACCAATCAACAATAGAATGAGCATCAATGATTTCTACACCTGAAATCCTTAGTTTCTCCTTAACTAGAGCTCTCTTTATGCATGCACCTACTCCATCATGCTCCCATTTTCCATGACCGACCTAAAAAAAACTCCAAATATGAGGTACACCTCTCTCTACATGCATTCTACATAACCAATAAAACATACAAGCATTTTTTAATTGACCTGTGCAGTTATCTGACCAAATGAGATGTCTATCCATAGCAATATTATTCTCTTGCACCCACTCAAAATAATTCTCAAAGAAATGTTGGACAAACTCAGATGACTGCAATCTATCATCATTCATATAAAAATGGTACTCTCTGATTATCTTCCTATCATCTTCTATACTATCAGGGGAATGCCTATATGTTATGGCACAAAAATAGCAACCTGAATAGAATCGTAATATTGAGCTTGCAACTCATTTTGGGGCTGCAATGTATAGTTCTCTAAAAATTCAACAATTGATATAATAGTGTCAATTGGGAAAGTGTCCTTACACATCCTTAATTATTGATCCAACCACTGAGACCTATGACTATGCCTTTCATACTTGTAAAAAAGATTCTTCCTGAAATCTGAAATAAAATCAGCTACATTGCATTCTTTTGTAACCAACTCACATCTAGAGCCTTCACCTCCACTTTTTAATGTATATTTAATGGTTTCATATACCTTTTTGTGGACAATTGTCTTTCCAAAATTGTGTTTGCAACCCTCATGAAAACATTCAACAAACTTCAGTAGCCCACCACACTATGAGAACTTGTCATTTAAGCAATCTTTTCTATAAAAGAAACATCCATCATCTCTAGGACATAAAAAATGATCTAGCAAGTCTCTTGATGATTTTGAAAGAGCACTTGCACCACACTCCTCCAACATTTCACTAGTATGCAAAATAGAATGAATGGATCATAACAATTCATGGTGCATTGAAAACTCCACATGATATTTGCAACAATAAATATTTTGAATCTTAAGAGGCACACAAAAAAAAGGCTTCAAGGCTTCAAAAGGTCTTTGTGATATTTTCAAAGTCGGATGTGTCTCACAAAATTTTATGAACAACATTGTTTGACTCACCTCCAAATAATGTTTGGGATGCGGGGTGCGGTCTTGAATGCCAATTCTCAACTTCAAGACATCCTTCACATTTGGTGACACTCTTGAGTTAGATTGCCAAAGAGTTGAATTTTATCCTTCACAGTATCGATAAGCTTCTTATCACAACGTGAAAGTCTCCCACCATAAGCCCATGTATCATTTTGAAGAGAATCATCAAGCCTTTCTCTTCTTGCAAGTGCTCTATCCAAAGTTTTATGATTTAGATTCAAGTCAACACAAGTTTGTCTCATCAAACGAGCCTTTCTCAAATGATGAATTACTAAGGAGGTTGTAATAACCCTCCTAGCAGCTCTCTTATCTTTTTCCTTGGTATTCTTCCCAATGGAATTGAGAGCACTAAAAAGATTTCTCACAATAATAGCATTTCTCTCATTTTTCTTGTTCACACTAATCTTCAATTTGACTAGTATACATCTCATCTTCTACATATTTAACAATTGCACAAACATTTGACATTGCTCAACCAATGTCTTTTGGTTAAAAAATTGATCAAAAAGTTTTGAAACGCACAACTGAACGGTTCTTTCTGATCTCTTGCCATCAAAATTGTTCATTATGTTCTCATCAATTTTGAGTAGCCATTTAGTTGTTCTTGAAGGTCTCAATTTTGAAGTTTTTCTTTCTTCCTCCGAAGGGGCTTCATATCTCATATAATTTGGAGATGTGTAATGTTGATTTGGTTCTTCTGTACCATTATCATTGTCAATTCCTTCATATTCAATCAGTGGATTGTCATTGACAATGTCCACACTTCCAATGTCCACATCTACATGTTCATTTTCAAAACCTACATTTTTATCTTCAATCCCTACATTCTCATTTTCAATAGTATTCTCATAAATCATATCAAATTCATGTTCTTCACTTGAAACCACATTCAAAGGTGGGTCTATGCTGACATCTTCATTAATATTTAACATACCTTGTCTCTTGTTCCGATGGGCAACCCTATCCATTTCTCTATACACTTCAATCTCTTCATTTGTTAGTCTCCTCTTCCGTTTATGCTTTTGATGACTACTACTCCCCATAGTGAGACCAAAAAGGTGATGCAAATACCTTTGGTAATAGTGAAAATCCAACCAAAAATTGAATTTTTGTCTTCCCTAGAGACAAAACGTGATTCACTGCAACTCGACTCTTGTAATTCTACAAAAAAATGTGCCTCTCTAGAAGGACCCAGAGAATATTGTTTTTACTTTTTACTAGTAAAAAGAATCAGATATCAGATATTATCTGATTTTCGATATCTCCCGCCAAAATTTTCCAAAATTCTCTCTCTCTCTCTCTCTCTCTCTCTCTCTCTCTCCCCCCCCCTTCCCCTTCCCCTTCCCCTTCCCCTCCCCCCCCTCTCTCTCTCTCTCTCTCCCCCCCCTTAAGGTATAATATTGAACATATAATATAAATATTTAATAAGTTAATATTATACTATTCTACAATAGAGAAATAAATAATAATAATATAATACATTCTATTATAAAAATTTATATTATAATAGTAATGCTTTGCAATGAAACCCTAAAGTTGATGCCGCCGAAAGTGTGAAGAAGGATTTGTCTAGTAGTCAAAATATTTTAAGGAGGTCGTTAAGACAAGTAAATATTCTAGTTTTGAGTTCCCATTTTTAAATGCTATGCTATTATTATTTAATATTAATATTAAAAATAATAATTTATAATATATAACTTAAAATTGAAAAAAATACTAATTGAATTAATATTAACATAAAAAGAATACAATTTAATATAACACAATTAATATTACCATAAAAACAATACATTTAATATGAAACTTGAATTTGAGAAAAGTAGTGTAATTGAAACTTCAAAATAGTCAAGAATTTTTGGATATATGATATTATTGAATATCTGATTAGGCTTGGTATTTGCTTGGGCAATACCAAATGTGGGTGTCCAACCCTTTAGGCATGTTTCAGGAGATAGTTTTTGATATCGAGACTTCGACCATGTACCTGATGACTATTTTTTCACCTGAAATTGATGAAATGAAAAGGATTTCTTAAAGACATTATCAGCTTTCCATCAATATAATTGCTGTCAAATTTTGAGTTCAATAAGTAATTATTACTTATTTTTCAATTAAGTTATCTTTAAAGTTGTAATTGACATGCTGATTGAAAACAACTATAACTTTCAAACTGTTTAACCTTTTTGAAATCCAAAACATGCATTCCATTCTATGCTTCAATTACTATAAGGAAAAAAAAAATCAATTTTAGAAAGTTTAGAATTAGTTAAGGTGGTCAAACATGAGAGTTTTTTTATTCTAAAAAAGTTGTAGCAGAAAATTCATAATTAATCATTTATTTGGCAAAAAATTATAAAAAAATATGTGTCACATCTATGAATGAGTCTACTACTTATATCTATAATCTTGGGAAAATATATCATCATTTGATTGTGATTAAGGTGGTCAGACATACACGTACTTTTTATCTTTTCCCTAAAATTTTTGTACTACTGCATTGAAATCTAAAATTTTGAACAATTAGATAAACTTTTTTTTTCAGACAAGGGCTAGTAGTTTAGAAACTACATTCAATTTCCTACAAATTCTATTCTTACAACTTTTTGACATAAGGTTCATAAGATGTTCAACTTTTTACGTCAAGTTGACTGACCCTGATTTTATGATTTTTCAATGCCACTTAAGGCTATAGTTTGGTATACCATGATCCTGCACATACCCTAGCATTCAGTTAATAGGTATTTATAATTTTATACACTGTATACTTATTACTGTACTTGTTGGATAAATTGATAATGGACTCAATTCTGAATATTTATTATTGAAAATTTGACTCATATTACAAGTAATAAGTATTGTTCATGAATCATGATTTTTGTAATTTGAATTTTGATTTTTGTAATTTGTAATTTGAATTCATGATTTTTGTAATGTAGAATGTTCATGAAATTTGAAGTATAATCATATAATTATTAATGTCCTTTTTCTTCACTGTAAAGTGTAAACGCCTTGGTCCTCAATGCCTCATAGTCATGCAACCATGTTATTTCATGTTTCAACTTCAAGAATCAAGAATAAGATTCAAAACTTAAAAGTTGGCCTGGTTCTGAAGTTACGCAAATAGTTCATATAACCCTATCTCAACTTCGCTACATGCAAATTAGAGGCCTTTCAAACCCTTCCAAAGTTATGGTGATGGATCGATGGTCTTCTTAACATCTCTGCTCTCATATAACCTTGCGAAGTCCCACACAAAGCCTTTCGTAACCTCTCAATTATTTAATCTTGTAACCGATTAACCTTTCCGAAGTTATGCCTTTCTATCAAATGCTTCATCGCAGCTTCATAACCACCAACACTAATGACCAACAAACCCTCACGAAGCTCCGTAAACCAACTGTTCCTAACAAAGTGTCAAATACTAATCTGTCCATTGACTCATGTCACAGTCCATTCCTTCGCACTTTCCACATGGCATGCAACTAATTGTCACTTTCAACACTGTTACGTACTATCACTTTTAACTAATTATCTCTTTAATTCTAAAGATACACACGCCGTTAGTCAAGAGTCCCTTAGAAGTTCAAAACCCATCAACATCCTAACCACTAAACTATTGAGAAGTTATGAAACAACCCGGTGTTACTTCAGAACATTGTCGGTGGTCAAAGCTTCCTAATTTCTTAGAAATTGTCATTTGTCAGTCTATTATTTGTCATAGTTCATACTCATTAGTCAATTTATTATTTTTTAATTTCCTAATTCCCTAATACTAATCATTTACTTAATAGTTAATTCCTTAATTCCTTGAACCAAAACCATTTAAATTTTACTTAATTCCTAAAATTCCTAAAATTCCTAATTTCCAAATTTTTAAAAGAAAATATTAATATAATAATATGACCATTGGCATTGACAATTTGACATTATACATAATATACAATTATACATTCAATTTTAAATAAATTGCAACTGCAATCTTCAGGATACATGAATTAGAATTGAGATTCTTGACTTGAGCCAATGAGCTCTTTACAAAATTACATAAGCATAGTGACAGAAAAATTGAAAATTACAAAATATCCTTGTATTAAATTTAACTTCCTTGAAATTTATACATCAAAATTTCAAATTCAAGATTCAAGAATCAATGATCAATGATCATAGTACCAGTAACCAGACTCAGAGGTGAGAGGATAGAGACTTGAAGTCTCAGACTTCTATGATCTATCAGAAAATTACAAAATATCCTAGTATATTTGTATTAACTTCCTTGAAATTTATACATCAATGTCAATGATCAATGAATATGATCAATGATCAGAAAATAAAAACTATCATTGGCATTTGGCAAATTAAAAAAATTTGGAAATAGTTATTAGAGTGATAGCTGGCAGTCTGGATTCTTCAAAATCAGTCTTGATTTGCACCAAAGGTGTATCCACAACAGGTGAATCGTAAACATAAGATTCCCTATTCAAATTAACTAACCTCCCTCTATTGGCTCTTCATCTAATACCAGAACTATCTCAACTACTTCCATCATCCATGTCAATGTGGCAAGACCAAGGCTTGAATCTCTCCAATGTTTTCCCACACCACAATTTCCCTCTTTGATGACCAAGTTAGCTCTCTAACTATATCCAAGTCTTCAAGGCATTTGTTCCACTTGGCATCCATTATGGTTCGAGATTCAACAACAAACTTATTCATCTCAATCTCCTACTTGTACAATTCATCCACAACTTCATAAAAAATTGAAATGTCAGCATCACCAACAAAATAAGAAGCCACCTTGCTAGCATCCAAAATTTGGTCGAAAGAATCAACCCACTCCTACCATTCCTTCAAGTGTCCCTTTGTGTCCATAATAGCAGGGATATATCCTTCAGACTCTTCAACAAAAACCTTAAGCTTTGCTTGAACGTTTTGTAACTTGCCAGTGAAAAATGAATACAAATCCTTTACTAATAACACCATTTCCTTAACATCAACTATTTTGTCAGGTAATTCCATTTTTTTCCCATTAGTAAAAATAACCTATCAAAGAATTGTAAGTATGGGCCCCAAGTATTAAATAATGGGGTTAGTACAGACAAGGCATTAGAACATTGAAATTCTATCCCTTGTAAACAAATGAAAGTACTATGGAGGATTTGAGACTTCCCTTTTAAAATATTTACTCTATGCAATAGCACCTTCTTCAAAATCTCCTTTTCAGCAATTCCAGTATCAGCAGGCTCAAGCTGATCAATGTCCATTACTATCTTTTCCATTGCAAGTTCTAGAGCTAAGCCCCCCTCATGCTCAATTTGGACCCCAGCATCACAGACCTCTGTAAATGCCCTAGACTGATTTTTTAGAGTATTTATTTCATCTTTTAGCTCCTTCACAGTCTTATCTAGGAAAAAATTATTCTTCAGTTCATCTTCAAACATTTTTCTAGTTGCCACATAATTTTTGAATGTCCTGGCTAGCCTATTCTCTAAGTCCTCAACCACTAATTTATTCATGGAGGATGCATGATGTAGGAGATTTTCTATCTCTGATCCTGTAGTGTCCTATGACCTCCATATTAATTAGCTACCCTGTGTTGTGTCTTGGATGTCAACCAATCTAGGCTTATTAGGTTCTGGGGCCACACACCATACTACTAGTGTCCATATTGAATCCAAAACCCCTCTATAGTCCATCAAGGCCAAAAGCTTCATAAGCTATAGCTTTATCTTTCCTTTTAATTTAGTTAATTAGGAATGAGGACTCCAAGTCCCATCTAGGGATCGACAACATGCCACTTCTCTTTACAAGATCACTTGCCTCCTCCACAGTTAATGTTTCACTGTTGGGATCATAGGACTGTAATTTTTTAATCATTTCAACAATTTTTTCCTGTGATTCCCCTAGTTTCAAAGACAGTGTTAATTCATTCTGCTTAACTCTAAAGAGAAAACTTTTAAACTCATCAAACTTGATGAATTCATCATCATCTATAAACTATTTAGCTTGGATGACCTTATCATCCAATCTAGCTGCAACCAATTCTAACTCATCTAGGGACTTTTCTCCCTCATCTACCTTTGATGTCAAAAATTGTTGTCTTAATTCAGCAAAGTAATGGCTATTACCTAGCAAGATTTGTAGTTCCTTTTGCCTTGCCTTTTGTGGTACATTCATCAACTTTTGTTTCTTTGATGGCCCCTGCTCAGATGTGGATGGCTCAGCTTGTTCTATTTCTACCATAAACACCACATCAGGTTCAACTTCCTTAGAGTTTATTCTATCCTCCTCCTTCTCCTCAGGGATGTCTGGAAATTTAGACATAATATCTTCGTAATTCTCTATACACATGTCAATTCTCAGGATGTAATGGAGATCAAGAAAGAAACTAGGGAAGGTAGGGTTTTCCTTTTTCAATTGTTCCTCTACCCTTATAATATTTTCCATTTACAGGTTCTCTCTTCATAGGTATCTTTACTAAAAACATTTCTAATAACATCCTCATCTATCATAGGCTAATTTAGAGCCAAATTATGATTCCTCATTTCTATCAATGCTACTTGTTGTCAGTAAAGATTGCACCTAGTTTACTAAGTGTTGAACCCAGCAATCCTGTGAAACATGGGACTATTCTTAGGCTATGGGTAACCTATTCAAGAATAGACCTCTGGATTAAGGGTCGACTTCCCTATGGATCACTTGAAACTTATCTAAACTTTTTGGGAGGAAAGGGAGAGAGTACATAAAAATAAACAACTGCAAATGAATGAAACAAAGGTGATCCATCAAATTTTAAAGAAGATCCACAACTGAAAATAAGTTTACTTCAACAACAAAACAAACTTAACTCACAAATCAATCCCACTTTCTTAAACTCTTAGTGAAACAAGGTACTTAGAATGCATAAAAGGAAGAAATCTTCACAATTCTGATATTCTTGATTGCACACAAATCACACTACTAAATTAAGATAAATTCCTGAACACCAACTTGGATTCAACATGCAGATTAAGGATATAAGAACATCACAATAATCCTGCATATGACTTCAAAAGAAAACCTAGAATTATAGGAGAACAAGAAGGATCAATTTTTATTGCTAAAAAGAAACTAAGTATAATTGTGTCTCTCAGAGCTACAACACTCTTATTAGAGAGAGAAAATGAAGAACTAACCTCAATCACCAGAAGTGAGAGGTACATAAACTAAAAACTAGGAATCTACATTCAAACTCCACTACCTCCTAAGAATAGAAAAAAGGTCAATCATGGACCCATGAGGCTACATCATAATTCAAATGCCAGATTCCCACGTTTCTAGGGGGCGAGGAAAGTGGGGACCTAAGAAAAGATAGTCAAGGAAGACCATTCTATCCACTAAGTCATGCCTATAAATGATATTCTGACAATGGTTTATAAAAACACCACCTGTCGATATCTTACAATAAAGAACGAGCCATGACTTATCATTAAAAACCTATCCCACTATGACACCAAATGGATCTAATATAGTTTTAAATGATCTCAACCCAAAAAATGGGAAAACACATTTAAAAAACAATTACATTTCCAAAGAATCCACCTATGCCTAAATAACAAAATATGGACTAAGGTATATTTTGAAAAATTCTCAACCCAAAAATGGGGAGAATATCCAAAATATCTACAATTTGAACCAAATCCACATCATACAAATGGCACCTAGCATCAAAATAAAATAATCAATAACCTCAACCCAAATTGGGGAGAAAATATTATTTGACTATTGAAGTGAAAACCCCCTATCCGCTGGCATTGTGGACCTCCCTTTGTACACTCAGAAAGTTTCTATATTGACTGGCACCTCTGACAAAATCCTTGGGTTTGGCTTTAGAAACAACCATCACTGGCATCAGCATTGTACTGATTAGGTAAGCACTTTGGTTTTTTGGCATCATTCTGAGCATTCATCTTTTTAGTTCATGTTTGATTCGAGGGCATTATTGTTATGAACTCTGCATTTGTCTTCGAGGGTTTTGTGCATTCACTATTTTCCTCCATTCCTATGTATCATGTTTACTTTGCATAGCTTAATACATCTTAGCAGTGAATGAAAGATTACATTTCAATCTTCTTTTGTATTTTTTGTCAAATGCTCTCGTGTCAATTGCTACTACTGGCACTGTGTTGACCCGATTGTATTTGCGAGGGCACGGGCTCTGGCATTTCTTGTATATTGATGCTTGCTGAGTGTGTGTCAATAAAGGTACTATTTGTATTGCTTGCTATATCTTGTGCTCTGTGAGTGCATATTCGGCCTCATGAATATGGCATCACAGTACGGGCTCCTTATGATAATTGCAATCATTCATTTTCTATTTTTCAAGCTAGGGCACTATATAATACAAACACCATTCATGAATTTGCTAAGTTGTGATATAGGGCACCGGCATTATATAAACTGTGAGCCATATTTCCATTCTTTTGCTAATGCTTGCTCATTTTCGTATATCTCATTAATCTCCAGCATGTTGAAATTGAATCACTATGTTCGATGCTTGGAACCCGAGAGCTTTTTCTAGGGTGTTGGATTTGATTTACTATTTGTATTCTGTAGCACGCATATGTATTGTTTCACTTCTCTCTATTGGCATTGTGAATAAACTAGGGCACGAGCCTTGAGGTCATTTTTGTGCTTAACATTCTGCAAAAACTAGGGCATTAGCATCTCTGTTGTCGCAAGGAAAATCGTGCCTAGTGAATACACCGATCCACTACTACTATATTGCATTGCTTGTAAATGGCATCACAAACCAATTGTTGCATACTCTAGCATTATATAAACTGTGGGTCGAGCTCACTGTTTATTCCATATACAAGCCTGCGAGCTATATTGTTTTTCTCGCTATTTTTTGTTTTATTTTATGTAGCCCGTGAATAGATAGGGCATTAGTGAAGGATACCGCTATCTATTTAAATGATGCCCCATGAATATTCAAAAATCATTCCTTGCTGGTGAATATTTCATGTAGCCTGCGAGCCATCTCATGGCACTTGGCATGCTATATAATAGAAGCATCCTCCTTAGAGCCCTGTTGTTGACTGTCATTGAAACATTGCTTATACTTGCTATCTATTGTGTCATGTCTCATTTGTGGGATGCAGTGACGAGCTTGCCTTCATACTAATTGATACCATGCATGCATCTGCCAGCCCATGAGCTTGACATTGTGGTGGAATACAATTGAGGCATCCATTTTATTATGAATCACGGCATATACTTGTTCTAGATGTTTATTCCCTGTCATGGTGATTCAATGCCATGATTCACAACATCATGCCACTTTGATTATGGTGCACATGCTTGTTTGTCTTGACTTATTTTCTCTACTACAATGTTATTGTTGATGCCAGTCCACTGGTGTTTCTATTTGAAGAGGTCCGAAATGCACAGAATGCCTTTGTTCATTTGGTGCTTGGAAAACCTAAATTTTATTGCATACGTGCATCTCTACTACTACATCTATGATCTCATATGTTGAGACTTGCCAGTCCACCGTGCCATGTTGTGCTAGTGTGACCATATGAATTTGGACCTTCATGATGTCTTATATTGCCCGCTTGGTGGTTCTCTATTTGTTCTTTCTATGTATCTTTGGGCACATATTGTTCATATTTGGCACTTAATTGGTTTTTTCCAGCTACAACCCGTGCAGTGACTGTTTTCCCCATGTTAGTGTATATTTTTAAGCTCGATGCCTTATCGATGCCTTGGTATCATTTCTTACTTCACAGATGTAGATGCTCGAGCACTTGGTCCTTAAAAAGAAATACACATAGACTCAAAAAATTTGTGTCCACTATCATGTTCACTATTTGCCAACTACATGACATCACTGCTAGATGCTTTACTATCCATTATTTGTATTGTGATGTATGTTACCACAGATCATTACTGATTTGTTGGGTTTCTTTGTATTTGGCCTTGAATCTGATCACTGATGTACTTTGAATGCTTTCCATACACCATCTTAACACCAAATTTTGAGGATCTTGTTACCTTGATCATTGTACAGTATTCAGAACATGAAAATCTTGATGCTACCTTAGATGCTTATGTGTTCTGAATGTTCAAGCCTGTGGGAAAAATAGGGTATTGCATTTGATTGCTTACTTGGTGTCCTATTTGGTTTATCATATCATCATGTTCACCTATAATATACATAATCTCTATTCTACAATTTGATGCCAATACTTTGCTTTCAAGATTCTACTTTTCATGATTGTCATTGGTGCTTTCCTCATTGGTGTTGCATCATCTGGATGTTCCTCTATTTTGTATGATGCGTGCTCTTGGCCCTTGATGTGATCACTTGATAGAAAAATTGAGGTTTTTTTTTCATGATCTGCATCAAGGGCCCAGGTCATTCATTGAATTTATTGTTGGATCAGCTCCCCTGTACCTACACATGAAACAAACACATCAGTGAAAACACGGTGCCTCAATTTTTTTTGGAGCCTTGATACACATGCCCTAAGCAAAGCCTTTGTTACAGGTGCATGGATGAGTGTACATATACATTCTATAGATATTGTGATACCATCCATTGCATAGCTCCACTGGATCTAACCTATATCCCTTCTTCTTTTCTTGCAGGTTCTGGATTTCAGGAGCTCACTAGACAGGACCGGATCCAGACACCAATACTAGGCAATGTCTGGTACCTCGTATTTAATTGATTTCCTTTATGTATATGTATACTCATTCATTCAAGTCTGGTAATGGCTATGCTCACAGCCTGTGTGAGCTCAGATAGATGCTTCTCCTTTCAGTTCTTTCCCTTTTGTATAGTATACATACATGCATGTGTAGCTTTAGATGCAGTTCATTTCCTTTTACTTTCATGTACTCTTCAAAATGAAATGAAGACAAACTTAAAGAAGATCACCTAATAACATAAACTAGGGTACTTTAGCATCATCTAGTAATTAGGTCTCCAATCTAAGAATGAGTAAAAATATGACAACACTACTCTAACAAAGTCTTCAAGGTCATACATCCTTGCTTTACCAGAGGGAAATCTGAATTGTCTCAGGAATTCATGGATTTGGTCCACAACATCTTTACCTATAGAGAAACTCCCTATTTGGAACCTCCTTGCCAAAAAGGTTCCCTTATGTCTTTTAGGGCATAAGTGCTCTCTATCCATCATGATAAGCTGTCACATGAATTCTACTATTGCCAATCTTTCTGGGACAAATTTTGGTACTATGTGTGGAGGTTGAGGGCAAGCGTACACTCTTATAATAGTAAAATTCTCAAAAAGAAACATATCACCCCAATTGTGCTTAATGTCATTGTCAATTTTAAATGCTAAGGGTCTAAGCAATTTTCTAACAAGTAAAGGAAATCTATCCCTCACAATACCTAACATGTTCATTAATGGATTCACAAAATCAGTATAAAAAGAAATGGTAAGTTCTATGGCATAACCTGGTCCATAGCTGAACCAGAACAATTCCTCCTGCATTCTTGATCTCGTCGATGAACCCTGGGTTGATGTAGCCAATATTGCAATAGAGGATCAGATGCATTAGCATGGAGTAGTGACTGAACTTGAAGCTTTTCAAACCAGTCTTCACATTCATCAACTCATTGTGCATTACATTAATTATGTGCCCCATAAAATCAAACTCCTTGTTGGTGTACAAGTCCTGAACATCTGTAGCCATGACATAAATGTCAGGACAAAATGTCAAACTTCCATCTATTCCAATAACTTTGTGTAGACCATAGATGGTATTCTGGAAATAGGGAAAGAAAAGCTCAATATCAAATGAATCTGCAACCTTCTTCGGTAACAACCCTGCCTCTTTCTTTTCTCTAGGATGATTATGCTTCCTCATAACCCTTCCAGTGTAGTAACTTTTCTATCTATTAAATAGGGCTCCTCTTCTGCTAGGTCAATATCCACACTCATAGGTCCCTAAAGGTCGAAAGATTGAATAAAAGTCACTCTATTTAACATTGAGAGTATAGACTTGTCATTCTTGTGGAAAGCTTGTGTAATTGGATTGTATGCTTGAATTGGCACTTTCATAAGGTCTACATCCAAAAATACCTCAGGTACTATCAACTTTCCCAAGTTCCTATCCCATGGGTTTGAAACAGGAGGGCCTCTAAATCTATTGTTATAGAAATACATGAAGAGCTCATACCCAGTTGTGTTTGGGTAGACAACATCCTTGCTAAACGCATAAGGGTCCCTCCATTCATAAGCGTTAGTTGATTGCAAATTTGAGGATCCAGGCAACAATTTCATCCATTCTTCAGCATATATGTTTGGCCTCTTTGTTCTTGAATGCACAATGACACTCTTTTTCGGTACTACAACAACATCAAGAGATCTTTGTTATGCCATTCTTTATGTTTACTAAACTCTAAGCAGTAAGCTCCTTTTCTATACTTAAAGCCAAAGGTTTCAAGTTTTCAACTCTCTGGTTGCTCTTCGACTCTAGAAATTATGGATGCTCTGTGAAGTCACTGAAGTGTGAACTATCTTTAATAACTAACAAGTTACAAGCAACTCACAAGTACAACTAGCCACCAGGCCACCTACTCTATTAAAAATTAAAATCTCATCAAGCACACACACATGAAATTAGTAATTACCTTTTTCAAAAAAGTGTCACTGTCAACTGTCACTTCCAACATAGATTTGGTGGCGATCCAAGAGAAAATAATTAGTGTGTTGCTGAAGTGATGCTAATGGTACATCTAACCCTAGGTCCCTATCTCAACTTTTCTAAATTTCTACTTGCAAATTAGGGGCCTTGGCCCTTGGCCCTTTGAATTTGAAATCCCAAAACTTTGAGACTTGCGAAGTCACGCAACACCTTTCGAAACTTAGGGACTATTAAACTAACCAGGAAAGTGAAACTTTGAGATGTTACAACACAACCTATCATGCCGCATGACACCTGTACTTCTTAACCACCATCACAAATGACAAAGAAACCCTACCAAAGCTCTACAAACATTCCATTGTTTGACACTTTCCATGTGGCATACAACTTAGTCTCTGTCTCTCACTTTTGAACACCTTACAAAGTTACGCACAAAGTTAGTCGGGACTTTGGAACCCCTAACCATCATAAAAACTTAACCGTTGAGAAGTTACAAAATAGCCAAGTGTAACTTTGAAACCGATCACCATCATAATAAATTAACTATTGAGAAGTTACAAAATAGCCAGGCCTAACTTCGGAACCGATCACCATCATAATAAATTAACCGTTGAGAAGTTACAAAACAACCAAGCATAACTTTGGAACCAATCACCATCATAATAAATTAGCCATTGAGAAGTTATGAAATAGGCAGGCATAATTTTGGAACCGATCACCATCATATTAAATTAACCGTTGAGAAGTTACGAAACAACTACGCGTAACTTCAGAGCTTGGAGTGGGTTCCAAATTTCCATGAGCCATGTGGGATTTAGATTTTAGAAGCTTTAGACTTCTAAATAATTACTATTAGTAATTACAATTTACATATTTTTCAATTTATAAATAATAAAACTATTGTTTAATTTCATGATTCATGTAACATGTTACTGTATTAGTGTATTGACTATTGAAATTTGAAGTATTAGCAAATAATGTGTAAAACTAAAAATAGTAACACTATTTGAAAAAGAGTCTTCTTAATGTCTCATATGTATACAGACTACAATATTACTATTAAATTCAAAAACTGGTATACAATATTAAATATACATAATACTGGTAATTGGTTATTGAATCACTGATTCACTGAATGGTTGTGGTTTCCCTAGAAGGAGAAGTGACAAGCTTCCAACCGTTTCCAAAACCAAAATGAAAAGTACATTTGATTATTTCATATTTACAAATTACAACTTACAAGTAAGTGAGTAGAAATTTTTTTCATAAGATCCACAAAGAAAAAAAGATTAGTCGATGCACAAACCAGCAAATAACCAGATCATCTCCTCTTGGAACACATCCTAGTCAAAGCCATGATCATAAAAAATGGCGCGCATCTCTGCCTTGTCATGTTCTACTTAGAGTTCGAACATGTCACTTTGGTATCGGGCATAACTGGTAGCATGATCCCATGCTGCACACATAAGATGACTAAGGACATCCCGCTGAATCTCCTCCTCCATATCCAAATTTGGTTGGATAACAGGTTATGGGTTCTCATTTGATGATCCCTGAGCTACTGGAAGATCCATTCTGTCATCCAAGATTCCAAATTTAGAAATTTAGAAAGCGCCCTGTGTTCTGCAATTCCACTACCGAGGAGTATATAAAGAAAATAATCACCAACTTGCCAACTGCAATAAATTTTGAAGGAATGTTTCATGTAAGGTGGCTTTCCTGGGAAAATGAAATTAATAAATATCGGTAAAGAAAAATAATGAATGTTGATGAATCACAGCTCATATCTGGTAAAATTATCCTTTTTAATATCTAATCAAAATCTTGGCCTGGATTATGTCCCACTCGAGTTACACAAATTCCCAGCGTTACCTCAGAACCACCATATCCTAGTTGCAATTTTAAATTTTGAACTGACAACTTGACAGCTGCATTAAATTTTGAAGGAATGTTTCACGTAATGTGACTTGGCTCTAAAAAAAAAGATAATGAATGTTTACAAATCATAGTTGATATCTTGTGCAAACTAACCTTTTTAATGTCTAGTCAAAATATTTTCGTCGATAAGTCTCATTAATTGCACTTTAGTGTTCAATGTCACTGTAACTTCGTGACTAAGTTACGCAGACTACCAACGTGGCCTCGAAACCCCCATATCTTACCTGTGATCATAACTTCTAAAGTCACACACACTGTCAACCTATCCTTTGTGTATCTTCAAGGCCTTCAACTGCAAATTGCCAACATAACCACCGAAGTCACATAGGCCATCAACCTGACCATTACATATCTTCATAACTGTCAGCATCAACCCTCCTTTTAGCCTGCCAAAGCTACACACACTATTACCAGTCAACACAAACTATGTCGAAGCTATGCAAATGTCAAATTGTTAACCACAAACTTACTTGACCTTTGCATATCTTCGTGGCCTACAACTCTAAACTGCCAACATAATAGTCAAAGTCACGCACACCATCAACATGACCATTCCGTAGCTTCGTAACCGTTAGCCATCGACCCTCCTTTTAGCCTTTCGAAGCTATGCAAAATGTCCTCACAAATTGGTCATCAATAAATGACACGTAGCACCCAACTTGACACGTAGTCCTATCACTATATTTTGTATATTCACCAATTTATATTTTTTATACTATAAATACTATTTTTTATTCGCCAATATATATTTTGGTAGTTTTGAAATAAAAACACAATTCGCCAAGATTTTCCACATAGTTTTAGGGAGCATCAATGATTCACCAAAATTTTCCACATAGTTTCAGGGAGCATGAATGATTCGGCAATTAAGATTTTTTTTTTCTTTGAAAAGAAATTTTTTTCACCAATAATTTTATTTTTTTCTTTCTAACTTTCGCCACTTTTTTACACGTTTTTTGAAGGGGGGGTTTCTTAAAGATTACCCTGCAATAGACTTAGCAAAAAATTCTATTAATAAAATGGTATATTGGAGTCATAAACTTTAGGTTAGTTTAAATGGTATATAGTACTTACGACCCTCATGATAGTAACTTTGTTTGTATCTATGCGATTTAAATGGTAATATATTAGCATTTCTTCCCCTTCATTTATTGATTTTATCGCACATACAAAAACTTGATTCCCCTCATGCGCATCAAATATACAATTGGGTTGCTTATTAGTTGAGGAAGGTCGCATACTATTTATAAAATCCGCAATATTCCCTGTTACTTTTGGTCTCCCATCAATGTACATAGAAAATCTTTTACTTTGATTATTTTCTTTCCATTGTATATAATTGCCTGATAGTGCATACCTACGCATACTTTTTTTATATTGAACAATCCACATCCAATCATTGTAATTGTAACAAGGATCGACATACTCCATCAACTCAACAATTTTTTTGTAACATACCTTTATCCCATTCATGAAAAATAGGCCCAAACCATGTAATGAGGATGGAGCTATGCAATATATCCTCTCATTAACACAAAAATCAATGTTAATTGGAGGTAGCTCATTGGGTACCCATTCTTTCTCAAGATGTGTGTATCGAAAGGGCACCTTAATGTCGCCTTTGGTCTCATCATCATAAGAACATGACCCCCCTTTAGCAAGGAAAAATTGCATGCATTGATTGAATTTTTTTTCTAATTTTTTGACCTCTAGTTGATCTCCCTATTTTAGTCATACTACATGTAGAACTTTCATCTACCATTCTCTCATTTCCCTCATTCGATGTAGATAGATTTGACAAGTACCTATTTGGTGGGTCCTGCAATCCATCAAATGAGATATTGTCATGTTCCCGCTTCAAATAGAATTTTGATAATAATTAAATAATATATATAGAATAATCAAGTCGTGACCCATATGTACTGTTCTTCTTTGTCTATACGTGGGAGATATAAAATGTAAGTTGAAAGTGAAGGAAAGGCACAAAAATAGGAATCATATAAAAGGATAAACAAGAAGAATATAACATGTCAAACTTTCTATGTCGATTATTCGACACATTACATGATTATATAATATGTCTATTTATAACATATGTGCTCAGTGATAAACAAGAAGAATATAAGAAAATTATGTCTATTTATTGACTTATACCTGCTGATCCATGTCATTGTGCAAGATCCTCGCCAAAGGGGTTAAATTTCCTGCATATGTTAAATATTTATCTTAAGTTAGCTAAAAATTACATGATATGTATGCTACAAATAACGTAGAAAACAACATGAACAAATTTGCTTTATATATGGAATGCAAGATCGTCAACAAAAGGGGTGATGATGTCTGTAGTCAATTGCCTATTTGCAAAAAAGGTGACAATCAAACAAAATATATACATATATCAGCAACAATTAATTGAGCATCATACAAAAAATATTGGTAATTATAAATCACATATGTTGTAATCATTAGAATTAAACACAATAAATATGTAATCATTAGAATTGAAATCAATAAATCAATATTAAATATATATACTAATTAATATAAATATATATAAATAATTAAATCACATACCTTGTACATTTCAATCATGTCATTGATCATCTTCTTCATCCATCTCATTATCATCGCCATCATCATCATCATCATCATCCTCATCATTTTCATTATCAGCATCATCATCATCATCATCACCATCATCATCATCATCATCATCATCATCAATACCATGATCATGATCATCATCACCATCATCTTCTTCATCATCTTCAATATCTTCTTCTTCCATAACATTATACTTTATCGAACTTCCTCTTGGATCATGTCTAACAACAAATGACAAAGTTTATTTATGTGGACCCTATAAGTAAAACACTTGTTCACATTGGCTTGGAAGAACATAGGGTTCATCTTCAATTGGCTCAAATGACTTTGTATTAATCATTGTAAATGCATTATCATGTTGAATAACAGTTCTATTAGAATCATTTTGATTCAGTCGTAACCTGTAATATTTGACGGCGAATAGAACTAATTTGAAGGAGTTAAAGTCGCACTCAATTATATCATCCAAGATGTCATAGTATCTATTTTGAGATTGTTGAGGATGTATGTCATTTCTAGATGATATATTAGTGACCTCAAAAACTATAGTTATCCCAGAATCACAAGTTTTCTTCATGTCGTCTAACTTTTTTATGCAAAATTTGTGGTCATGATAGTACATAGCTTTGTGGTGCTTGACCTACAATTTTTCAAGCGTGTGAAAATTATTTGCATCGTGAGTTGATATGAAACATATGAATCATGATCATTAATAAATTTTTACGTACTTCTCTACCTCTTAAACCATATGCTAGATCAATTACCATTGGTGTAATATTGGAATCTCCATTACGATGAGCTTCTCTAACCAATGAAGCAACACCTTCCCATGTTAATGAGAAACCATTTTGTTGACTTCATTCAATCCATACTGTCATCCAATCAATATTGTTCGCAATATACAAATGTATTGCATCCCACTCTCGACCAATTGTATAAAAAAAATACACCAATTACAAATAACTTATATTGAAGATTTATAAGAATTAATTAACTACAATAAAATCTTATATTTACCTCTCATTTTCCTCAATCTACTTTTTCCCATCAAGTAATCCCCTTCGAATTTGTTAATGGAGTTGAGATCCCAAATACGATCTACATGGATCTTTGCTGCAAACTTAGGAAGATATTCACTAATGTACACCATGGTTTGGTATACCATATATCCCTCCACCACATAACCCTCATGATGTGCTCTCTGTCAAACCAAGCCTTTCAAAAATTTTAAGTGCCTCTCAATCATCCACATTGACCTAGTTGGTACAGGTCCACATAATTCAATCTCCTCAACTTGATGTATGAGGTAGTGTTCTTGTGCATTGAAAAAAGTTGAAGGTAGACACTTTTTCATTTCACACATAAGATGAGGAATTTTTCTCTTCCAATATTTTATATCTTTTTTATTAATTTTTTTTGATGAAAACCACCTCATGTATTTTCCAAGATCATATATAACTTATTTGACACTATTGTCGAAGTGGTGTGGGAGAGATAAAGGTAGAACATACTGCAATATTTGTAAAATAATTTTATGAATATTTTATAAAAGAATATAACGAAAAATACATGCATTATACAAATATATAGTGAATAAAAAATAACATAAATTACTGTAATAAATGTATGCCAATCATGTGTTTTCATTCCTAGCCCAAATTTACTTTTCTTTGATATGAGATTATTTATGTTCACAATAAATCTTGTGGAAAATCATATTTTTTTATGAATTATTTTATAGCATTACTCTGCTGCTCTGACAATAACCAAGTAAGGGCACTTGTATCAATCTAGTCTCCATTGTTATTTGGTTGAATGAAATTTTTCATTGCATGGTTGGATTCTTCAATGTCACTACAAATTTTGACAATTTTGTCTTTGTCACGCCTTCTATCCAATATTTTTCATGATGTCTCTATTACATTATTTCTAATATGCATAGCATCAAACAAATACATGATTGGGAGTTGCTCGTAGTACGACAACCTACTAAATTTCATAGGATAACATTAAATAGTCATTTTTGAAGTTGGTCATTAATGCCTTAACGACCTTCATTAGCATCAATTACATCATCAGTAAACAAAACACAATATCAAAATATAAATTTCAAACAAAAACCATCAAATGGAATGACATTACCTCGACAATTTATTTTATTGTATTCCAACTCCCAAAGGCGAGGTGTCATTCTCCGTGGCTTTGATGTAGTCTCTTCTTTCCCATTGAAAAGATATTTTTTTGTAATTTGGTACTTATGATTTCTATGGAGAAAGTGTTTATGCTCATCGAGCACCTACTTTCCTAAACTTTTTGAATGATGAGATGTCATCTTTGGATCACAAACTAGACGTGCAAATTTTCTCTTTGTCTAAAGACCTACAAAATCATGTATAATTGGATTAAATATGTTAATTTTGTGTTAGCACTATAACATACCAAAAAATAGGTGTTAAGAAGAGAACATACCACAAAAATGTGTTAGCCCAGGGGCATCATGTATTCTCCATACAAGCATTTCATGGAATTGCAATTGTCTTTGTCCTATTGGTCTAGAGATGTCATACATAGTGACCCCATTCCATAACACCATCGACTCGCCGATAAGGGGCTTAATATATACATTGATATCTTTAACTTGGTACTTACCTAGTTGAATGAACAAAAAAATTACATAATTATTATGACCATTTTGATGGATTATTTATAATAAATTAATTTAGATGACTATTAAATGAAAAAATACCTAGAATAATCATTACCAACATTATGTGCTCCCTCTTTATGGACATCTAAGGAGGAATGGTATTGTTGATAACAAAAATAGGCCACACCGAGTAAACAGATCTCATCTCTCCAAATAGATCGACACCATCTGCTGCCAATGAAAGCTTGAGATTACGAGGTTATTCTTTAAAGTGTGGCCAAGTTTCCTCTATTTCCTTAAATGATGAATCATCCACAGGCATTCGCATAATCTCATCTCAGCTTCTATTGTGTGCATGGTAATCCATAAATTGTGTCAAGCTATTGCACCTGAATAATCGTTGCAGACATGGAATAATGAGAATATACCAAAGAACCTTGTGAGACACCTTTTTTGTTATTCGATCTGATCGATATCTACTAATATGACAATCAGGGCATTCTGTTGCAAATTCATGCTACTTATGATATATAATATGATCATTCAGACATGCATATATTGTTTGATATTCCATTCTAATATCTTTCATAATGGCAAATAATTCTCGGTATGAGAGAGGTAGAATGTTTGATGGTGGTAATAAACACTCATCTATCAACCTACAACCAAAAATATAATTTTTTAATCTAAAAAATATTAATTGCTACATGATACACTATTTGTTAACTGTAAGGGAATTACGACTAAAAAAATGAAAAAAGATGACATACCTTAACATACGTGTCATTGCTATGTTGGATAAACTATTCATAACTTTCAAGTTCACCAACAAAAATACAACGGCAAGAAGAGTTTTTTGGGAGCCTTCATATAAGGGCTCCTATGCCTTCTCAAATATAGGTACATGAAGGTCATCATCATCATCATCATCATCATCATCATCATCTTGATCATCTTGATCATCATGATCTTCTTCCATGGGATCATTACCTTCTACTTCTATATTCACACCTCCATGTTCTGTCATTTGGAAATCCACATTCTTTGGATTGTCATGGTCCATAACATGAAATCTAGGGTGGTTGACCTATATCAAAATGATGACCTTAAATTAACCATGACCATGATGTCATCATCAAATCATGTCTTATGTATTTTATAAATTATTAAAACACATACCAATGGACAAAATTTATTTCCCCCTTCAATGTGACCATGGTGCCTACAATGTTCCTCAACTGTTTTGATTAGATATCTTCAAGTTTTTAAGACCTTAAAAATTTTGCAGGGACAATAACATTTTCCATCACCTTTTCTTTTAAAGTTAGACCACAATCAAGAAATTTTCTCCCTATTTTTTTGTGGGTTGATATCGTTAGATGTGGTCTTTCTTGAATGGAATGACTTGTTGGTGGAAGAAAGATGATTTGTTTGCAACTTGCAGATACAAATCGTCACTGAACAACCATTTTCTCAACTCTAATTTTCTCAACGCAAAGGGACATTTATCATACCATAGAAACCTGATTATTTTTATATGGAATACACCAAGGAGTACCATCAGAAATATTAACCATTTACAATCATGAAAAGTAAACCTAAATCAAATAGCTCATTTTTTTATCAGCATGTGTAGTCTCTGTGTATATGAAAAATGAAAAAAATATCAAGTTGAAATAAAATAGTGAACAAAATAGTATTCCACATAGAGTGAATGAAATATACCATCAAAAGAAGGTGACAAAATCCTGTCACGAAGCACAGACATAGAAAATAAAAAAGGGACAAAAGACAAGAAATAAGAAAAATCATTACGACTATAGAAAAATCATTAAGACTATAATCACAAAAAGAAACACTCTTTGTCAACAATGTTCAAAATCATTAGGACTATAGAAAAATAATTAAGACTATAGAAAATCAAATTTTAGAAATGGATGGTTCTAGTGTTTTGCCATTACAACAATTGAGCATTCATCATTTGGTATTGTGTATTCCATTTAAGTATGTCAACAATGTTCAAAATCCTGTCACCAAGCACAAACATAGGAAATAAAAAAGGGACAAAAGACAAAAAATAAGAAAAATTATTAGGACTATAGAACAATCAAGTTTTAGAAATGGACGGTTCTGATGCTTTGCCATTACAAAAATTGAGCATTCATCATTTGGTACTTCTTGGTGTATTCCATTTAAGTATGTCAGGCACAAAGTATTCTATTTACATTTGACAAACATGCATATTTGACCAAACATTTATGTAAGGGTCAAGGACCTATAGGTATATCTAAGTTTTTTATATGGCCATTGATGCCATTATTATCAATTGCACTTCAAAGTGCAAAGATGCCAAAAAGATGTAAAATTGCATTTTTATGCAATTATGGCATAAAGGGATAAATGAGGGTTTAGTAGAGGTTTAGGGAGTTTAGGGGATTAGGATAGGAACCTAAAACCTTTTGAAAGGTTAAAGATGATGCAAGAAAGATTAAAATGGTTGAAGTTGACAACTAGTTGTCAACTAGACAACAATGCAAACAAATAACTAACTATAACAGTCATATAACTGATTGTGGAGGTTAAGAAGAAGTTGAAAATTAGTTTGTAAGGGGATTTTGGTTAGTTTTGTATGTGATTTTTATGGGAGAGGAGTCTTAGAAGTTTTGGGGAGGTGTGTATGGTCGAAGAAGCCAATGTAATGAACTACCAAGCAATAAACTTTTAATTCTTTACAAACAGTCACTTCTCTGCTCATGAAGACACAGTCTAGTGTTTATATTATTAAATTCTCTATTCAATGCAACATTGATAAGAAAAGCATTCATTGATTGGTATTATAAGTTTTGATCATTCCATGTACTGATTATATTATTTTGAAGTCTTAAAATCAAAGAATTTCAGTCCTTTTATTGATTGTTCATGTACAGTGCTTGGCATGCAAACAATCTTTGTCTTGAAGAACCAATGATTTCCTAGGCTCTCTCACTTTCTGTGTTTAATGTGACTTGTGGGAGAAGCCTTGCCTTGTATTACTTGGGCCTATAAGTGTTTATGCAGGGAAGGTGAAAGGAGGCAAGGAACAATGACTATCTTCCAACTTTTAAATTACATTTCTATTGCACTACTAATGTTGTTGAATATGAAACCTTCATTCCAAGTTTGTAACTTGGTGTTAACAAGGGAAAATAGTAACTGCAACATCACTACCAAGATATTACAACAAACTTGTAATTTTTTTCAAGTATAGCTTACAAACATTATAAGTCTTGTGAAGAGTCTTGGTGAGTTTAAGCGCCCTTTTGAAGCACTTTAGAAATATTGAATACATCATTTCTTTGTCAAATAGTCTTGGTCTAATAGAACTCCCAATAATTCTTAAACATACTTTATCTGATATGATGAATTCTTAAACAATTAAGGTTGGAGTAGACATAGTTATCACACATTTTTTTGTGTGGTACAAGGAAGATTTGGCTAGGTCAAATCTTCCTTTGTGCTAGCAGTCTACAAAATTAGACCTTTATTAAGAATTCATCATATCAGATAAAGTAATTTTGACCAACATGAGAATAGAAGTAAAAAGAAAAGGTCAAATTTTATACATATATCCCGCCTACAGGCACATTTCATTTTATTTCATTTTGGCATAGTCCGCAAGAAAAGGAGTGCTAAAGGAGGTGGTATAAGGTGGGAAGCTGCACTCAGTCAACACCGCACATCTATATGCAAGTAAGTTCAAACCAGTGGTTGAATATCACAGAAGTGCGGACCGATGAGCAATAAAATCTTCATTTTAAATCTTAACTAATAGATTAAGCATATTATTACTATGCTTAATGTTCCATTTAAATGCATTTAACACAAAAAACAAAATTACAAAATTGAACCAATGACATGTTTACAACAAAGGTCTAATATAACTCCCAACAATTCTTAAACATACTTTATTTGATATGATGAATTCTTAAACAATTATTAAAGAATTCATCATATCATATAAAGTATGTTTAAGAATTGTTGGGACTAGTCCTTTGGTGTGTATTAAACATAATATAATATTCAGCATATTATTATCATTCTATTTCTTTGTTTTTGATAGATAAAGCAGCAAGAGGGTGTTGGCCCAAGGAACAAAGGACTAGTAGCACATTAATAGCACATTAATGTAACTAGTCAAAGCAGATATAACAGTTTAATCACCAAGTCTAAATCTGCCCCTATCAAAAATATAAACCACAATATTAATCAAATGAATTAAACTAGAGTATCTAGACCAAGCAATAGCATGTAAAGTATCAGTTAAAAGCCACATAAGGCTGAACAGAAAGTTATAAAAACTAACATTAACCCCAACCACAAAACAGGGGATCGTAGGGCCAAGCCCAGTCAAAATTAACTAGCACATGGAAACCAAAACTAATTTTTCCCACCCAACTGCTTAAACAGCAGGGTCTTTGCCCACTCTCCCTACAGAAATAGGAAAAGATCCTTGTTGTCCTCATTCGCTTCCAGAGTACCACCCACCAACTTTTCCTGCACATGACAAAGAGTTGTAGCCAAAGCGTGCATAACCTTCAGGCCAAACTTGTTGGTTAGCATGCATTGGTTCATCAGCTCCTGCATATTTTTCTTGATCTCCGCATTATCTTTGTCCAAGTTTGCGAACCTCCTTTTAAGAGTACCTTTGAAATTGTTTTTGTCCTTTGGGGACTTAGTATTGTAATCAGAGGTAGGGGGTTTATCCTGGGGATCTTGAGTAGGACTCAGGGGTGGGGTATGAATATTGGGGGTTTCCATGGCTTGCTTGGTGTTGGGAACAGGGTTGTTACTAGTCCTAGGGGGACTCATATGATCATCCGAGGAATCATTCATGGACTTAGTGGTTTGGGAGTCCTTTTCAGTCATGGAATGCTCTTTAGATGCCGTTTCCAGCAGCCTAATTTTACATTGCTCCTTGGCAATTCTGTTTGACCTCCTGCAACCTGAGCCACTCAAATCCACCTCCAAATTAACCTGGTTCTCCATTATTTTCCTTTTTTGGGGCCTACATTCAATCTCCAGAGTACTGTCAGCCTCCTTCCTATCTTTAATTTCCTCAAACTCAGAGACATAAGACACCTCCTGGCCATCCTTCCTATTGAATGGGTTTTTAACACATTTTTTGTGGTTCCTGCCCTCCTTAGCACCCAGCTCAAGCTCTTGGATGACAAATGGACTGGGAGGAGGACTGGGTGGGGTTTTCAATTTTTGCTAGGGAATCCTCTTGGGTCATCTCCTAGATAATCGAGGGGGGTTGGGGTGCCAAGTAGATAGCTTTGTGGAACTGGTAAATGAAGAGGAGGCCCTGATGGAGGATAGGTTTTGGCTTATCAGGGTTATCCTTAATATCAAGGATATTACTTTCTATGGAGTGCAGAAGATAGAAAGGGATGGAAATTAAATCCTTGTTTCTAATATGGTTTAGCAACGGTAAGTGGTAGTAGTAAAAAATAGTGAACTTACCTTCTAGTGTGAAGTATTTCATCACTATGAGGTAGAGTTTCAGCCAAAAATCTGACAGCACCTCCCCATTGAAGCCCCCCTACTTTTTCACCGGCAGCTCTCCGTCCTTGAAAAATTGGTTGAGGCTAGTAGGGTCAGGAGTTCATCTGGTTTTTTTGTATTTTCTCCCCATCATAGATAGCCTAGTCACCTTGGCTATGACCTCCTCATTTAGCTGGAAGTGGATGCCTCCAACAGAGACACTCCTATTATTCCAGGACAACACGAACTATTTGGAGATTCGTTCATCATGCCCACCCTTCATTCTCTCCATAAAACCCCAAATGCTACTCTCCTTGCAATAATGTGTCACTGGTGCATCAGAGGTGAAGGCCTCATCAATTTTATCAGGCTCAATGCGGAGAGTGTTGCCTCCCATTTCAAAGTTTAGTCCTTCCTGCGCTAGAATATCTTGGAAAACAAAGAGCCAAGTGTTTCTGTAGAACTTTAAAAACCCTTTGCTTTTGCAAAGCCTTTCCAAGGAAGGTTTATACTTAAAATGCTGGCTTTGAGAAAAGTTTTGGAAAATAGGCTCTGTACCACCAAATATAATGGATCTCCAGGTGCCATTAATAGTAATAATACCAGGGACACACTTGCTGTCCTCATTAGCCAAGTAAGCCCTCTGATTCGAACAACGCCTACTCCACATGTTTAAAAGGTAATGATGATTCTTTATGGGAATTTGGGTTCTCCTTTCCATAATCACAAAAATCATCAGAACACACCAGCACATGATCTAGTAAGGATTCACAATGAATATGTTAGCGTGGTACATTTAAACATTGATATTCATTTCTCCCCTAATGATTTGCTAAGTCACTAGAGGTAAATCACTAACCACCCTCCAACTATTGAGTTTGGTTTGTTTTAGGCCCATTGCTTCCATTGAGTCAGCAACTGAATTCCCTTCTCTGTACATGTGAGCTATAGTGGTGCTCTAAAAGCTATTGATCAGCTCACCGATCTCCATAATAATAGGTCTAGCCCACCACCCCACACTAGCACCACTTTTGATAGCCTCAACAACCACTTTGGAATCCCCCTCAATTTCCAACTGCCTAATTTTCATTTGTTTTGTGAATTTAATTCCCTAGAGAAGGGCCATTCCTTCTGCCTGGGTGACTGTGTGGTTATTGATGGGCCCAGCATAAGCCAATAGGCAATCGCCTCTATGATCTCTTAGAACACCACCCCCTCCTTGGCTCATATTATTTGCTGCCCCATCAAAGTTTAATTTAGTCCATCCTCTGGGGGGGCAGCCCATCTTGTAGCTTTTCTAGCTATCTTTTTAGCATCCTCAAACCTGGAGAACCCATCAAGGATGTTCCATCTGTCAGCAATTCTCACTTCCCAAGTAGTAGGATGACATGGGGGAAGCTTCCATTTAGCCATCTTGGCAATCTCACATAGGAGCTTAGTACCAATATGGAGGCATGTCTCAGAATGGTTATTCTCCTCTCTAAAGATCTTTTTGTTCCTTTCCTTCCAAATGGCCCAATAGATGTGAGGGGGTAGCATATGCCAGAGGAGTTGGAGCAGGGGGTGATTGGAGGGGGATCTCCAATTGTTAAATTGATGCACTTCTCTGTCCAAGGCCCACAAAATACCGAATTTGCCGATAACCTCTTTCCATATTCTGGAGGCATAATCACAGTGGATGAACAAGTGGTTCCCCATTTCTTCCTCCTTCTTACATAGGATACATCTATTTTCCATGGGGATGCCCCTCTTTATTAGATTATCCTGAGTTAGGACCTTACCATGCATTAAAGTCCACTAGAAAAAAATTATTTTTGGTGTGAACTAGGGAATCCACACCTTCTTCTAGTCCCCTGGGTTACTCTCCTCCTTCAGAAGTAGATTGTAAGCAAATTTAAAAGAGAAGGTACTAGCCTAGGTGGGGGCCTAGATAATAGAGTCATCAAGCCCTGAAATTCTGACATTAGCCGTAATTTTCATGAGATCCTTGGCCAAGTGTTGTAGGTCTGGTCTATTCCTTAACCGATTAGGTATATCCTCCCAATCCCTACCAGTGATATAGTTGGAGACTCTATTACCTAGGATAGGTCTGAGGTAGTCCATAAGAGGTTTGAATCTGTAGCCTAGGTTAGGTTGGTTCACAATCTAGTGGTCTTTCCAAAATCTGATGGATCTCTAGTTTCCAATTTGCCAAAAAGCTCCTTTAGACAGAAGGGTCTTACATTTACATATGTTCGTCTAGATTTTGGATCCACTAGGGAGATTGCCCTCATGGAATGTCCACCTATAGGGGTGTCCTTGGAGGTACTTGGCTTCCATAAGTCTACACCAGTCTGCCTTCCCTTCTATAAGCTTCCAAGCCACTTTCGTGGTAAGGGCTTTATTCATCAATCCAATTTTTCTTAGCCCCAAGCCACCCATTATTTTTGGGAGGCAGACAGTGTCCCAATTGACAAGAGACATCCTCTTCTTTTCTTTAGATCCTACCCATAGAAAGGTTCTCTAAATCCTTTCAAGTTTGTCTGCCATGTTGCCTCTGATTTTAAAGAGGGATAAGAAGTAAACAGGGATCCCTTGGAGTGTGGTGGCCACAAGCTGAAGTTTGTCAGCATTTCTTAAAAACTTCCCCTTCCAACCAGTAAGTTTCCTCTAGGTTCTTTCAAGGATGGAATTCTAAAAATCTTGGGATACCTCTTTAACTATAAGGGGGAGGCCAAGGTAGGTAGAAGGGAGTGAAGCTCCCAGACAACCCAGGATTTGAAGCACCTTATTTTGTAGCTCCATGGGGGTATTGAAGAATAGCCTACTCTGCTGATAGTTATACACTGTCTAGAAGCCCAAGCATAGCTTTCCAGGATTTGTTTCCATTGCCTGGCCTCAATCACAAAAGAATATACAAAGAGGAAGGTTTCATCCACAAACTATTCTAACACCACCTGAGGAAGGGTAGAAGCATGTTTGACACCTTTTATTCTTCCCATAGCAGACAACATGAAAAGATTCCTGCTAAGCACATCAGCCACCATAATAAAGAGGTAGGGGGAGAGGGGGTCTCCCTATCTAAGACCCTTCTCAAGTTTAAAATAACCACCAAGGGAGCCATTGACCAGAACAGAGAAGCTAACAGTTTGAGTACATTCTTGTATAATCTAGATAACCTTCTCATTAAACACCATTTTAGCAAGAATTTTAATCAGAAATGACCAATTAACTTTTTCATAAGCTTTGGAGATATCCAGTTTAAATGTCATACCTGGAACCTTGCTTCTATCCATAGAATGGATGATTTCATGGGTGGCAATGGCCACATCTAAGATCTGTCTACCTGGCACAAAACCTTTTTGAGTAGTGCTGATAATTTTGTCCAGTAGAGGCTTGATTTTGCCCACCAGGATCTTGGTAAGGATCTTGTAAAAGGTATTGCACAGGCTGATGGGCCTGAAATCCATCATAGTGGTAGGATTTTCATGCTTTAAAACCAGCACAATGTAAGTGTCATGCCTAGATTTCCTTAAGCAAAAATACAACTAATTTTTTTTTTCAAATATTAATATATATGTGTATGTTAAAAGTGTATAGCTTGCTAAGATTTCTTCTAAAAATATTTTACAATAGCAGTACAAGCACTAGTATGGACAGATTATCACAGGAAACATAAATAAATAAAGAACATTACTCTACCTTCAAGTTATAGCTACAATCAAAGAGATACAACATTAATCATTTCTTTTTTCTTCTTTTTTTTTTATATTACAAATAGGAAGCATGTGACCACTTTTTACACACACTACAAATTTTCATAGCCCTGGCCTGGTCCAACCAAGATATCTTGAAAAACCTGCAAGAAACAAAACTAACTAGCAAAACCATGGTACTCTCCTCCCTACCTTATGGCATCATGAGACCTCGTAGGTCCTAGCCAACCCCCGAGCAAGGGGAAATCAAGCCAACAAGAAACATGCTCTTAACAAGCTCATGATTCTCTTACTACTACAAAGGAATGCAAAAATAACACAACACAAGATCATGATACTACAACAAATATACAACAAATTCCTCCAAAAACACAACAACACTATGATCACAAATACTACACTAAGGAAATGACAAGATTTTGCATACAAAAGATAAACTTGCAAGAGAGCTATTTCCTCTCATCATGAAAAAAAAAAAAAAAGCAAGAATGAATGTGTACCAACCTAAAATCCAATGCTTAATAAAGAAGGTTGTAGAAGAGCTATCCTCTTTCCAAGGTTCTCCAAAACTAG
This sequence comes from Chamaecyparis obtusa, assembly GCA_027943335.1. Classification (NCBI taxonomy): domain Eukaryota; kingdom Viridiplantae; phylum Streptophyta; class Pinopsida; order Cupressales; family Cupressaceae; genus Chamaecyparis; species Chamaecyparis obtusa. The sequence continues at coordinate 839,918 of BSBK01002988.1, forward strand.
CTAAGTCTCCAAAACTAGAGAGTGGGTGTCCCCCCAAAACTCCTACTAAAAGGGATCTTTCACCAAACCCTCATTAATGGGTATGGTTCATGGAGTACTCCCATCTCTCCTTGTCTCCCTTCATAAATGAGGTGGAGACCAAGAATGGGGAAAGAGGAATGGCCTTGTCCTCCTATTGGATGGTCTTCCCAAGGTGAGTCCCCCAAGAGTGGATTTTCGTCCATCTTGGAAAACCCACTTTTGGGAGGTCCCCCAAGTCAAAAGTAAGGTGTCCTATAGTCAAAAATTCCCCTTACCCAATGGTCTATCAAGGGGACTTGTCATTTTTGTGCTAAAGACTACCCAATGTGTCCACATGAGTCTTCAAAACACCCTTCTAAGATGCCCTATAGATTTGATATGGATGTGACTCTTCCTTGGCTCTCTAATCAAGTGGCTCTTCTTCGGAAGGACAACTAGGTGACCCTTCAAGCTCCCCGTGCGACATGCCAACACATTAACACTAGCACATGTAAGAACATTTCACAACACACTTGACATGTCACATATAACTTCACAAGATATAAAGAGAAGAAATAAATTAAAGTACACACACACACACACATTCACTTCACGAAATAAAAGACATCCAAAATGAGCTCTTGTCTCCCTCTGGACATGACCTTGGTGTCATGGGAGACACAATACATGTTAGCTTGACTCCCCCTAAATTCCATGGTTTTATCCCTGCACACTCGAGATAATATCAGTAATTCCAATAATATGTCATGTATATAATCCAATTAAAGCATCATATAAACCCATTTGTACATATACAACAATTAATTCTACATCCACATCACCTCATTCTTATATATAAATCTACATTTCTCCAAATCCAAAATTGATCAAACTATATATATAGTAATTGAAAATACCTCCTAACCAAGTTTCATAACTCAATTCCACATAGTCCATATTCCTTTATACTCTCTAACTCTAAAGCATATCATAATTTTCATTTATTTAAATTACCTCAATTTATCTGCATCAAGTCGCACATATCAATATAAGATCCAAGATCTTAGTTCTATATCCTTTCATTTAGCTCATAACTATAAGCAAGTAAAACATAACCCAAATAAGATGTAGTACCAATGCACTAGGGCCTTCCATCAAATCAGGTCAGAATGTATTATCTTGTAATAACATTATCTCACATGGTACTCAATCATTAGGTTCATATCCTAGAATACACAATGCTATCTTAAAACAAGGTGGTCCTTAACCCATGATAAACATTGGACCTAAAAACATAATTACCTACTATGAAATCATCCCATAATACAATTTGTCTTGGATCCCTTCTTTATTAATTTTGAGTATGTTTCAAGAAGACAAGTCACGAAGATGGTTGTCTCAAGGTTATTTCTAATCCATCCTGTATTTAATTATTGATCCTATTATGTCTTTAAAATCTACAACTTCACTAATCAAGTTGGTTAATAGTGAGGACATGTCAAACTCAGAAAGTTTCTATACTTCCTTAAGCTTAACTTAGTCTTGGTTATGCTATTGTACTTCAACCATTGACACTATTGATTCAAAAATATCTATTGTTTAATTACCATAGATTGTCTTTTCTCTACAATGTATCAACACTATGCATGTTAAATTGACACATTCTATTATTCATTAGGGGAATATTCCAATCCTCGAAGCTTTCTGATAATAATTTAGATAAAATTTCCAAGCATCCTAGAGTAACATTAATACTATCATGTAAGCATAGGTATACATCTTCATGTTTTAATACCACAATAGTTAGCCAAAGTAATATTACTTCAAAACTATATCTTAAATTAACATATTTCATGAATCTATTTGAAGATGAAATCTATTCTAATTAAGTTGACGAACTACAGTCAAGATATCTAATTACTTTGCATAAAATCTATGAAAAGTTTTGCAAGAAATAACAATAGTGCTTACTAGAGCATTCTTACCAAGATGAGAGGAATGGAGGGGTCCTACATCCTCCCCCCCTAGGCCTCGACTTACTCCTGGAAGTCGCAAGGCTGTAGTGACACCCTCAAGTAGTACTTCTAGGAAAAAAATTCCATGTCATCAACTTGATCAATAGCACATGGGTACTAACTTCCTGCATGTTAGCATCTAGAAACAAATATTCATTTCCAACATAAACAAAATGATAACTACTTTTGTTATGTAAAAATTATTCACAATCATCTCAAAGGTAACTGTCTATAGAACTTATTTACTATTCCTCTTTCCATTTCGCAAGCAAGATACATAATATCATCAAATACACTTGTTTTCCATTAATGTATGAGTAGGTGGTGCACCAATCCTTATAATACACTTAAATTTGGTTATTTCCCATGTTCTCAGAAATACATAAAAGACCATACAATTAATTCCCACACAAAACAACACCATACTATGATGCACATCATGATAAGCAAGCTGAGTCATATAGACCCTTTTAACACTTTTTTTTTTTGTATATATATAAGACATCTTTCTAAACATAGATAGCTACAAATCCACACAATCATACAACAATCCACATCACTGGGGTACACATCACTACAGAAGGCTCAGGAGCGGGCCATGCCATCACACTCCAGGGTACAATGTACTAGTCTCATATGCATCCATGATCCAAAATCCATAATCCAATGATACATATATCATCAAGTGGCTTGATGGTACTAGAGTCACTCACATACATGGCATCCGCTCATATATGGTGAGGCCCACCATACAAGACCACGTGACCTACTCCTTGTTGAGGTGTTTAGCCTCCAAGGAATAGTCACCACTCTAAGGTAGGTAGTGGATATTAGCTGCATAACAACCTCACATACCCCCATACTCAAGGGTTCCCTACGTTTGCTTCCTCACATACACTCACCAAGTCTACCTCCTGCATCCTTGGTGAGGAATCACATTACTACATAGGACCAACATTCGAATAACACTAAGGAAAATAGTTTAGCCACCAAAGTCATAAACGAGAGTAAAATAAGTTACCAAATTCAACAAAAAGTAATATAAATAAAGTTTTAGCAACAATAAATCATTGTATCATGAATTTCCAAAATTTGTGGCTAAACCTTCACAAACAAAAATGAACAATTGTTGGTCCACACAAGCAACAAAAAAATCATCATGAAAAGGCACAACACATCACTGTGTGACCATACATAGTCACCAACAAGGAAGGAGGGAACATCGTCTGGCTGTCACAATAGCCCTTCATGTGGCCACTCAACAGTCTCTAACCACATGGCATAAACAATAATAATAATGCATATGCTGGTAATATATCATACGGTAGTGTTCCTTGCAAATATGGAACGCATAGGACACACTCCAAATAATGATACCCCCAGGGTCATCACTATAGCCAGAGGTATACATGGCTAGGGACCCCCCATATGCCTACCACGTCCATCGACTGAGCATCCATGGGCACCCCTCTACAAGCATGCAAGCGTCTCCCAATCACTCTACATCAAGTAGGAATACATAACATACATATATTGCACCTTCATGTACCTATGTACATGGCATCGTGTCCTTGAGCTCGGCTCGCTACCGTCAGCAACACGACATCATCACCCAACACTGTGTCGAAACATTAGTGGGGTGTGGCATCGTACCTCATGCAACATGTCGAAACACGTGCAGTACGGAATAATCACAACAGGGCATACACTTCCCACCTCATGCTAGACCACAATGAATATATGTGAAGCTATGAATCATCAATAATGTCCAATCTATACAAAAGAGTCTCACATAGAATATGGGTACAATGCTCAAACTGTGGGGATAAGGGATATACACATATGAACCACACACTTGGGTCCACAGAAGGGGAAGTAGTGAGTACATTCCTTGGTTAGTGGAAGCTGGCATCGCTTCACACCGCTATAATGCATACACAATACCCTACTATCCGAGGAACTTTGTGGCTACTACCACCCCTAACACATACTAAGTCATCGTGGGGGAAACAGAGGATAGTACCTCTTACTCCATCCCTCAAATAGTTGAGGCTCATGCCACCTCGTGCTGCCAGGCATACACTATACGTGCTACCCGAGAGATTCAAGTAGTGGAAGCTAAGGTCGCTTCGTGTTGCCTAACATACACCTTATGTGTTACCCAAGGGACGGGTAATAACACTACCCTAGCACAAAATAACCCGCAAGATATAACTCAATAAGGTAACACACATACATACAAGTGTTAACAAATAGCGGATATGGTGTCCCCATACCCCTAACAAGTAGATATCCCATGGGTGATGCTCACTCACATCACTCCATGCAACACAAATCAAGCACTGGTTTCATCACAACACTCATCACAAGCACTGGTATAGGCTCAATCACATTTACAAGGGATTACATAACACGTTTACATTACTAACGTTTCACAATAATCATATCTTTATCATCTTTCATTTTTTTTAAAAAAAAAATTCTTCTAACACCAATGTCATGTTTGATATCATTTTCATCTTTCATCAAACTAAATATAGCATCCCAAACATTTACATCTCTAATTCACTTTTTGAATATACATAATTCCATCTTTTACGGTAAAAGAAATTCACAATTAATACTTTTTACATAAACACAAGATTCTCTCGCATAAGTTTCATAGTCAATTAACATATTCTCAGTTCTAATGATCAGTATTCAAGAAATCAGGACATAATTCAAATTTCCATTAGGAAAGATAACATGTCTACACTAGTATGTATGAACTCATTAAATTCTTAATAAACTAGGTAGAAGCAAATCATCACTTATTTCAAAACATATAGCGTTGTTTTCGACTTATTTGGTGTACTAAAATTATCAAACCTTGAGCGTAAAAAGAAAGACACAACACAATAATATTTTTGCAAGGTTTCCATCTAGTGTCTTCTTAATAAGTTAACTTATATGTTCTCTCTAGTCCCCAATTAAATGAAGGACAAATACCTATATACACAAGTGATCAAGTTGTAAATAATTTCCTAGTATGCTTAAAGTATACATGTTTATAATTTGAATTTGCATGGTAAGTCATTTACATAATTTATATATTTTAAAATTAGTTGCTTTCTAATTACTTTAGATACATTTGCAAATTCACTAGGCTATACCAAAATTATGAAGATTATATTAGAACACATGGAATAATATTTAGTTCAATGACTTATTTTCTAAATAGTTTAACATACAATATCTAAAATATTACTTAAATTCTTAATTTAGATCAATATATTAATATGGAGCTTCACACATTTAAAATTTAACAATTCAATCGGAATAAATAAATATGAAGAAATCATGCTAATAGAAGTTAATAATTATGAGGTTAAATTTTTCCTACTTTTATCGGTGCATCTTCCCCCCAAAATTAATTAACAGGGGTTTGGGGGTAGTGCCCCCAAGATGGGGTCAAGGGGCAACGCCCCTTGCGGGGTCCAAGGGGCAGCGCCCCTGGCGCGTTCCCTGTCACGATACAGGGCAGGGTCGAGGGGCAGTGCCCCGCGAGCCCAAAAATAATTCACCTAATTTTATTAAGAAGTTTGAATCAATTTTTATATGTATCTTACTAAAATAACATTTTTTTGGTATCATTAGTTAATCCTAAATCAATGGGTTTAATCCTATTCATTGAACCCAATATCCCCTCTTTTTTTTTGAATTAGACTACATTAATGATAAAATAATAATTAAGAAGTGATTAATAAGAAAACTAAAAATTTTATATGACATTGACTAATAGATTCAAATAAAAATATAATTTGTAAAAACTAAATTTATTGACATACCAAATTAAATAAATTAAACAAATTAAAAAAATCAATGCTAAACTTCTCAATTGAATTATGTGTTAGATTCTGTATCCTAAAACTTAACATCACAATCTCATCCAAAAATATAACATTGATTAAAATTATAGATTGTAAAAATAGTATAAGATAAAAATACTTATATTTATCTTTTCACGAATTTATTTTTTCTCTCGAATTTGATAAAGTTAAATATACTTTGACCAAGCATTAAAGAAAATCTCAAGTGTTTGCAGTAGAATAATAATAAAATAAATTTCGTGTTCACAAGGTCTTAGATTCTAAAACTTCCTGTGTTTGTCAATTGAAAAGAAAAGAAAAAAAATTCAATGGGAAGAGCAAAACAAAATCCTAGCAGCATCGATACCCCAAAACACCCTTTATCGATGAAGATATATGTCACCCAACAGAAGTAGAACTAGAAGATAAAAGAGAGAATGGCATAGGCAATGAAAGGGTGAGATGAAGCTTTTTGCGCCAGAGGAAATCTCATCCATGGTCTTAATGAAACTGAAATCTTCGGCTGAATAGTATCTGGGATGCGAGGTGAAAAATGCAGTGATTACAGTGCCTGCATACTTCAGTGACTCTCAAAGGAAGATGACTTATGTCACTGGCCGAATCGCATGTCTAAAAGTAATGCGGATCATCAATGAGCCGACCACTACTGCCATAGCTTATGGCTTTGGTAGAGATTATAAGAAACACATTCTGGTGTTCGACCTTGGAGGAGGTACCTTTGATGTTTCCATTGTTGTTGTCCAGAGAGGCAATTTTGAGGTGAAAACCGTTGGTGGAGAGGCGCATTTGGGTGGTGTAGATTTTGACAATAGGATGCTCGCCTACTGTGCCCAAATGTTCGAGAACAAGTTCAAAACAAGTACAAAGTTACGTGCGAGTGCAAAAGCTCTTCGGTGACTGCGCTCAGAGTGTGAGAGGGAAAAGAGAAATCTGTGATCTTTTCACCCAACGCTCTGACATATACTGAGTTATCTTTTCACCCAACGCTCTGACATATTTTTATAACGCGTTAAAATCTACTTGATATCTTTAATATATTCCACTAAACTAAGTAGAATGGTTAGAATCTACTCGTATTTCTTTATTGAGATTCAGTCTAATCTGTACCTTAATGAATATTTAATCAATTTTACCCTATGCATGACAAAAACCTATTGTCCCAGAGTGGCCGGACGGTGTAAAATTTATTTGTCTGTGAGTCCCGCTTGTCTGGTAGTGTCCATATGCGTACAATATTGCAGGGGTTCCTATGTCTCTTCACATGCAAAGGAATCAATGCTAGGTACTATTTCAGAATTGTCTATGTTAAAAACATTCAAAAGGTCCCACACCTCCTTATAGTATTGGAGGACTAGGGCCCTTTTCTCAAAGCTACTGTGGCATTAAATTCGAAGTGGGTAAAAGCTACTGTGGCATTAAACATCCCAAGACCACCCAAGAGAAGGTCTTAACCTTATGCGCCATCATCATGTACACTGCACACATAACCCAAAAGCGCTGAAGCCAAAGCTCAGGGAAATCACTAAATTGTTGCCACTCATGAGCACCATCTTGTCCTCTATGGTAAGCTTTGAGTTCATCTCCCACATTATGCAGGCGAAGAGGGATAGAAAGAAGGCTATGCAGTCAAAGATAATAAAAGAGAAACAAGGAAAAAAAATAGCTTATAATTACTAAAAGAAGATTGTGTGAAGAAAGTGAACCTGGGTATCCTGAATTTAAGCTTGATAGATCAAGCTTCCCAAGCTGGTTTGTTGCAATGCAGATATCACCACTTTGAAAAGCTTCGAAGAAGGCCAACACGTTATCCTTTTTTGAAAGATCTTTCCTCACGTTAAAGCTGAATGACAGTTAATGGCTCCTACCAAGAGAACACACTGTCCTTCGCTCTTTACTGGGTAGTGTGACTTAAGCTTTTCAAGTGTTTACCAGCAAGTTTGATTTATAGTGGTAGATATTTGTTATTTTTCAAACTCTGCCATATCTACCACTATTTTGTTGCATTGCTAGCTAGTTTTATGTTCATACTTTTAGAATATTAGTCGGTTTTCTTTGTAAGAGAAGCGGATCTATCTTACCTATGTTACTTCTATTTTAACAAAGCTGTAAATTATTTTTATTTCTGTATTTATTATAAGAACATCAGGTCTATTTTCTAGTCGTTTCTGTGGGACCAAGTTCTGTCCAACCCTTTTCTTTTTAACATATAATTTATTTTCAATGAAATATTACAGAGACTATTTGTCTACTTTTCTGGAAAATACACAAACACCACTTAAGAACTAGGTTTTCACAATTTAATGGTGAAACAGTAATTTTTTTTTTCAGTGAGTTTTTCTGCATATGTACATTTATTTGGGACCCATAAGTTGCCCTAGTGTTTAACCCAGGGCTCTGATACCAGAATGTCATGCCCAAATTTTCTTAAGCAAAAACACAACTAATTTTTTTTTTCAAATATTAATATATGTGTATGTTAAAAGTGTATAGCTTGCTAAGATTTCTTCTAAACATATTTTACAATAGCAGTACAAGCACTAGTATGGACAGATTATCACAGGAAACATAAATAAATAAAGAACATTACTCTACCTTCAAGTTATAGCTACAATCAAAGAGATACAACATTAATCATTTCTTTTTTCTTTTTTTCTTTTTTATATTACAACTAGGAAGCATGTGACCACTTTTTACACACACTACAAATTTTCATAGCCCTAGCCTAGTCCAACCAAGATATCTTGAAAAACCTGCAAGAAACAAAATTGACTAGCAAAACCATGGTACTCTCCTCCCTACCTTATGGCATCATGAGACCTTGTAGGTCCTAGCCAACCCCTGAGCAAGGGGAAATCAAGCCAACAAGAAACATGCTCCTAACAAGCTCATGATTCTCTTACTACTACAAAGGAATGCAAATAACACAACACAAGATTATGATACTACAACAACAATACAACAAATTCCTCCAAAAACACAACAACACTAAGATCACAAATACTACACTAAGGAAATAACAAGATTTTTCATACAAAAGATAAACTTGCAAGAGAGCTATTTCCTCTCATCATGAAAACAAAAAAAAAAATGCAAGAATGAATGTGTACCAACCTAAAATCCAATGCTTAATAAAGAAGGTTGTAGAAGAGCTATCCTCTTTCCAAGGTTCTCCAAAACTAGCTAAGTCTCCAAAACTAGAGAGTGGGTGTCCCCCCAAAACTCCTACTAAAAGGGATCTTTCACCAAACCCTCATTAATGGGTATGGTTCATGGAGTACACCCATCTCTCCTTGTCTCCCTTCATAAATGAGGTGGAGACCAAGAATGGGGAAAGAGGAATGGCCTTATCCTCCTATTGGATGGTCTTCCCAAGGTGAGTCCCCCAAGAGTGGATTTTCGTCCATCTTGGAAAACCCACTTTTGGGAGGTCCCCCAAGTCAAAAGTAAGGTGTCCTATAGTCAAAAATTCCCCTTACCCAATGGTCTATCAAGGGGACTTGTCATTTTTGTGCTAAAGACTACCCAATGTGTCCACATGAATCTTCAAAACACCCTTCTAAGATGCCCTATAGATTTGATATGGATGTGACTCTTCCTTGGCTCTCTAATCAAGTGGCTCTTCTTCGGAAGGACAACTAGGTGACCCTTCAAGCTCCCCGTGCGACATGCCAACACATTAACACTAGCACATGTAAGAACATTTCACAACACACTTGACATGTCACATATAAATTCACAAGATATAAAGAGAAGAAATAAATTAAAGTACACACACACACACACATTCACTTCACGAAATAAAAGACATCCAAAATGAGCTCTTGTCTCCCTCTGGACACGACCTTGGTGTCATGGGAGACACAATACATGTTAGCTTGACTCCCCCTAAATTCCATGGTTTTATCCCTGCACACTCGAGATAATATCAGTAATTCCAATAATATGTCATGTATATAATCCAATTAAATCATCATATAAACCCATTTGTACATATACAACAATTAAGTCTACATCTACATCACCTCATTCTTATATATAAATCTACATTTCTCCAAATCCAAAATTGATCAAACTATATATATAGTAATTGAAAATACCTCCTAACCAAGTTTCATAACTCAATTCCACATAGTCCATATTCTTTTATACTCTCTAACTCTAAAGCATATCATAATTTTCATTTATTTAAATTACCTCAATTTATCTGCATCAAGTCGCACATATCAATATAAGATGCAAGATCTTAGTTCTATATCATTTCATTTAGCTCATAACTATAAGCAAGTAAAACATAACCCAAATAAGATGTAGTACCAATGCACCAGGGCCTTCCATCAAATCAGGTCAGAATGTATTATCTTGTAATAACATTATCTCACATGGTACTCAATCATTAGGTTCATATCCTAGAATACACAATGCTATCTTAAAACAAGGTGGTCCTTAACCCATGATAAACATTGGACCTAAAAACATAATTACCTACAATGAAATCATCCCATAATACAATTTGTCTTGGATCCCTTCTTTATTAATTTTGAGTATGTTTCAAGAAGACAAGTCACGAAGATGGTTGTCTCAAGGTTATTTCTAATCCATCCTGTATTTAATTACTGATCCTATTATGTCTTTAAAATCTACAACTTCACTAATCAAGTTGGTTAATAGTGAGGACATGTCAAACTCAGAAAGTTTCTATACTTCCTTAAGCTTAACTTAGTCTTGGTTATGCTATTGTACTTCAACCATTGACACTATTGATTGAAAAATCTCTATTGTTTAATTACCATAGATTGTCTTTTCTCTACAATGTATCAACACTATGCATGTTAAATTGACACATTCTATTATTCATTAGGGGAATATTCCAATCCTCGAAGCTTCCTGATAATAATTTAGATAAAATTTTCAAGCATCCTAGAGTAACATTAATACTATCATGTAAGCATAGGTATACATCTTCGTGTTTTAATACCACAATAGTTAGCCAAAGTAATATTACTTCAAAACTATATCTTAAATTAACATATTTCATGAATCTATTTGAAGATGAAATCTATTCTAATTAAGTTGACGAACTACAGTCAAGATATCTAATTACTTTGCATAAAATCTATGGAAAGTTTTGCAAGAAATAACAATAGTGCTTACTAGAGCGTTCTTACCAAGATGAGAGGAATGGAGGGGTCCTACAGTAAGTTTGATTATGATGCCTAAGAATGTGCCCAATCCTAAAGAAGTCTCTAGTAGCCCGAATAACATCAGTCCCCACAATTTTCCAATACTCTTGAAAGAACGCCAGAGGAAATCCATCCGGCCCAGGGGCTTTGTAAGCTCCCATAGCAAAGACCATATTCTTTACCTCTTCATCAAAGGCACACTCCATAAGCATGTTATTGTCACTAAGCATTATAGCACTGTGGATGTGGTCCCAGAGTTGGTTTTGGATGCTGTCTAGGCATATCAAACCCTCATTAGAGTACAGTCCCCTAAAGTAGTCGACCGCCACCTGATTGATCTTATCCTTCCCCTTGACTTCATTCCCTCCTTCATCCTTAATAGCAGCAATTGTATTTCTTCTTTTATGGATGCTAGAAGACCTATGAAAGAAGGTTGTGTTCCTGTCCCCTTCAGCAAGCCACTAGACTCTGGATCTCTGCTTCCAATAGATTTCTTCTTTTTTCAGAGTTTCCTGCCACTTGTGTCTAGTTAACTCCTCCTCCACCTGAACCTAGGGTGGGTAGCTTCTAGCAACCAACTAGGCCTGGAGGGAGTCTAAGACTCCAGATAGTTCCATCTTCTCATTGTGAAAGTCACCGAAGTTATGTTTGCTCCAACCTTTAACCTCCCTTTAGATAATTTCAAGCTTTTGGGCTATTCTGAACATGGCAGTACCCCTGATATTAGTCTTCCACTAGAATTTCACTTGATCCCTAAAGGATGGGTGAGAGCACCACATAGTTTCAAATCTGAAGAGTGTCAGGCTGACCTTAGGGGTGTCAAGCCAACTAAGAAGGAGGGGGTTATGATCCGACGTAGTTCTAGGGAGGGAAGATAAGGAAGAGTTCAGGCAAAGGTTCCATGAAGAGGTGGCCAGGGCCTAATCCAGTCTCACTTGGATGAGGTGGGTACCTTTCCTATTGTTGGACCAAGTGAAGGGGTTCCCCTTCAGAGTGAGGTCAATAAGACCTATGGAAGAGATAAAATGAGCCAACTCCCCCATACTATTCAAGTAATCCACAAGACCACCACACTTTTTCGAGGGGTAAAGGGGGGTATTAAAGTCACCTGCCAGCATGAAATTCGCAAAACAGTCCTAATCCAGCCAATGGCCAAGATCAACCCACAGGGAAGCTCTACTCGCCTAGGTATTAGGAGCATAAATATTGAAAGTAGTCCATTCGGTACCATTCTTCCTGAAAGTGACAGCAAGAAAGTTGGGAGAAGTAGATAGCTAACCAGTTATCCTATTGGGGTTCCAGAGCATAGCAATACCACTAGATGCCCCTGCAGCTTCAGAATAAAGGAAGGCAGCACCCGACCAAAGATTGGGTGCTAGGGTAGTGAAATTACTAGCTGACATCTTAACCTCTTGGAGGAGCAGAACATCAAGCTTAAGATAAAAAATGTAGTGTTTGATAGCACTTTGCTTAAGGGAGTTGTTCAATCCCCTCACATTCCAAGAAAGGCAATTCATTTCTTACTTTTGAAACTAGATTCCAGGGTTTGTTGCTTACCTGCTACAACATCCCTTTTGGTCCCTTGTGATCTCCTTGCCCTATCTGAAGGCCTTCCCCTAGGTGTTTCCATTCTCGCAACAGCCTTTTTAGGCTTGGTTTTCTTTCTTTGCATTTTCCATTCCCCTTCATCATCCTCCAAACCATCGAGGGAGCTAGATGGGCTCTTCTTCACAGACTTTGGGGGGGGGGGGGGGGGGTTTAGCAATCGGCTTTGGGGATTACACCTCCAGAGCCACCATAATGGCAGGTTGTTCTACCTCAATAGGGCTAGTAATCATCCCCTCTGGGGGGGGGGGGCGTCGAGGGGATTTTTAACGGCTCTGCCACCGGCTAGAGAACTGGTTCCTTCGTGGACTCAGGAGGACCCAAATCAAGGCACCCAACATTCATCTCCTAGGGGGAGACGATCTCACCTTCCTCCAGGGCCAGATCTTCAATAGCTAGAATTTTTGTTTCCTTAGTCATCGAGGGTGGCCTTGTTTCCACTTTCTCTTCTTCTCCTAAGGGGGGCACCCTCAGCCACTCCTTTGTCCTTGTTCCCTTTTTTAGGTCCCAGCTTGGAGGACTTGCAAGTGTCACTAGAATGGTCTCTACTATCACAGTTCTGGTAGAACAGGGTAGCGTTCTCATACACTAGAGCTTGGGTCCATCTACCCAATTTAGATTTCAAAATGATAAAGTTGGGTAGGGTTTTATTGAGAGTAACATTCACACAAAATCTAGCAAAAACAAGCCTGGACTTCGAACAAGTCACTTGGTCTGCTATGATGAATGAGCTGAAGGAGTCACCTATCCATCTGAAGACTTGCTTGTCCCAGTACTCGAGAGGGAGGCCAGGGAGATGGATCCAAATCGGGGCCGTTCTTGTTAGGTCTATCGTCAAATTGAATCTGGGTTTCCATTTTGTGAGGGCCAAGAAGTGCTTTCCATAAACCCATGACCTCGCCAACACACAGGATAGGTCCTCAAGAGTGGTAAACTTAAACAGAAAAAGTCCCTCCAGCATAGCTGATAATAGGATAGAACCCTTAATCTTCCACTGATTAGACACCCATTTCCTAACCATTTCAATGGTAGGTCAAAAATTGAAGAACCAACTGACCAAGGACAGCTGGAAGTCCGCCATCATTTGATTTACCACTGAGTCCAGGAGCGACAGTTCAGCACCTTCCTTAGTCTGAACGAAATCCACCAACAAAGCCTCCAAAGATTGGTGAGCTTCACCAACAAAGGCTCCTTTCCAGTTGGGTTTTGGGGGAGACAATGGGATATCAGCAGAAGAGGATACTTTTTGAGATTCCCCCGTTGACTCAACCATTGGGCCCGTGATAGAGGAAATCACAGGAGTGGCCTGAGGTCCATCAGGACCAGTAGGCAGTTCAGCCAGGGGGACAACATATCCCCTAGGAGAGGCAGGTATGGGAGCCTGCAGTTTGAAAATCATGTTGGGCAGGAAGTTACAGAGCGGGAAGTTTATTGTTTAACAAAATTCTTATTTATGTTGCCAACAAGTGAAATCCTATATATTATTGTGTGTGGAAAATAGTATTCTATTTCTTTGTTGTAAACATGCCATTGGTTCAGTTTTGTAATTTTTTGTGTGTTAAATGCATTTAAAATAAAGGTCTAATTCTGTAGACTATTGGTTAGACAAATCTTCATTGTGTTATGATTGTCTTCTTTATATACTAGCATTTAAATGGAACATTAAGCATAGCAATAATATGCTTAATCTATTAGTAATTATCTACATTTAATCTACCAATTACTAATAGTTTTGTACTACACATGCAACGTATTGTCAGTTTGAAATTAGTCTGTGACATTTGTGATGGTTAAGTAATGGAAAAGTTATGATGATTTAATTGTAGAACTCACCAAGTCCTTCAAAAGGCTTAAAAAGGCTTAAACTCACCAAGACTCTTCACCAATACACCCCCCATTCCACCATCCACACCCATCCACTCATGTCAAGATCTTGTCCAAAATCATGTTGAAATATCCATTGACCTAAATCAAGATCCTTCCCTCTCACTTCCTTTGTTACATAATCACTTTTGGAGTATATTCTAAAGTCCTTGAATCCAAGCAAATTTAAGTCAATAACACCAAATATATCACTTAAACTCACCAAGACTCTTCACAAGACTTCTAAGTGATATATTTTGTGTTATTGACTTACATTTGCTTGGATTCAAGGACTTTAGAATATACTCTAAAAGTGATTATGTAACGAAGGAAGTGAGAGGGAAGGATCTTGATTTGGGTCAATGGATATTTCAACATGATTTTGGACAAGATCTTGACATGAGTGGATGGTGGGATGGGGGGTGTATTGGTCAATGTGATCTGCTCGTGAAGACACAATTTGGTGTTTATATTATTAAACTCTATATTCAATGGAACATTGATAGGAAAAACATTCATTGATTAGTATTATAAGTTTTGATCATTCCATGTACTGATTATATTGTTTTGAAGTCTTAAAATCAAATAATTTCAATCCTTTTATTGACTATTCTTGTACAATGTTTGGCATGCAAATAATCTTTGTCTTGAAGAACCAATGATTTCCTAGGCTCTGTCAAATAGTTGGAAATCAATGATGTATTCAATATTTCTAAAGTTCTTCAAAAGGCTTAAACTCACCAAGACTCTTCACAAGACTTCTAAGTGATATATTGTTACAAGTAGTAGTTTCTGTTGCACCAAAAGATCGACCTGTTAATGCCTAATACAACCACTAGACTTATAGAAGACACAAGAGGTGGTTAAGCCATGTCATGAATCCCAAGGGGACCATTTTGCCAACAATCTCCCCCTCAGTGTTACCCAAGGGGATTCGATCCTGTGACCAAGCTCTGATACCACTTGTTACAAGTAGTAGTTTCCATTGCACCAAAAAATTGACCTGTTAATGCCCAATACAACCACTAGACTTATAGAAGACACAGAAGGTGGTTAAGTCATGTCACGAATCTCAAGGGGAGTGCTGACCATTTTGCCAACATATATTTGGTGTTATTGACTTACATTTTCTAGGATTCAAGGACTTTAGAATATTGACTTACATGGAGGGTGTATTGGTGCAGGGCACCTAAGCCATTCAGTTTTGCTTTGGGACTTGAGTTCTATATTTTGTTTTTCTTTGTAATAAAGGATGTCTTCTAAATTCCTAGACCATCCTATGGTTTGGTTTTAGTCCTTCTTGTGGAGAGGTGTGTATGGTAGAAGAAGATAATGTAATGAACTACCAAGCAATAAACTTTTAATTCTTTAAAAATTGTCACTTTTTTGCTCGTGAAGACACAGTCTAGTGTTTATATTATTAAACTCTCTATTCAATGCAACATTGATAGGAAAAGCATTCATTGATTTCAACCTAGGGCATCATTGATTGGTATTATAAGTTTTGATCATTCTATGTACTGATTATATTGTTTTGAAGTCTTAAAATCAAAGAATTTTAGTCCTTTTATTGATTGTTCCTATATAGTGCTTGGCGTGCAAACAATCTTTGTTGGAATATGTGGCCCTAACTCACATTTTTACCGTTGGGATTAAATGCCACTATGTGAAAGGTGAGTTAAGGAAATGCTTTATAAGAGTTTAAAAGCTCAGAGTTGGGAAGGTTAGTTTTCTTTTTGAATAATGATGCCCTAGGTTGAAATTAATGAATGCTTTTCCTATCAATGTTGCATTGAATAGAGAGTTTAATAATATAAACACTAGACTGTGTCTTCACGAGAAGATCACATTGACTAATACACCCCCCTTTATAAGAGTTTAAAAGCTTAGAGTTGGGAAGGTTAGTTTTCTTTTTGAACAATGATGCCCTAGGTTGAATATTTCGTATGTATTCAACCAGACAAATTGAAACTTGATTGCAGTAGAAGACAAAAACCATGTGGGATCAAGTTGTTGGATGAATTGGGCCCTTAGAGTTCATGGGATTTCCATATATTAACAAAAACTTAAGACTGTTATAGCCAAATTAATACACGTACAGATTTTCAAAGAATAAACACAAGTAAAACCTGTTAACTCATTAACACACCAAACCAAGCAATGAAATAGCAGAAAATGAAAATTTTATTGCTCACCAGTCCGCACTTCCATGATATTCAACCACTAGTTCAAACTTACTTGCATATACACACGTGGTGTCGATGTAGCTAGTGTAGCTTCCTACCTTCAAGCACTGGTTCAAACTTACTTGCATATATGCACGGTGTCGATGTAGTGTAGCTTCCCACCTTATACCGCCTCCTTCAACACTTCTTTTCTCACGAACTATGCCAAAATGAAATAAAATGAAATTTGTTGGTAGGTGGGATATATGTATAAAATTTAACTTTTATTTTAACATCTATTCCTGTGTTGGTCAGAATTACGACCACTCTTTAGGGTCGTAATTCCGACCAACATAGGAATAGAAGTAAAAAAAATCAAAATTTTCTTCTATAAACCGACCATGGAAAATCATTTTATAGCTTGGTCAGAAGTGAAAGTGGGTCAAATGTACTAGTGTTTGTAGGTTTAGAGGATTTGGGTCCAATCTGTCGAAGCTTCATGATTAGATTTCTCGTCACTAGGAGCCTATCCTTGTGGATACGATGCATATCTTTCCCTTAGCTAAAGGGTATTTTATTGCAAAGTTTGAAGATGCTTTAGACAAGAATAAGTTGTTGTGCGATCATTTCTTCAGCTGGGAGGATCATTTTATGCTCATGGTTAAGGGTAAAAGTACAAAGTTGTGTCACACTTTTATAAAGGAAAAGGTCAACAACACACAAACTTTTTGACTTTAACGTCATAAAAATGGCATTCATGTTTAGAATTTGGAGATGATGTAAACTAATGAAATGTGTAAAAGTGGATGAAGTTTATGCCTATAATTTTTTTTAAAAAAATTGAACAAGAATTCACATAGTTTTTTTAATTTTTGAAGTCTATTTTTTACTTGCTAAAGAATGTTGAAAAATGAAGGTCTTGTTCCCACCAAAAAAGTATATGCAAATAATCTTTTTTTCCTTTAATTTCAAAATATGTTATAGATGAAATGTATAGCTAGTGTAGAAAAGAAGAAAAATTACTTTTCAATGTATATTTTCTCTGTTATAACTACTCAAAGTCGAACATACCTAAACTTGATAGTTTTCATCCCCCACCAAATTTCTCCTATCAAATCTACACCATTCAGAAAATAATTACACATTCTTGAAGATAACTCTCTCCTCTAACTTGTTAAATATAAAATTTCAATTTTTTTGATAAGCTTTACTATTTGTTTCTATTTTTGAAGCAGCTTGTACTCGAATGATAAATACCTACTTGCAGTATTTTGAAATTATAATATATTAAATCTAATTAAAATACTACAAAAAATATATCATGATAATCTTGACTTTGTGCTCTAAAAAGGGGTATTTTTATATTTGTAAAAAAATATCATTAAAAAGAGTAGGAGTTATTGAAATATCGCTTTTTTGAAATAATTTTATTTTTTTAGTAATTGGTATAAAACATGCATTTAATAGATATTTCAAATTAGAAAAGTTGAAGC
The DNA here is from genome assembly GCA_027943335.1 of Chamaecyparis obtusa. NCBI lineage: Eukaryota > Viridiplantae > Streptophyta > Pinopsida > Cupressales > Cupressaceae > Chamaecyparis > Chamaecyparis obtusa. Next base: position 858,108 of record BSBK01002988.1, read on the forward strand.
ACTTATCTAACTTAGCTAGAATGAATCTAGCTAGACCATATGTTTGACAAAAAATAATTTTAGTTAGAAATACTCAAATTTAGTTGTGTTGATAAGTTGTCCTAAAACATGACACAACTTTTTGCTTTTACCCTTAAGCCTTGGTATTTTGATTTTAACCCTATTTCAAACTCTTTCACCCGGTTCCCTATCTAGGTTCATCTTCCTTATCTTCCCCTACATCTTTGAATCGACTCACTTTTTGAGGGGATTAGAAATGCTCTTTGGGAATTTTTGTTGGTGGATGGTGCTTCTTCTAATTTGTATCATTCTACTTATGCTTGCATTATTGTTGATATTGATCCTTCTAAGGGTCTTCTTGGGGAGATAGTGATCAACTCTTCCAAAGGAAGCTGGACTCAGACCCTGGATTATGAAGGGATTCACTTCAGATGTCGAAGATGCTTTAAGATTGGGCATATGGTTTCTCAGTGTGGATTGGGTAAAAATAAATATGTCACATCTTGGTGGAAGGGTGCTTCGTCTCATCACTATTTAGTGGAGAAGAAGCTTGTTTTGCCAAAAAGTTTCTCCCAGGTGGCTGCATAGGTCCCTCCTTCTACTAGTTAGGATTTGGCTCCTGTTGGTCCTCTTGTTAGTGCCTCTCTGGTTGCTTTGTCACTTGGTTTGGTGGGGGTGGCAGCACCTTTGGCTTCACCTAGTGTTGTGGGGGTCATGGCCACCAGTGATTCTGTTATTGCTTCTCCTATTAGGTCTACTGGTTTTCTGGCAGAATCTACTAGTAGCTATGATCGTTTTGGCTTGGTTGATGATCCTCTGCATTAGCAGGTTGAGGTGGCTAGAGTTGAAGAGGGTTGGGTTTCTATTAAAGGAAAAAATAAATATGAAGTCCTCCGCTTCATTTGATATGACTCTTCATTCCCATCAGAAGGGTGTTAAAGGAAAATCCTAGTTTTGGATTTCTCTTTAGCTAAGGTTTGCATGAAGGTTGTTTCATGCTTTGATTCATCTAGGCTATGGGTGCCTTTTGTAAAACCCTCACTTTGGTCTTGTCCCATTCTGTTTGGTGGGCTTTCTTGAATATCTTTAGTGACCATTATGTACAAGGTTTCAGGGCCCCTTCAAAACTTGTTTTTACCTTAATCAAAAACATGTGTCAAGAAAATATCTTTCTCAAATTCATAGTATACATAAGTTTCATTTTGTTAATTTTAATATACATGAAGGTAAGCTTCCCTTTGTATGTTCAACAAGGTAATGTATGCTTTCCATCACCATGTGAGTTAGATACTTTCTCTTTTGTTCTAGTTCATACCACAAATAGATTAGTTGTTGTGACAATTATGCACCTTTGTATGGAAAAAATATTTTTCCTTTGCAAATATTGGTTGTTTTGATGTTGACATAATTCCAAAGTATTATATACTTTTTGTTGTATGGATGTTTGACACATCATTAGATGGGTCAAGTGTTTACATTTTGTGGTTTTTCTACAAGGACAAGGATTATAGTGAGGTTATCTTCTACCACACAAACAATATACATGATTTGATGGACGTATGCAAGAAGGTTAATTAATGGTTTCAGTTGGGTGGTAAATGTAGTTATGTTCTAAGGGAGATCAACTCTTTTAAAAGTGTTTTTCTTTTTTACAATGGAAAATATGGGAGCTAAAATTTCACAGCAAATCATTTACGTATTAGTTTACTTCTTTCTTTTCTAATGAGTGTTGTAGCAATTTTTGTGTTCTTCTTAAGGAAATATTTGATCTAGGTGTTTGTGTTTCCTCTAAATGCAAGTCCGAACATGTTATGTCTTTGTTTTTTAATGTTTTGAGACAAGTCAATTGTTACTTTTTATCTCAGGAATATATGCCTAACAAATTGATAAAACTCTAGATTACATACTTGGTTGGAAAAAATATTACAACTTAATTTCTAAATAATTAACACTTGATGTTAACTGATTTAACTCTTATCAAATTAAATTTTATTTTACTAATTAAGAAGCTATATTTCCCTACCCTGGTCAAACCTTAAATACTCAGGGCCCCTTTTGACTTCCTTGATCTAATTTATTAGTGGCTTACTACTACCCATCACTAATTACTTAAGTTATAAATTGAACCTTTCATACTATGTAGTGAGAAACCCCTCATCTCTATAAATTTCCTATCAAAATTTGTTCCTATACTTTAATAAATCATTAATTTATCCTATTAAGCAACCTTTAATTGGCATCCAATTATCATCTTTTTGGTGCATCATGAACTATTTTCTTTTTGCGAGATACTAGCTATGTTAATTAATGGTTTCAGTTGGGTGGTAAATGTAGCTATATTCTAAGGGAGATCAACTCTTTCAAAAGTGTTTTTCTTTTTTACAATGGAAAATATGGGAGCTAAAATTTTGCAGCAAATCATTTACATATTAGTTTACTTCTTTGTTTTCTAATGAGTGTTGTAGCAAATTTTGTGTTCTTCTTAAGGAAATATATGATCTAGGTGTGTCTATTTCCTCCAAGTGCAAGTCTGAACATGTTATGACTTTGTTTTTTAATGTTTTGAGACAAGTCAATTGTTACCTTTTATCTCGAGAATATATACATAACAGATTGATAAAACTCTAGATTACATACTTGGTTGGAAAAAATATTACAACTTAATTTCTAAATAATTAACACTTGATGTTAACTGATTTAACTTTTACAAAATTCAATTTTATTTTACTAATTACGAAGCTCTATTTCCCTACCTTGGTCAAACCTTAAATACTCAGGTCCCTTTTCAAATTCCTTGTTCTAATTTATTAGTGGCTTACTACTACCCATCACTGATCACTTAAGTTATAAATTGTTCACCTTTCATACTAGTAAGTGAGCAACCCTTCGTCTCTATAAATTTCATATGAAAATTTGTTCCTATACTTTAATAAATCATTAATTTATCCTATGAAGAAGCCTTTAATTGACGTCCAATTAGCATCTTTTTAGTGCATCATGAACTATTTTCTTATTGCGAGATACTGGCTATCAATGAGTTGTAAACCTGTGATGGTACATTGCATTGACATGTTTCCTTCTAACAAGGAGAAATGGCCTTGTTGACCTTCTAGATGGTATGATTAAATCGCATGCTTTCTTTTTTTCCAGCTTCTATCTTTGAAGGGGGCTTATTGTTAGTTTGTGTGATGTCAATGTGTATCCTTGATCCAATAGTTATGCTTCTTTCATGCTTTCTCTTTGCATTGCAATATCAAGTGTTAGGATTAGGTTTCAATTCTCAAAAGTAAAATATTATGTTAGGTATCTTTTTAAGGCTAGTACATGATAGTTTCTTAGTAGATCACATCACTCTAAAGTATCAGAGGATTTAAAATTTTGGGCCTAGCTGTAGTTGCGATGATGGAAAACTTGTTAACATACCTTAGGCCTACTAATATGCTCAACCTTGATCAAACATAGGCTTTTGATAGTGCATTCCACATGAAGTTCTATTGCATATTCTAATCTTATCATGACATGCAAAGGGATGGGGAAAACTATGATGACATAATAGATTAATGTGTGTGTCTTATGTTTAGAGAAGGTTTCCTATTGTACAAAATCATATAGATGATGTGTAAAGTGACTCATTGAATCGTAGATCTTGACATGTAATATCCTTCGAGCCAAGATCTTCAAATCAAATGAAAGCATTCGATCTTCAATGATCAGTACATGATAAATATAGGTTGTTGAAGAGCATTCAAATTCAAAGAATAACTACATACGGTTGCTAAAGATAGGTCATTGAAGAGCATTCAAATTGAAAGAATAGCTACAAACGGTCTCTTCATGTGCATGAATAAGCCAAAGACTGTGATTTTGGAATATAGAGATACTGTTAGTGTCTCAATAAAGTTCTCTAAGAACCCTTTTATCAAGCCCAGATAGTCTTAGAAACATCTGGAATTCTTTTTGACATAGATTTATGGGATGAAGCCCACAGTCATCATGGTTTTTATGAAAAATTTCCTTCCCTCTTACAGTCAAACTCAAGGGTCTTTATTTCCAGGGCATGATTGAGTGACAAACATGTTCTTTATGGCTTCCTCAATCACCCAAAATTACATTTTCTAAGGGCTCATACCAGATATTCTAGAGGGTGCATGAGGTTAGGGCTTTCAATCCCTGTTGTGTCTCATCTCCTACCTTGGGTAACCAATAAATGAATAAACTTGCTAATAGGCCTCATTATAATGATACGTCCCCTATTTCTCTAGAAAATATTATATTTTTATATACAATTTGTAACTATAAATAAGTTTATTCTTTGCATTGGTAATAATATTCATTTTACCTCTTGTTACCTTTGAATTTGTTACATAATTAATTCCTACTTTTATATTTGAATGTGTCTTTGCTATTTTATGTTTCCATATGTTGCCCTAACTATATTTTCAAGTATGCATTTTATGTTTCCATATGTTGCCCTAACTATTATCATAATTATTTTTTTTTCCTTATCTTCCATCAATTAATTTTTAATTAAATTTTAAATATATTTTTAACTAAACAAAATGACTAAATATTTAAAATATTTAATAAAATTTAATATATCTTCATTAAATTATAGAAGAATATTTTTAATTAATGAAATGGATGTAGCATAATCAATTTTTAAACAATTTATTATTTGTAATTTGTTTTCTTATATATTTATAAATGTTAGCATATGATTATTATTTTTTCAATACTTTTTTATTTGTTTTCATTAATATTAAGATTGGGATGGAACGGTTTCTCAAGGAAGTCACCTACTATGATTTTATTGAGGTCTATTCTGAATTTTTATATGATCTAACCATTTTTTTAGTTGTATTTTGATTTTAGAATTAGTTATCTACAAAGATGTGACACATATTAAATCTTTTTATTTCTGTACAAATATTGTCATAACAAAACAAACCTGCCAATATTTAACAGGAACTTCGCTGCACTCAGCCTTGTTTTTATGCAAATAATAGTATTATTAATTAATGATAAATATATATATCTATGACACATTATTTTCAATCCTACCATAAAGACACCAACCACACACAGAAAACTAAAAAGCAATGTCTCCACGTTTCAAGGAAAGATTCCAATTTTTCAATCTCATAGGACCATTTGCCTCCATACCCACTCTATCAAATTTTCCATTTCAAAAAGATGTTTCACTCATTATTTTTTTTATTTTTGAAAAACGCAGTGAATTTTTTTATAAATTTCAAGATCTGTTTTTGTTAATCTGCTCATTCTGGATCGAAAACAACCAGCAAATTTTGAAAAAAAACACAGCATATTTGCAGATTTGAGAAAAAAAAATTCTCAATAATAATGCATTCCTTCAAGAAGATAGCCGCCGCCTTTTTTATCATCTTATGCTTATTTTTATTAGTGGGTTAAGTGACCCATTATTTTTATTTGTGGGTTAAGTTACACTTCAATAACCCATTATATGTTTTGGCTTCTTTCCAGAGAAGAATACTAGATCTGTATTGCTTAAGCTCAGCCATGGTTACTCACGCGCTTCTCATCCCTTTTCCTTTACAGGGTCACATTAATCCCATGATGCAACTTGCCTGGAAGCTTGTCTCAGATGGATTCCTCATCACTTTCCTCAACTCCGACAGCAATCACAACCGCATACTCAAAGCCAACACTGCAAATTACTTGCATGATAACATCCGAATGATATCCGTTCCCTTTGAATTCCCAGCTATGGATACTGAAGAAGACATTGCAAATGGTATGGAGGCGTTGGAACAGGGCATGGGGCCTTCTGTTATTGATAAAGTCATTCAGGAAATAAACACCAGGGAAGAAGAAAACAAGCTCACCTGCATAATTGCAGATGTCTGGATGTGCTTTGGCTTACACCAGGTAGCCCTGCTCCACAATGTTTCCCTCGCCTTCTTTGACAGTGGTCGCGTTGCACTCTTCGCCATGCGCCACATCAATGCTAATCTGCTCTCGCTTGGCATCCTTCCTTCTGATGGTACTCTGTTACTCGATTTTAGTTTTCTGTTTCCTAATCTGAGTGAGATTTTTTATTTTATTGTAATGGTGTTTTCTGTTGAAGGAATTCCAAAGGAAGATAAAACAATACAATATCTTCCCTGCATGCCGCCACTGCGATCTGGAGAACTTCCGTGGTCTTGGGGAGGCGAATACATGTTTCGAAAAGGGATTCGCATGGCAGAGGAACTCAAGCACACCAAATGGGTCCTCTTCAATTCTTTCTCAGAGATCGAAGCTCCAATTGTCCAAACGTTATCCAAAGAAGTGGGCGTCTATCCGATTGGCCCTCTAATTCCTCCCGATGTTCTCCATAGTGGGGCGAACACGAAGGTCCTCCCAAGCTTCTGGAAAAATGACACAGAATGCTTGCAGTGGTTAGATAAACAGTGTGCCCTCTGTGTGATCTACATATCTTTTGGAAGCTTAGCGGTTCTGAGTGAAAAGCAAATGGAAGAGCTTGCTCTGGGAGTGGAGGCAACCCAGAGACCATTTCTGTGGGTTGTGCGCTCCGATCTAATGAAGGGAACTGAAGCTGTTTTTTCTGCTGGTTTCATGGAGCGAGTGGGAGATAGGGGTTGCATAGTTTCATGGGCGCCACAGTTAGAGGTGTTATCTCATCCTTCGATAGCCTGTTTTGTGACTCACTGTGGATGGAATTCTGTGCAGGAAAGCATCACCATGGGCGTGCCCATGCTTTGTTGGCCTTGCCTTTCAGACCAGTTTCTTAACCGCACATATGTTGTGGATGTGTGGAAAGTGGGTCTGACGTTGAATACAAACAGCCAAGGAATCGTAGAAAAGGGAGGGTTTGTAAAAGGCGTAGAGATTTTGCTGGAATCGGAACAAGGACTTGAAATAAGAGAGGAAGCGAAAAAATTGAAGATAATTGCTAGGGATGCAGTCATGGACGGGGGCTCTTCATGGAATAATTTTAATCTGTTTGTCACAGCCATGAAGCAGCAACCAGATGAATGACTTGCTTCTTGGAGTAATCATTTTGTTTCATTTCGCTCGTATCTGGCAGAAAGGAATCCTTTATCCTTCCCACAGGTTAAATCGTCAGTAATGTTAAGAGTATTTTACATAGACTCTCACTATATAATTTATAATGTTTTTATTTTCTTAATCGTTAGAGCCTTGGGTGCAAAGTTACTCAAAATTTTAAGTAGTTTTAAATTAGTACCACATTATCTAAAATTCTTTACACAAATGTGTATACAAACAGGTCGGAGAAGAATTCAGTGACTCTGGAATTTTGTGATTGAATGTTACAGTCCAGATTGTGCTACAATTAATGCATCCCAATTTATTTTTCTCTTTACACAAAAACCTCTGTTATACATTTATTATTTAGGTTGTATATGGCTACTCTATCTATTGTGAAATCTGAGATTAACAACCCTTTACAACAGCAATTAACCAATCAACTGTAAAAACTAAAACAACAGATTAGATCATCACAGCATAGGGTAAAAGAACAATAACAATAGCAATCATAATCATTGAAGAAAAAAATAGGGGCTACTCTGTTTTTAGAATGGAAAACCCGGAATTTTATTGCAGCGTTGAAAAACTACAGAACCAAGTCTCCTTTCACAGGAATTGCTGATAAAAACTATGCATTAAAAAAAAACTTGAAATAGTTTTCGAGTCCATTTTTAGTTGCATGAATTTCATTTCCATCGCAGCATCAGTCATCTTTGACATCTATAACAAGCTGGAGTTTATTGATAAGAGTATTTTATTTGAATGAGGGTGGGAAGCCAAATCAAAACTAAATAGAATAGGAAAAACAGGGGAATCACAAATGAACAGAGTACTGAAATAGATCAGAACAGAGCATTTGAAAATAAAGAGAACAGACCAATTAAATAATCACAGTATTCTGCAACATACAGATCAAAATTTATTGACAGAAAAATTGTTGATACAAATATTGTATGCTACAACATACAAGCAAATTTTGTTCTCAGGGAAAATTACATAACAATTACACCCAAATATATATATATATATATATATATATATATATACAAAAACTTGTATAACAGTAAGTAAAGATGGTTTGGAGACTTGTAGTGCGCAACAAGTAACAATTTGATCTGTGCAGAGAAAATAAGATAAGTACAAATCAGATTTCAAATCTGATCTTCACCCAGGCACATAAAGTCAAGTATGAATCAGATTTCGTGCAGATGGTCGTTAGAACTAGCATAGGTTGGAAATGAAACATAGCATCCCAAACTTCCTATGCAAGTTAATGAGAATAATGACAAATCTGATTGTTATTGGAGATAAGAACAAATCAGATTGCAGCCAGCTCAATTTTGATTACAACTCGGTGAAGATGAGAACAAGTACCAAATTAGATTTCCTTCTCTTCTTTTGGCGGTGACTGAGTTGATCTGTGAAAAACATAGAGGAGAGAAATTATTCTTTATTCCAACAATTCTAACCAGCTAAAGTTTAATAAGTTGGACATATCAACAAAAATTTGTTTTATAACTTAACTAACACAAATTAGAATAGTGCCAAGCTGACCTGCCAATGACACCAAAAGTGTATGGGGCACAAGACGCATTCTTGGAGGAGTTGAGAATGAAAATTCATGTGTTGTGTTTACTTCTCCAATCTTGTAACAATATGTTGCGTCAAACTGCAATAAGAAACAGTGAGGAAACATTCAATATGTTGTTTTGCACTGAAGAAATAATTCTTGAGGACAAGTACAAGTCAACACTAGAATCTGCCTCTATAATAAACTATATGCATGTTTCTGGGCATATCATGGCAGTAGGGTTTGTGCACCGCGGCCTACAAGGTGTTTAGAGAATGCTTCCTCTCACGTATTAGGGTTTCATTTTTCTTTTTAGTCGTTCCTTGTTTTTCAGTCTCTGACGTTAGGGATTTGTTCTGCTTCCTATGATTCTTTCCCCCACCATTCTGTCTAACCTTTGAATCTTCTCTTTTAAAGTACCTGTGTGAATTCAAAAGTAAATATATTAATTTAAAAAGAAAGAAAATTTGAAAAAATTGAAAAGTTAAAGACAAAAGAGGAATTTGTCTCAAACATGTCTTAAAATATGCTACTATGCAGTAGTGCATGAAACACCACAGAAAGTTGCAATATGGTGAATGGAGGAGTTATGCTATCAAACAACAAGGTGAATGGAGCAATTATGTCCAATAGACTGATGAGACACTTATTCTCTTTCGAACAACACCATATGTATTTTGTTTTATAACATGTAAATTAATTATCTTCCTGTACTATCAACACATACCAAGTTGCCGACCAAGCACCATCCAGAGTTGCACACACCCATACTTTTCTCATGCTCTCTCACCTGCCAACATTAATGGTGCAACTAATTCTGAACAATAGTGGACTTGATAAATTGATAATGTATTACTCTATAAATTATATGAATGAAAATGTAATCTTAGAGCTCTTTATGTTTTTCTCCTATGTACCAGTGTTTATAACTTGGTATCAGAGATGAAGGTAATAATAGAATGTTTGCTTGATGTTATGTCGTATTTTTTTCTTTTTGCATGAATGCTTATTTTAAGAATGTGTGTAGATGCTAGTGGAGGAGGGCATGTTGAAGATTGTTTTCTGTAACCAAAGGGGATTAAACACTTGATATAGAAGTGGGGCATTATGATGTATGTGGTTGCTGCAAAATAGAAAGACAAGCACAGTTTGCAACCTCACTTCTACTGTATGTCTTGTCCATTGGAGCCTGTGTCTTCCACAAAAGGTGAACAAAGGGAAGAAAAACTAGAGATTTTGGGTTTTCTTTGATGTGGGTGAAGATAAAGAAATATGCAAATGGAGAAAGGTGTTTCTATCCTAAGGCTGTTGTGTGTTGAAAAGTATAGTAGAAGACAAAGCAAGAGGTTGTCAAAAGTTATATTTATAAGAAAATAAGGTATTGTGTATCGCTAAGAGATTAAGTGTGTTAAGTTTTTATTGAAGGTGTGTTTAATTGTGTTTGCATTTCTCATAATAAGGTTGCATACTGAGAAATAAAATGAATTAGTTGTTAAAGATTCTAATTTTTTATATTAAGTCAACAGGGAGAGGGCCTTGATCCTATAACTGCAATAAGAAACACTAAGAAACAACATTGGAATCCCTACTCAAGACCATTATAGTCAAGAGAGAGCGAAAACCCCCACCCACAAAATTAATCAAAAACCAAAATAGTCACTTTCAAAGAGTTCCTAACACTACTATTGCTAACCTTAATACTATCATATTTATCATCATAAAAAATCTTAAAGAGTTTAAGTTTCTCCTACCACTACAAAAACTACCAAAAGGTAACTTGAAAAAGTTCCAATAGTTTGGCAAATAGAAACTATTCTATGGTAACAAAAAAAACAAGCTTACGTTTAAAACTACTAGATAACCTAAACATGACATTAGAACATAAAGCAAAAAGACTACTAGAATTAACTTTGATTAGACCTAGCAATTCTATCCCAGTCTTTAGAAAGACTCTTGAGAAGGCTTTTCCAATCTTCAATGTCCTCGTGTTGTTCCTCCTTAGTTATCTAGCTTTCTTTCATCTTCTTCACTTCTTTCTTTACCCCGTTCTTCCCAATGACAACTTCAAACAAAGCCCTCATCATAATCCCATCAACCATCCTACAAAGAGAGACAATAACATTGTTGAATTTATCTTTTTTATGCATCGGCGTAGCAGCAGAATTATTTTCTTATTGCGATATATTGGCTATCAATGAGTTTTAGATTTGTGATGGTGCATTGCATTGACATGTTTCCTTTCAACTAGGAGAAATGGCCTTGTTGACCTTCCAGGTGGTTTGATTAAATCACATGCTTTCTTTTTCTTGCTGCTTTTATCTTTGAAGGGGGCTTATTGTTAGTTTTAGTGATGTCAATGTGTATTGTTGATCCAATAGTTCATGTTTCTTTCATGCTTTCTCTTTGCATTGCAATATCAAGTGTTAGGATTAGGTTTCAATTCTCAAAAGTGAAAGATTATGTTAGGTATCTTTTTAAGGCCATTACATGATAGTTTCTTAGTAGATCACATTATTCTAAAGTATCAAAGGATTTAAAATTTTGGGCCTAGCTATAGTTGTGATGATGGAAAACTTGTTAACATACCTTGGGCCTACTAATATGCTCAACCTTGATCAAACATAGGCTTTTGATAGTGCATTCCACGTGGAGTTATATTGCACCATATAGATGATGTGTAAAGTGACTCATTGAATCATAGATCTTGGCATGTAACATCCTTCAAGACAATATCTTCAAATCAAATCAAAGCATTTGATCTTCAATGATCTCTGCATGATAAATATAGGTCGTTGAAGAGAATTCAAATTCAAAGAATAACTACATACAGTTGCTAAAGATAGGTCATTGGAGAACATTCAAATTGAAATCTAGTAGCTATGTACACTCTCTTCTTGTGTGTGATTAAGCCAAAGAGTGTGATTTTTTGATATAGAGATACCATTAGTGTCTTGATAAACTTCTATTAGAGCCTTTTTATCAAGCCCAAATAGTTATAGAAACATCTTGAATGCTTTTTGACATAGATTTAAGGGATGAAGCCCACATTCATCATGGTTTTTGCAAAAAATTTCCTTCCCTCTTACAAGCAAACTCAAGGGTCTTTAATTCCAAGGCATGATTGAGTGACAAACATGTTCTTTATGGCTTCCTCAATCACACAAAATTACATTTTCTAAGGGCTCCTATCAGATATTCTAGAGGGTGCATGAAGTTAGGGCTTTCAATCCCTGTTGTGTCTCATCTCCTACCTTGGGTAACCAATAAATGAATAAACTTTCTAATAGACCTCATTATAATGATACTTCCTCTGTTTCTCTAAAAATGTTATATTTTTATATACAATTTGTAACTATAAATAGACTTATTCTTTGCTTTGATAATAATATTCATTTTACCTCTTCTTACCTTTCAATTTGTTACGTAATTAGTTCTTACTTTTATATTTGAATGTGTCTTTGCTATTTTATGTTTCTATTTTCTTCCCTTGCCTTGTCAAAACCTAACTTTCTTATATATCCGTGGAAACTAGTGTAATAGGGAACTATGTGAGTCATGAAAGCAGACGTAAGAATAAATAATACAGACTTGTGTTTTCTACAGTACAAATCAAATTCCTTTTTAAGAAAATTCAACAAGAACAATTACATTGACTTTCATTTATATAGAGTTTTCTATCAACGCAGTGTAGAAGAAAACTGAAAGTTCATGACTGATTGGCTTTACGTGACCATCAGTCCACCATATATTCTGGAAACTAGCTTAACAATTACAATTTAATTTCTATCCTCTTTTATCTTTATATATATAATACTGAATGCTTGAACAATAATTTTAATTCATGGTGGAGAAATTAACCGCGTCTTCCAAAATTCCTCCTGAATTTCTTCCACAAAAAATTTTAGCTTCAATTTGTTTTTAAATGATTGAAATGCGAGTGCAAAATATAACGCATTAACATGGTGAATGGATATGACCACCGCTACCTCACACTTGAAAATATGACTCACATATCCCAATCAAACCGTATTCTTCACACCACGAAATTAAATAAATATTTGAGTGGCTTTAAAACTCCGATATTGTGATATTTGTTAAACTTATATATAACCGTCTTAGTCAATAGGCATTGTTTGCCTGCAAATTATACCGTTGAACGTCCACCCTATATTTTAAATTCTATTGATTAAAATAGATTCATTTTTATTTTTAATTTAATTTTTATATAATATTTTTTCAAATTTCATTCTATTGAATTATTTTTTGATTTTATAATAATTTATTTATGTGTATGTGTATGTGTATGTGTATGTATATGTATATGTCTATGGATACTAACTTAATTTAATTATTATAATAAAAATGGGAAAAATAGTTCAAAGTTCTAAGTTAATATTTTTTTTAATATTCTTTGTTTACAATAAATAATAAATAATGCATAATTATTTTAAATTTTAGAAATGTCTAATTTTGTATTGTTTTTCCAATACAATTATTTCATGATATTTTTATAATATTTGAATCATCCTTTCATCTTTACAATATTTAAATTATCTTATTATTTTATTTTGATAATTATTCATTTTATTTTAATAATTAATTACCAATGTCAACTAAGAACACAATTAATTACAAAAGATATATCTATCAATTAAAAAAATACTACGAAGATGTAATTTTAGTATCTCTCTAAAACTATTCAATAACTAAATTAGATATCATTAATATAAACTAATATTTTAATTTCCCATTTTCTTTATAATTGTAAATATTTAAATATGTTTATAAAAAGAAAGTCTATAAATAGAAATAGCAATTAATGATTAAGAAAAATATTTACAAATAAATACACTCTTATTTCTTAAAAAAATTCACACAATTTTATTTATTTATTTTATTTTAATAATTAATTACCACTATCAACTAATAACACAATTAATTATATCTATCAATTGAAAAAAATACTAAAAAGATCTAATTTTAGTATCCTTATAAAACTATTCAATAACTAGATTAGATATCATTATAAACCAATATTTTAGTTTACCATTTTCTTTATAGCTGTAAATATTTAAATATATTTATAAAAATATTCAACTTCTCTCATTTTCATTGCTCGTTCTCGTCTGCTTCAGCATGTTCCAATAATAGCACCATTTGCTACCGTTGTTCGTTCTGATTCATTACAGGACTTACCTGAAAGTTTGATGGTGCAGAGAGATAATTCCTCTCTGTGACTGTATGAATATAGATTTCACATAGACGTCTAAGAGATAGTTCCTCTCTGTGACTGTAGGAACAGAGATTTCACATGGTCTAACATAAGTCTTATAGCTTCCAATAGTAATTACAGGAATTCAGATGATTGGTTTTCATATCAGATGAAGGTAAATAAGTAAATTACTAATAATGATGATCTCTGAATCAGAAAATCAACACAAGTCTTTAATTATCTTAATAAAATAAAAGGCATTATAGACTTTCATATGAAGACTTTGACACACAACCATACCTACTAAAATCACAACTACTTTATTCATCATATAAAAGAAAAACAAACAACAAACACAACTAATAAAATGAAACCTCTCCATTGCCGTAAATTCACTTGGTTCCACTTGGTTGTTGCTTCATGGCCGTGACAAATAAATTATAGCAATTCGATGAGGAGCCCCCGTCCTTGACTGCATCCCTAGCAATCCCTTTCAATTTTCCAGCCTCCTCTCTGATCTCCAGCCCTTGTTCCGATTCCAGCAAAATCTCTACACCTTTAACAAATTCCCCCTGCTCTATAATTCCTTGGCTATTCGGATTCAATGGCAGACCCAATTTCCACACATCCACAACATACGTGCGGTTAAGAAACTGGTCTCCAAATTGGGGCCAACAAAGCATGGGCACGCCCATTGTGATGCTTTCCTGCACAGAGTTCCATCCACAGTGCGTCATAAAACAGGCTATCGAAGGATGAGATAGGACTTCTAACTGTGGAGCCCAGGAAACTATGCAAGCTCTATCTCTCACTCGCTCCAAGAAACCAGCAGGCAAAATAGCTTCGCTTCCTTTCATTAGATCGGCGCGCACAACCCACAGAAATGGTCTCTGCGTTGCCTCCACTCCCAGAGCAAGCTCTTCCACTTGCTTTTCACTCAGAACTGCTAAACTTCCAAAAGATATGTAGATCACAGACTGGGCACACTGTTTATCTAGCCACTCCAAGCATTCTGCATCATTTTTCCAGAAACTCGGGAGAGCCTTCGTGCTCGTCCCGCTCTGGAGATACTCAAGAGGAATTAGAGGGCCCACTGAATACACATCAATTTCTTTGGACAGTGTTTCGACTACTGGAGCTTCAAGCTCTCTGACAGAATTGAGAAGGAGCCATTTGAGCTGCTTGATTTCCTCTATCATGCGAATGCCTCGCTTAAACATATATTCGCCTCCCCACAACCACGGAAGATCTCTAGTTCGCAGTGGCGGAATGCAGGGAAGAAATTTTATTGGTTTGTCTTCGCTTGGAATTCCTTCAACACCAAACCCGCAGAGATTAAAAAAATACTTAAATGCCATTTCCATGAAATAGAAACAGAAATCGATTAAAAGAGTATGACAATATTTTACCATTGGATGGAAGGATGCCCTGCGAGACCAGACTGGGAGTAAAGTAGCGGATGGCGTAGATTGAAATGAGAGAAGTGTGGAAAGCGGCGAGGGGAAGTTTATGGAGCGTGGCTACCGGCTGCAAGCCAAAGCACATCCAGACGTCTGCAATTATACAGGTGAGCTTGTTTTCTTCTTCCCTGGCGTCTATTTCCTGAATGACTTTATCAATTACAGAAGGTCCCATGCCCTTTTCCATCGCCTCCATAGAATCTGCTAAGCCTTTGGGAGAAAGTGTAACTTGGAATTCAAAGGGAACGGATATCATTCGGATGTTATGGAAGGAATTTGAAATGTTGGCTTCAAGTATGCGGTTATGATTGCTTTCGGAGTTGAGAAAAGTGACGAGGAATCCATCAGAAAGGAGCTTCCAGGCGAGGTGCATCATGGGCATAACGTGACCCTGTGCAGGAGAAGGAATGAGAAGCGCGTGAGAAGCCATGGTTGAGCTCTGTACAGCTCCCAAGAGCAACACAGATCTGAAAGGAGCCCTCGCCTGAAACCTCGTCACTCGGTTCCGTGGAAGGGGCGTCGGTGGTATCGGTCTATTCAGAAAAATATAGATAAACTACATTGGCATCTTTTTTTGAAGTTCAGAGAATCTCTGTCTGGTGGGCTTTTAAAAACAAGAATTATTATTTTTACTATTTGTCTCAACAGAAAAATATAGATAAATTACATTCATATGTTTTAGATATAATAGTATTATTTTAGTTCTGACTGTTTTCCTGGTGTCCTTATTGTATAATTGAAGATGCTGTTTTCAACCTATATCATTATTTATAACTTTTAATATTAATTTTGTTAATTTTTTAATATTAATTATTAAAAAAATATATAAAAATAATATTTTAAATTTTTTGAATTAATAAAGATAAATAATTAGAATCTTATCTTTTAAAAAGAAGAGTGTTATTTTTAGTGTTGAATTTTTTCTTCATGTCTTTATAATATAATTAGATATTTTTTCTTATATAAAATTATTTAATATATTATATTATATTTATTAATATTATTATTATATAAATATAACTATTATAACATCTTAATATTGTACATCATATTTATTATTATATCATTAAATATTCAACATATAACAAATAGATTATGACTATTATATATTTCTTTTTTCAAATATATATGACTGAAATTTTAAAGAAAAGAAAATAATTTTTATTTTATTTTTTTAAATATTATTTTAAATATAAATATAATTATAATGAAGGCAAGTACTAGCCACTAAGTGGCACTTGTTAAGATATTAATCTAGTTATATACTTTAATACTAATTATTCACATATTATTTTGAGTATTAAAAAAAGACGAAATGGCTCTGCTTTCTGGTGCGAACTCGCACATGTTCACAACTGCTTCCTTGGACTCTCAATTGTGTTTCTTCTCCTTCACCAAATATGCTGCTCTGAATAACAAGTACCCACTACTACTATTGAACAAATCCTCCTGGGAAAATCAACATTCTTCCCCTAGATTTGCTTCTAGGGCACCACCACGAGAGTTGCTCGATTCTATTCAGAACTGTCAATGGATACTGGCACATAAGAAAAATGCTAGAAGGGAAAAGCAACACGATTTGTACCACCAAAAGCATCATTGTTCCCCCAAACAGGTGCCCTTTGTTATGCCTCTCAATAATAGGTTCGATCATCTCAGTTCTCTGAATAATCACTTATATTCTCCACCCCACAAGCGAAAATCAAGCCCTAATTCTGTCCAGCTAATCTTGGGGGAGATTAGAGAAGCTAACTACCCTAAAACCAGAAAACTTCCCTTTATCAAAAATCAGATCCAGTAGGCAAAGAAGGTATACACGCCTCCTCATCGCAGTTGCAAAGGTAAGTATAAACTACCCACCTTTGCTTCAACCAATAGTTTAGCAGATAATCATTATGATAGGATTTCGGCAGATAAAGGTATAGATAGATCTAAGGTTTTATGCCAACATTCCATAGTTAAGCATGATAATGTTTACTCCCCCCCCATAGGAGATCTAATCCAGTAGGATCCGGCAGTCGCAGATGTGAAGATGTCCCCTCATGCCCCAATCAAAGTAGCTCTAATATGAATACCATTGATTTAGAACTAAAAGGTGGTTGTATAGAGATAATTCAGAGTGTTTGTGCAGCCTTTGGGATTATATGCAGATGAAACGGAGTCGGAGCTTCTATTAGTGACATAGCAGCGTGGTTGAAATCGAAATGGCAAAAAAAGGTAGTTATTTCAATTCTTACTAAATTCTTTATTTATTTAGATTTTAGTAACAAAACACTTAAAAAGCAGATACTTTCAGAGGGTTGCCCTAAGTACAGAGATATAGAATTTACTATTTTTTATTGGACCCCCTTTTTTAACCCTGAAAATCTTACTGACTTTATGGTGGAAAAAGTCGTTCTCATTAAAAACCTTCCTCTGGAGTGTACCTGGCAAGAAACTCTTAGAAAAATAGGTAATAGCATTGGCAAGTATATAGGGTTAGTTACAACAAAGCAAAACCAAGCTGAAAAGATTATTATTGTCAAAATGAATCTTCATAAGAAGACTATTCCCCCTATCAGATTATGTTGTAAATCAAGCTCAGTGGTCATCAACCCCACAATACTTGAAAATTTTTTAGAGGAATTTGAAGATATCCCTGTTAATTCTTCCAACCATCTAGAAAACTAGTCACCCCCAAAATCCAATCTGGCTAATTTAGATATTAAGATTGCTTTCCTTGAGAACAAGGGAGGGTTTGTTCTTAAAAATAATTGTGGCAAAAATGAGGATAATACATCTATTCCCCCCATGCCTAGAAACACTCAGAATATTGTGGGGACTTCTTATCCCAGTTCAAGTAACAGATCTATTTACTCTCAGCCCCAATCCTTAGGAATCATGGAGGATGATCAGAATAAGGGCCAGCTTGTAAAGCACGGCCCCAGTAGAGCATTTGTTCCCATTTCATCAGAAGTTAGGATACAAGCCATTGAAAACAAAGTTAGAATGGTTGGTGATATGGTGGGAGAACTTAGGGAAGTACAGATAGAAATCAATGAGGAATTAACATAGTGGCACAATGATGGAATAACTAAATTTAATAATAAGTTAACTAATAATCTCAATAGTACAATTCGCTAACAACGAAT
This sequence comes from Chamaecyparis obtusa, assembly GCA_027943335.1. Classification (NCBI taxonomy): domain Eukaryota; kingdom Viridiplantae; phylum Streptophyta; class Pinopsida; order Cupressales; family Cupressaceae; genus Chamaecyparis; species Chamaecyparis obtusa. The sequence continues at coordinate 876,513 of BSBK01002988.1, forward strand.
CCTTCAGAAGCTTAATTCGGTAGTACTGACTTAAAATTGGGTAATATTCAAGAAATTTTAGTAGACGTAAGCAATAATGTTCAACAACAAGAACCAAAGATCTCAATGGATAAAGTCTCCATGGTCAGTAGTGACCCAGGCCATGCTCTGATCACAACAATAGAAAATAAGGTAGTGGAGAGCCCTCTAAGTACAAGTAATCAGAAGGAGGATATATTAATGGATACAGAAACTAAAGAAGAGCAATGTGAGTGAGAGGTTAATGTAATTTCAGAATATCTAGGTGAAAAAGTTACAAATGAATTGATGGATTTATTTATGGATGAGATTTGTGACAAAGAGGAAGTAGCCCTTCAAAGAGAGCTCCTAATAAAAAATATCATGTTAGAAAAGAATGTAAAGGCAGATAGATTAGAAGTAATGCTCTTGGAACAACAGGATATAGAATCTTTGTTTAACTATGTTCCCTCCCTATCAATGCCCATAGAACTAGAATCCCTCAACAAAGAGCTTGGAACTAACCCTGAAAATCCCATAGAGGATTATGGAAAAGATATTATAGATCATGAAGACTCTCTTATTAATATAATGAAAGGGTAGGAAGAATATGAACAGAACAGCCTTTCAGAGAAGATTCATTTAAGTAATGATCTAGCAGATGATGGACAAGATATTTTCAAATGTCTGAATGGGATAACAAATAAGGATAGACAGCTAGGTATTGCTATGAATAGGGAAGGTCTTTCTTGCCCAAATACCCTTAAGACTAAGAAAAAGTGAGGCAGAAAATACATTAATGAATTAAGAACTCTTGTCGGTAATGCTGATAATCAACAAAAATTATCTGACATCCTGAATGTTGGGAAGGGGAAGAGCCTTCCCCAAGGACAATGAAAATAAAAACTTGGAATGTTAGGGGCCTAAATGCCCCTAACAAACAAAGATTAATTAAAAGATATCTTAATACATTTGAATCAGAAATTATAATATTACAAGAAACTAAACTAAATAAGGAAGAGAGCTTAAAGTTTAGTCTTAAATTAGGTATATGGAAATTAGAGATAGTCCTATAAGCAGGAGCCTCTGGTGGTTTGGTTTCCTTATGGGACCCTAGGAAAATAACGATTGAGATAGTATCTAAAAACAATAACTGGCTTGTATTAGATGTTAATAGTTTAAAGACAAAATTAAAATTCAAACTCATTAATATATATGGTCCTATTCATAATGAAGAAAAAAAGGAAAGTATGGCTGGAAGTGCAAAATCAATTGTCATCCAATACCGAAGACATTCACATCTTAGGAGGTGATTTTAATGCAATTCTAGATATTAAAGAAAAATTTGGTGGTTCACAATATATCTTGCAATCACAAAAAGACTTTAGTCAATGGGTCTTGGACAATAACTTAACTAATATTAGCACCAACAATGGTGTATTTACTTGGAATAATAGAAGATTAGGCTTCAGCCACATTGCTGAAAGATTGGAAAGATTTCTGATTAGCGGAGATACTGGGAATTTTAATCATTATATAAGTGCAGAAGTCCTCTCCAATGTTGGGTTCGATCATTTCCCAGTAAGGCTCTCTATTACAGAAAACTATAAACCACCTAGAAACCCATTCAAATTGGAATTCATGTGGTTCCAAGATGAGGAACTTATGCTGCTCTTGGAACAATGGTGGAAGCAGATAAAAGTCTTTGGATCTAAGATGTATTACCTAGTTGCTAAACTAAAGATTATTAAGCACAAGATCTTGGATTGGAACAAAGACAAATTTAATAATATTTTTTATCAAAAAAATAAAGTAGAGTATGAAATAGACTACCTAAATAAACTAGTCATAGAACAAGGGATGAATGAAACAAGTTATATAAAAGAAAAAGAACTTATGGCTAAACATGTTGAGATTTTATTAAAGGAAGAAATATACTGGAAACAAAAGTCTAGAGAAACATGGTTGAAAGAAGAGGACTGTAATACAAATTTTTTTCACAATACTACCAACAATAAAAGAAGTTTAAACAGAATATCGAAAATATGAGACGATAATGGGAATCTCATAGATGACCCCAAACTTATTTCTGAACAATTCATACATTTCTATCATTCTCTTCTTAACAATCAGGATTCTACTGACCTTAGAGCACAAAATGAAATGCTGATGGCTATCCCTAAATTAATTACAAATGCAGATAATAAATGGATTAATAGTAAATTTACCATTGAAGAATTTAAAAAAGCCTTATTCCAGCTACATCCGGAGAAAGCTCCAGGACCTAATGGCTTTCAGGCAGGTTTTTTCCAAAAGTGTTGGCATTTTCGAGGGGAGGATATATGGCAAGTAGTGGAAGCTATCAAAAAATTTGGCTCGCTATTAACCGAAATCAATAATACGTTCTTCACACTTATCCCTAAGAAAAATGAATGTATAGAACTAGGGGACTTCCGCCCTATTTCCCTTTGTAATACCATTTATAAAATCCCCTCCAAATGCTTAGCAAATAGACTTAACACCTTCCTTCATGCGATTATCTCAAAAGATCAAATTGGATTTGTCCCCAACCGTTCAATCCTAGATGGAATTATAATAGCCCAAGAAATAGTACGTGCACAACCCAATATAATAAAGAATTGTGTATGCTTATAAAAATTGACATTCAAAAAGCTTATGATAAAGTAGATTGGAGATTTTTATGTAAATTCCTGGAAGCATTTGGTTTCTCCAAACAATGGATTAATTTAATCTTCAACTGTATCTCTACACCCAAAATATCACTCCTAATCAATGGTACTCCTGAAGGTTTCTTTGAAATCTCCCGTGGTATTAGACAGGGTGATCCACTCTCTCCCTTCCTTTATGTAATCATGGTTGAAGCTTTAGGAAGAGCTATAACTAAGGCCCACCATGAAGGTAAAATATCAGGAGTCAAAGTTACAGAACATGTCCCGAATATAACACATCAACAATTTGTTGATGACACTATGTTACAAGTAGTGGTTGCCATTGCACCAAAAGATCAACCTATTAATGACCGATACAACCACTAGACTTATAGAAGACACGGGAGGCTGTTAAACCATGTCACGAATTGTGAGGGGAGAGCTAACCATTTTTCCAACAATCTCCCCCTCAACGTCACCCGAGGGGATTCAAACTTGTGACCAAGCTCTGATACCACTTGTTACAAGTAGTGGTTGTTGTTGCACCAAAAGATCAACCTATTAATGATTGATACAACCACTAGACTTATAGAAGACACGGGAGGCTATTAAACCATGTCATGAATCCCGAGGGGAGCACTGACCATTTTGCCAACACTATACTTCTAGGAGTTTCCACCTGTAGGGAAGCTAAGGCATTCAAAGTTGTTCTGGATATGTATATGAAGGTGTTAGGTTAGAAAGTGAATCCTAATAAATCTAAAGTTTTTTTGTCAATACCCCTCCAATCAAAGCACGAGAAATATGCAAAACCCTAGGATATAAAATTGGCAAGTTTCCTTGTAAATACCTAGGGATTCCCCTAGACAAGGGAGTACATAGCTCTAAGTTATGGTAGCAAGTGTTGTCCAAAATCCAAACCAAAAAAGGTAATTGGAAAGGTAAATGGCTCACTAAAGCCAAAAGGGCTACAATGATTAAATCTGTATTGACTGCCATTCCCACATATCAAATGTCGATACCCCCTCTTCCAGTCAATATCAAAGCCAATTTAGACAAACTCCTTAGGGATTTCTACTGGAAAGGTCCAACAGAAGAAAAAAAAGTTAGTTCTTATAAAATGGGAGAACCTGTGTAAACCAATATCCCAGGGTGGATTAGGTATTAAAAATCTTCAGTGGTAGAATAAAGCATTGGGTGCCAAAATCATTTGGAGACTATACACGGAATCAAATAGAAAATGGGCTACAATCCTTTTGCACAAATACATCCCATATGTTGATCCCATCAATATTTTCAGATCACGAACCCATGTTAAAGGCTCTCGTATTTGGAATTTTATTAAAGAATCTAGAGGATTTATTAATAACTTACTCACGTGGGATATAGGAAGAGGGGACAAGGCCCTTTTTTGGGAAGACTCTTGGGGTGGGTTTACCCCCCTCACTAAGTTAGGCTTTACGCAAAGATTTATTGATAAATGCAAAAATATTAAGGGCCTCTATCTAAAGAATTATATCTCTCATGAAGAGGATTTAGTACGGAAATCAGTAAATGATATTCCAATAAAGTATAAAGAAAGACAAAAACTCATTTACATCCTCAAAGATAGAGTAGTCACAATTAAAAATACAGCAGATAATCTTATTTGGGCCGGTTCAAATAATGGATCATATAATGTGAAGGATGGTTACAAAACTATTGTGCAGGAACATAACATGGATACCCTAGATATCCCTTTGAACCTATGTTGAAACAAGGCATGCCTCCCTAAGGAAGGAATTTTTCTATGGACAAAGTTGCAAAAGAAAATTTTAACTACAGATAGACTTAAGAAGCTAAGTTTTGAAGGCCCCTCAAGATGCCCCTTATGTGAATGTCAAGAAGAGGATGTCAACCACTTACTCTTAAACTATACATTTACTCAAAATTGCTGGAAATGGTTATGTAATTGCCTAAATTGGAGCTCAACTATGCCTTTTGATTTAGTGGATTGCCTTAAAGCATGGCCTGCTCCAAATAAAGATAGCCTATTCACAAATATTTGAATAATCTCTCCCTCTATTCTAGTATGGGAAATCTGGAAAGAACGAAACAAAAGGATATTTACAAATCAAAAGCTTGAGTGGAGATCAATAACTCAAAAAATAGAAGCATCAATTGTTGAAGTAATTAATAATAGACTCCGTGATAAAATTAGTCTTGAAAACTCCTTTAAACAATGGGATAATAATATTAGATTCTTATGGCCTAGATTGGCCATCCCTCCTTTATACGGAAAAAGAGGGAACAAAATGAAGGCTGACAAAAGCACATGTAAATGGTCACCACCTAAAGAAGGGTGGTATAAACTAAATTTTGATGGTGCCTCTAGAGGCAATCCAGGTATAACGGGTATTGGTGGGATTATCCACAATTGGAAGGGAGAACCCATTACTAAATTGGCTAAATCCATTAAACCTACAACTAATAAAATGGCGGAATGTGATGTAGTTCTATAAGGACTTAAAATATGCTATCAATTAGGTTTATCAAAAATTGAAATTGAGGGAGATTCCCAAATAATTGTAAATGCAATCAGAACTAGGAGAACTCCAAACTGGAAACTCAATTCAAAATTAGAAGAAATCCTAGAAATCTTGGATAAAATCCCTCAAAATGAAGTAAAACATATTTATAGAGAAGGTAATTCAGAAGCCAGTCATATTGCAAACAAGGGTGTAGAGGGTGAAAACTTTGTAGATAGAATATAATTAATAGTAATAAAGTTGGCCCGTATCACAACCGTTAGTCATCAATAATCACATACTCCAATCCTATAGTAATAACATAGACTCCTAATGAATATTAACAAATTAAACCCATAATCACTTTTCAAATAGATAGTTCAGGTTCATGAGAAAGAGGGGAGCTATAACTTTAATAATTATCATTATTATCTGCTGAAATGAAGTCTTAATTATGAAAACCTCAAGGATGAAATTATCATGTATTAAGAACCATTACTTCCTTCAAAGATCAATTACTCAGTGATTAGTTAATATAGTCACTTCTCATTTAGGGAAGTGTTGTGTCATGATAGGCCTCAGGAAATCGAGCAACAGCTTTAAAATATTAGGATGATGCAAATATAAAATCTGATGATGAAAAGGTGGATATCAAGGTAATTATTGAAATGACTTCATGTACTACCTTTACACACAATCCTCTTTATAACAGCTCATAGCTTGACACAAACATATCTCCCGCACTAAATTTTCCAAGACTCGAGAATTTGCTAAGCTATGGAATCAAGATTTCTTACTTTCTCAACTAAAGGAAACAGGGTGATGGCATTTAGAGGACACATCATGCCTGAGAGATGGAACTAGGTCCTTAATCCCCTGTCAGACTCATCTAGAAGGGCAATAGAGAGAGCCATGAGAGATCAATATTTTGACAACGAATATACATTCAGAACCAATGGTGTGATCATAGGGCAGTTCATAGCAATTTCAATATTCATAGGCAAGATGAAAGAAGATATAATTCAGGTAGCGAGGGATATCTTTGTCAAAGACCTTCTTAGCGGTTTGGAAAACATGGTGTACTGTGTTGACAACTAACTCAAAATACCATACCTAAAGATAATGATGAAAATAGAGATACCCAAGCTTGATGAAGTCCCTCAATCACAACGCATACCCGTGATGACCTTCAAAGATGAAGGAAGGTTCGACACCCACTGGCCGAAAATGCTTAGGAATTTGGATTTTCTCTTTAATGATATTCTTACTGAGGAGGTGGACTCAGAGTGGCTCCTCAACCACTCGAGGAATGAGGGCTTCAATATTCTATGGGACATTGATCAAATTGAGCCAGCAAACCTTCACATTATGGCTCCGGAGGTCGACAGGTGTACTCATCATTCATGAAAGGTGGCAGCAGAAGTAAGTGCATTGTCATGATGAAGAAGAATGTGAATATTTGAAATTTCATGGTGATCTAGATTGATGGAGACTAATGACCAGTGGTACCCAAAGTCTCTTTTTGTAGAATGCTTTTAATCCTTTTAGCAAGATAGCATATGATAGCCTTACTAAGGTATATAAGTTTTAGACTCTCCTGTAAACTATGTTAATATAGTTTATAAGTTTTAGACTCTTTCGTAAACTATGTATTCAAATATGTGGATATATAGTACTATGTTAAAATTTGGAGTAAATTTTCATCTGTTTATATGGCAGGGCCTCTATACTAACAGCTGGTATGGATAGTACGTCAAATATATATCTCTAAAATTAGAGTAGGTCATGAAAGATATATTTTTGTTTAATTCTCCTTAAGCATAATTTTTTTAGGTATTATAGTCTAAAAAGACATTAGCCAGGAATCTTTCCCCTATTATTTAGAGAGCCCTTATACATGTCTGCACCTGGCCCTGTTTGACTTCCTACAACCGACAAATTATAAATGTGTAACAATAAGAATTAAAATAAGAAAACTCTTCACCTCCCCAAGCGGAAGTAATAAAAAGATCAATATTTTATAAATAACCTGAACAAGTTGAGAATCCCAAAAGCCAGGACACCAGAGCTATATTATACCCAGCACTAATGAGTTCATGTTTAGGGCCCTCTACAATTCTAATCTTGCTTTTGAGCTCCCCTTACCCTAGGGAAGTATGGATACCCCAATTAAGCTCACCTATAAGAGGAACCAGATGGCTATGGATGGAAGGTTAAAATCGAAGCATATTAAGGAAGTTTTAATAGACAAGCATGTCCTCATAGTTAGAGCCATCCTTCGCATCTTAGGCCCTAAATTCCTTAATAATGAGGACAAATATAGAGTTTCATCTAGCATTACCTCCATGTTTGTAGCGATTATCTCTTTCTGGGGTCTTCCAAAATTAGAGACAAGGAGTCTCTGTTTAAGAATATTCAAGCACAGATTCCTCAGAAATTTGGAAAAAGTTCTTCAAAACATCAGAGAGGATCTAACAATCATTAGACCTAGGTTTTATGAGATGGAACCAGACAAAGGAAGTACCATTCCCTCTCTACCTATCATAGTAACTAAAGACATGGAAGCCTTCAAGGATAGGGAAGCCATTATCAATAGAAATGTCTATTTCCTGATAGACTTCCTCCATATCCAAAAACCGGTGATGGGGGATTGGTTCTTTATGTACTGGCATCTAGATGAGGTTGGCTATTCAAACATAGATGGCCTTCCAAAAGTAGAGACTGAAAACTTAATAGACCTATGGCTGGAGGAAGGAAAGTAATATGAATATACTCATCCTTGTGTCAGATAGCTGAGTAGAATTATGGATGGTTGAAGGGGAGCAACATAAGAAAAAGAAAGAAATGTCTCTCTGATTTAGAGTGCTCAGAGACACAAAATAGGGAACGATGAAGGAATCCTGATTGGTTTTAGGAAGATCTCTCATATATTAGGTGTCTTTAAAATTTACAGAGGTGTCATAATGTCAAGCTTTTGTATGGAACAAATCTTATAACTCAACAATGTTTTTTCCCTAAGCAATGTGTTGTAACATTTATGTCTTATTTCATAAGCAACAAAGTGTGATCTTAACAGTAGTTGATAGACATCTTATGTCGATTTTTCTTTCATTATCTTTTTTTCATTTGCTATGAATATGTTATATATGTAGAAGTCTTGCAGTCACCTACTCCACATTAAATTTATCTGATTATCTCGAAGAGTTCAGATTCAGTGACTACCATGGTACCTTATATTTCTTTGATCTTTAAGTAGGCTTTGTTTTAGAGAACATAACTATAACCTTAAGACACTAACATACATTAAGTTATCCTATCCTCCAAGATGATAGTTTAAGATATAGGGATAGCAAGAATAGTTAGAAATTATGGAGTCTGTCGCATCTGAAATTCTGGCATGAATGTTAATTTAGCAGCAAATGGTATGGTATATTATAAAATGACAATCAGACTATCATTTTTTCTGGAAATTTGTCACTTTCATTAGGAATATAGTTAAATTCCTAAAATAGACCTTACGACAACAATATCAACAAATAAACCCCTACTTTTGAATTAGGGGTCAGAAAAGGGATAAAGTAATCTATATCTAGTTATAGTCTAATGATACTTACAAACTTCTCTCGGAAATTTTTATTATTAAGCCTAAAATACTAGTGGATTGAATTGAAAGCATGTCCCTATCCTGGGATAGGGCCATTACCTCATGATTACATGATTGTGAATATATCCATGAGCTTATACTCCTTAGGCAGTTACTAATTACACGTATACAGACAGTACCACTAAGGAAACACTTGTAGATCAAAGTGACCCATGCTTACTTTGGCAATAAGGGTAGGATACTTTTGACATGCTTAGGTTCAAAAATTCACCCCATTTTGGTATAAACTCCTTGTATCATTCACATTCTTCTATTGGCCATGAATGTATAATCTGTTAATTATTTTCATTGATTGGGATAGCGTAGTATAGGTACTGGATATATGGGGCATCAGAGGAACTCTGTAATAGCTAGGCATCAATTTATATTTGAACAATGAATAAAACACCTGTATATTCAAATAAACTATGTGTTTCCTTGAAAGTGTGATTACATGATCTTAAGCACATAATATATAGCTATAGGTAAGGTAATTGGGTGGCCACAAATACAGAGGTTATGCACCCCCAAGATTTCTCCCCAGTGGCAAGTAGTATGGATTGTGGTCCTCATACCTAAGTACAATTCTAGTTATCCAACTCCCCCTTAATACTATGCTTAGGGTATATACTAAGTTTAGATTTGAACTTCTTAATATATCAATACCTCCTATCCCCTGCTCATGCCCTACCTCCTAACTATCAACTTCAGGTTAAGGATTTATCTATACCTCTTATTTATGTTCCATACTATCAGGTCATAATCATTTCAGCAGATTGTTCTTTAATTTTATGAATTAACAAATAATGCTTTCAAATCAATAGTAACCTTGTTTTATTAAGGTTAAGATTATAGAAATAAATATAAATACAGATCAAATCCATTATGCACATTTTAGAATTTCTAAAAACTATAGCTATTAAGAAATATGGATAACTCTTTTAGCATCAATAAGATTTACTTAAGGTTATGGATTAATATAGTTTTGAAGCAAGATGTTCTGAGTAGTATACTTCTCATAAAAGCATGATGGTAGTCAGGTATGATCTAGCATAAGAATATGAGCATCAAATATTACAATATTCTCAAGAATAGGATATACAAGTACAGGTAAAGGTACCCTCTAATTTTTCTATCATTTAAATGCATCTATCATTCACTTTCCTATTTAGGTTTTTCGTTGGAATAACAAATTTTATGACTGTACTAACAAAGATCTTAGCCAAAGCTCAAATATTTTAGGTACTAAAAAACATGAGACATTTGAGGATCCTCTATCCAGACAAGATAATCAGGGAACAATCCCCCATGATAGATAGATTTCAACGCAAAGATCAACTTAAGTAGAAAAAAAAAGTTCTAAGCATTATACGTTATTTTCAGAAGAAAGGCCTAATGGGAACTGATTCATACGATGATTGTAATAATTACATTATGATTTTGATTATGGAGGGAATGCCCTTCTAAACTTCTTATGTAAATAAACCGGACTATGGTCCTAGGCAAGGTTGGAGGTTTTCTCAACCCTGCTCTTTCCTACCAGCGCCTACACTGAGCGGGGTTCTAATTTTTTTCTTTGTATCATTTGAGCATGATTAATAAATTATTGGCTTCAGCCTTTTACCGATCAAAATAAATAAATAAATAATTTATTCACATATTATTTGATCATCAAAATTTTAAAATTTCTGAATTTGGTATTTTAAGGTGTTCATGAATAGAAATATATATAACATTTTTTTATAGGATAATGCTTAAAATTTTCAACTATATATATTAAAATAAGTTTGAATATTTTCTTAGTGTCTTTAGAGTATATTTGAATATGTTGTTTTACACATATATCATGTACTTACAAATTTTAATATTAATTATTATTAAAATATTAATTTAGTTTATTATTTTAACATTTATTATTAATAACTATATTATTCAAAAAAATATTAATTATTAAAAATTCAAGTGTTTTTTTTTTAAGTTTTCCAATTTTAGAGTATCATTAATATAAAAAATTTTAAAATATTTTTTAATAAAACAATCCTAAAAATTCTCAATAATATTCATTAAAATAAATTTGAAAACTCTCTATAATGAAACCATTGTTTTAATCAATGTCTCCTCCAACATGTATAGTCCAAGACAATGATGATATCATTGCTTTGGACTATACATGTATTCTTGCATGCGTATCTACAATCATTTGTATTTCAAGTAATGTCTACAATCATCATCATTATTTAAACATGCATTTTTTATTTTCTTTTATTTTTAACATTGTATTATCAAGGCCACTATGAAACACAACTTATGCTAATAGTAACCAATTAAAATATTGAAATTTAATAAAAGAAATATTTTTTGGCATTTCAAATGAAGATTTTATTCAGATCAAAAGAGCTATGAGATCCTATTAATAATGGGTATTTGAACTAATAGATGCAACATTAGTAGTAGTAGCCACAAAATGAGAATGATATACTATAGGAAAATTAAAAAATATATTATTTAAAGCATTATTGTTCATAGTGTAGGGTCTTGATCAATCTCTCCAGCTAAGAGTCATAGCCACTTTGAAGACCAAGTAGCATGAGACCTCCTTGTTCAATCATTTCAAGGCACAAAAAGAGTAAGACTTGTATATTTGCAAATACTTATAAGAGATTTTAAAATTGTAAAAATGTCAAATTTATAGAGCTTACTAGATTTATTTATTTGTACAATGGGAACAATTAATTAAAAAAACCAAGTGATGAGGTTATGACTAATAAAAAAATTAGAGATTTTTTTTAAGAAAATGTGCTCCTATAGTTATAGTCATTCAGGAGAAAAAAATGTCTAACAAATCCATAGATAGGCTTATGGATTAATTGTACATAATGAGCATAGAATAAATAAATCTAAAAAGGGGCATCAAGAGAAAAATAACAATGAGAGAAAAAGGAGAATCAAAAGTATTTTTTTGTACAAAGCGAAAAAGGTATAAGTCCAATAGGAAGAGGAGGAGGATTTTTACAAAGAGGCAAAAGTTATAAAAGAAATGGAAATGATGAAGAAAATTGCATCTACACTCAAGCAAGAAGTGAATGGGGAGAAATTTTCACAACAGAGGAAGATTTCTCAAGGTTTGATAAATCATTTGTTGTGTGTTATTATTGTCAAATATCTAAATATTTTATTTTTTAATGCATGAGAAATATTGTAGATAAAAGTAAATAGGAATCACAATGTGCAAATGAAGCTGAACTATAATATAAATATGTATTTCAAACATGTAGCACAATAGAGGAAATTTAAAAGGAAGACAAATTGTATGTTGATAATGTCTGATGTAATCATATGACAAGAAGCAAAGAGATATTCTATAATTATAATGAGTCCATAAATTTAAAAGTAAAGATGGACAATCATATAAATGCACTAGTCATGGGTAAAGATGGGATATTAATAACAAGCAAAATAGGTCATTAAAAATATATTGGTGATGTATTTTATGTACAAGTTGAGTGCATATAAATTTAAATTTAGATAAACATGTAGAAAAAGTGCTAAATTTTAAATTTGAAGATGGTACATGCATTATTGTTGATGGAAAAACAAGTTGTTAAGTGTAGGTCAGTGTGTACAAAAAGGTAACACTGTAAATTTGAAGATGTTACATGCATTATTGTTGATGGCATAAAATAAGTTGGTAACAAATATAACCATGACTTCTAATAAAATGTTTTCACTTAGCATTAAAAATAGGTTAAACATTTTTAGTGCTATTGTAAAACATACACAATAATTATGACACCTTAAATTTGGTCATTTGTATTTTGGTAGACTAAATATTTTGCATAAAAAGAAAATGGCTACATGTTTATAATTTACATGAAGGTCATTATTAGAAAGAACCATACATAACCCTTTAGAGTAAAGGAAACATGGAGAGCTTCAAATCCAAGAGCTAGTACACTTAGATCTATATGTACTAAATGAATTTGTTTAATAAACTAGCACAATATATTATTTTACATTTTACTAAACTCTATGTGTGCCTATCGAAAAGTGAATTTGATACTTACAAAAGAATTAGAGACTCCAGAGAATTCATTGAGAAGTAAAGTGGCTATTTTATCAAAATTATTTGGAATGATAGAGTTAGGGCACATGTTTTAAAAAAGTCATTATTTTCTCAAAAGTTTAAGGACGTATGAGGTGGGGAGTATATTTGACACATGTTTCATAATTCTTGTATTACAAAAGGCATGAAAAGGAAACTAACGGAAAGGTATACAACTTAGAAAAGGTGTAGTTGAGAGGAAAAATAAAAGAATTATACAACTTAGAAAAGGTGTAGTTGAGAGGAAAAATAAAAGAATTTTAGATATGGAAAGGGGCATTCTTGATTATAATAATTTACTCAAATATTTTTTAAGAGAATAAATTTGTTGTGTAGCTTATATTTTCAACAGATGCTCTAGGAAGAAACTTTGTGACATGAAACCAAAGGAAGCATTGGAGTGATTTAAATTCCATGTAGACATCTAAGAATTTTTGGTTGCATTGCATGTTTTCATGTGGAAAATAAACTCATAAATAAAATGAATGATAAGGTAAGAACATGTATCTTAGTTGAATATATTGAAGAATCAAAGTCATATAGGTTATACAATCAAGAGAAACAAAATTGTTGATAATTTGAGATGCGTATTTTCATGACAATTAAGAATGTTATTGTAAATTGAAAGAAAAATATCAGTAAGTTAATATTATGTTGAGTTCTAATAGGTTGTGGGTTGTAAATTGAAAGGACTCCCATTGACAAGCAAGTAAGAGAATCCTGCAGTATGTGAATGGTACCAAAGGATATGGTATTCTGCATACTATAGAAAATGAGTTTAGGATGATTGGTTACACATATAGTGACTCTGGATACACATCTCTCAAGGGTGAAAAATAGACAAATTATTTAAAAAATATAATCCAAATAAAAGATATGTTATATGCACAAGGGTAAAAGTACAAACAAGTGTCACACTTTTATAAAGGAATAGGTTGACAACATGCAAACTGTTCAACTTTAATGACATAAAAGTGGTATTTGTATTTAGAATTTGAAGATGATGTAAACTGATGAAATGTGTAAAACAGGATGAAGTTTATGCCTATAATTTTTTTTAAAAATTTTGAACAAGAATTAACACAAATTTATAATTTTTTATGAAGTCCATTTTTTAAGTGTTGAAAAATACTAAAAATCTAGGGTCTAGTTCCCACCAAAAAAGCATATGAAAGTAATCTTTTTTTCCTTTGATTTCAAAATATGTTATAGATGGCATGTATAACTAGTGCAGAAAAGAAGAAAAATTGGTTTCCAATGTAAATTTTCTCTGATATAACTACTCAAAGTTGAACTTATCCAAAATTGACATATTTTGTCTCCTGCCAAATTTCCCATATCAAATATACACCATTCAGGAAACAATATTACATATTCTTCAAGAAGACTCTCTAATCTAGTGTTAAATATAAAATTTAAATTTTTCTGATATGATTTACTACTTTTTTTCCTTTTTTGAAGCAGTGTCTTCTCGAATGTTAAAATAACTACTTACATTATTTTGACATTATAATATATTATATATAATCAAAATACTATAAAACTTATATGAAGACAATATTGATTCCGATATCTACAAAAGGGTATCTTTTTTTTAAAAAAATATCACTAAAAAGAGTAGGAGTTTGAATAAGGAAAAAAATGGATCTTTAATAATACATCTATCATTCACCTACTTATTTGTTTATTTGTTTTGAATTGGAATTGAATAAGTAATATAAATCTTGAAATGCTTGTTCAAAATTAGACGGGATTTAAGATACATACCTTATGATGGAACAAATCTGGAAATACCTATTTTTTGAAGCCTGTGCACAATTTCAAAAGATTCTACAACTAGATCTGGGACCAGAAAACTATAATAGAGAAAACCTAGAAAAATTTTGTCTTTTTGGAAGTAAGTCATCCTTGACCCAGATAGTGGGGCAAGGTCTTACCTCGGGGCAGGATCCTACCCCTTGCTATAGGTCGTCCTTGATCCAAAATAGCTTCGATGAAAAATCTGTTCGCAGATCTCGAAAGTTTGCCGAAAAGGGTATTCAGATCTGCACTTCAATTCTTGAAACAACAACTGTAGATATCTAAAAAGGGTGTTTTGGGGTGGCTATATAGGAATTTGCCTTAGTCAAAACCCTATTTTGGTGATCTCCACCTCCACGAATAGCCGGTTGTAATAGAATGTGTGTGTGTATTAAAAGTGTAATACCAAGATCTAATCCTTTAGATTTAAACCCTAAAATGAATATGTATGAGAAAGCAATGCATAGATTAAATAAGATAACAAAGCATACCAAGCCCCCAAGGCTAAAGTAATCCTACCAAAATCATAATCTGTAACTGCTACCCCATGATTGTGTCTTTGAATTCTTGAATATTGATAATGGTGGATCAAGGAAGAAAGGATCTCTCTTGCTCCAAATAGATGTCCACAATGGTGTGTTCACAAAAATGCTTGATATCAATAATGGCTTGATCTTCTATATCATCCTCTTGCAATCTTTCATCTTCACTTCACCATCACTTGCTTGCTTGAATCAATTATGTCTCCACTTGATGTCTTGATCATGAAATTGCTTAGTCTTACTTGGTCTTGTTGTGATGTCAAAATGAAGGCAAATGAGAGTCTTTATATAGAGGTTTCAAGGTGAGGCTCCTAGAGCAATGTGAGGACCCATAATTCAAATTTCACCTTGAATTATGGTCCAATCACAATAAATAACTTAAGGAGGGAAAATAAATAAATGAATTTTAAATTAAAACCTTTCTGCATTTGGATTCAAGGGCCCAACATTGATTTCAGGGCCCGTGAAGGGCCTACCCCAGCCCATCATAGATTAGCACAATTGTTTACTATTTATGTTTTCAGTTGTTACTATTTGAGTCTCTTAAATACTTTGAAACATAAGTTATTTTTGTAGATCTATAAGATTCCATACCAAGTTACTAAGCATTATGTTGATGTGACCCCATTCAAGTAAAATCCTATGGATAATTATGCAGTTAATCTTTATGGTTTAGTTTATGATGCATTGTGTGAGATATACAAGTTAGGATATATCAAAATGTAGATATTGTTTTACCAATGTGTAAATGAATGCAGTAGTAAGGGGTGTGTGTGTTATATTACATACTATATTATTTTTATATGTGGATTTTATTGGACCTATTGATGTGTGCATTGAGTGTGTAGGTGGTTGACCATGGTAATAAATGTGGGGTTTCAAACACTAACCTATGTATATCCCTTGTGATGCTAAGGTCATGTCTATGAAGAGACATAGACCTCGTTGTAATGTGTTTAATTTGTGAAATTAAAATTGTATGGTTGTATTTAAATAAGTTTTGTGAAATAAGTCATGTCTAATGTAATTTATGTGTGTCACTTGACACCTATGTCTTTATGTGTTGGCATGACTAGTAAATGTATCTAGGAAGACCTATTCATTAGTTGATTTTCGGATGCAAACTTCTAGTGGAGTTTAGGAGGACCTAATAGTCTTCTAGAAGGTGTTTAGAATTAGTTTTGACCACCCCACTTCATACCTTAAGGGTTAGGGGTCATTTTCAACCCACTAAGAGCCTAGAATACTCATTATGACACCTCAAAAATATCTCATCTTCAAAGTGGCGAAAATGGAAGAGTTTGAGAATTTTGGGATAGGTATCTTATCTTATTTGGTGAGTCAGACACCATTATGAGGGATATGAGTTGGAAGGATAAGGGAGAAAGACTCTAGAGTTTTCCTAATAGTGTCTGGACCTGATAGTCCTTGGCTAGAGCCTATTTAGAGAGAAGAGGAGAGGAAAGAACGTTGTTCACCCACTCTCTACTCTTAGAGATCACTAGAATTGGAGAAGGAAGGAAAAGCTTAAAGGGGAGAAAGCTCCACAATTCACCTCTTCATCTTTGGTTTCAAGGTTAGATTTCCTTAGAAATCTATAGTCTTTCTTATTTTTCCATGCATGCAAAAAAAAACTCAAGGTATATTCATGGTGTTTTATGTTATTGTATTTGAACTCCATGGGTTTCCATGGAGCTGTGTAAATCTTGCTTTTACTATGCAATGTTTTTTTTTTTTTGAGGGTTCTCTGAAGGCATACTCACCCTTGGGAGGGATGAGTATCCTTGAAGAGGGTGAAGGTTTAGTGACTTCCCATGCAATGCCAAGAGTAGTCTATGTGAGAAATTGTTCTTGTAAAAGGACGGATGTCCATAGTAGGATAGACTAGCATGGATGTTATAGGTTCCATAATGCTAAGTTTATCCTACATATGAACCAGTACTTGTAAATATGAAAGAGATATGACTTATTTAGCCTATGTGGGGCAATTGTTCTTGTAAAAAGATAGATGTCCAAATGGGAGAGGCTAGCATGGATGTTATGGGCTCCATGATGCCACGTTTATCCTAATTGTGGAATCTATTCTTGTTCAAATAAAAATAATGTTTTGTGGCATGTGATCTTAGTATACTCTTGGCTAGGTCCTCTTGGGATTTCAGTTCATTTTCACCCCTAGTGTTCAGGTCCTAATATTAGTGACCTAGTATGCCTTGGATGGGATTTTTACTATTATTTGTTCAATGTTGGCTTTGTGATTGAATGTTTGTACATGTTAGTGTTTTGTAACCCCTAGCTCGAGGGTGGCCTATTAGGCCTAGGTTGGGAGGTGAGCCTCCATGGTCAACCTACAAGGTTTTATTTACAAGTTCTATGAAGTTTTGGAAGATCAAGCATGTCTAAGAGAATTTGTGGCTACAAGTGGTTTCATTGATTTAACTTGATAGTTCCTATCAGGAGAAGATTTAATCCCTTGAAAACTTTGGTTTATGAAAGATGTATTAATGTCGTGATTTACTTATGATGAGAAAGGAGAGATTGTATTTCATTCAAGTAGTAAATACTTATTATGTTGAGAAGGAATACTATGTAGTTTTTAGGATGTATTTATGATGTAATCTTTCTATGATGAGAAAGATAAAATTTGTATTTTTGGTCGTAATATTGTAAGCTTTTATTTGAATTAAAAAAAATAGAAACAAAAGAAATATTCAAGTTCTCATAATCTTGGTCCCTTGGTTAAAAATTTTACCTGTGATAGATAGAATTAAATTTTTTTTAAAAATAAAATAAAATTCCCTATTATATAATTTGACTTGCAAATAAATAGTTTCATAAATGGTGATTACAAAGGATAATAACTTATAAATGTTATTTGTTAATTAATCCTATGATATTTCAAAGTTATTAAATTAGATTCCAAACATAGGAGTTGTAAAATTTTAACTTGATAAATGTTTTAAATGGTTAATATTCTTAATGACATAATAGAGTAATTCAAATTATGTTAGTTACATAGGGTTAAATAAAAAGGGATGAATCATTTATTTTAACAATACGATAAATATAGTTAGATAATTATATTCATTTAAGATAATTTAAAAGAGATTCCTTTGGTTGAATTTCTTGTTAAATTAATAAACATTTAAGTTTATTCAAAAGAAGAAAACAAACGTGTCAGATAAAGATTAGAATTACATATATTATTGCCTATATGTAAAAAAAATTAATTAGTTAATTAAATCCATTCCTTTAACTTATAAGTTAAATTTATAATAGAGAAAATATGAAAATTACTTGGTATGGTAAAATACATATAAATTTATATATTTATATAAATAGTTATGTATGATTATTTATATAAATATATATACGATTTAAATTTAATTAAAATTAATTTTTTAAAATACTTTTGTTGTTGATAAAAAAAAATAGAGTATCGTATAAAAAAGTTTAAAATGAAATTTATTTAAAAATATATATATTATTAAAATCTAAAAAAAAAATTAAGGACTGAATGGAGAGGGTCGGAGCTCAAACCCCACCCGCCATCTCCTCCATGGCTGTCGCAGAGAGGCTATTGCGTAGTGCAGGGCACAAGGAGAGCACGGCAAGCCATGTCTCCACTGTGCGGAGGCACAGAGACCAGTGGTCCGGCCATAGCTCCTCCACCGTCGAGCGGCCTTCGTTCCTTTCTCCCTTGCATGCAGGTGCGGCCATTCGGCCCTTACACAAACATTTAATAAAAAATGCAGGGATTTATTATTAAAAAATAAATAAATTAGTTAATATAAGTAAGATTAAACTTTTAAATTATGATAGTTTTAAATTCAAATTTAAAATAAAATATTATATAAAAGGATTAACAATATGATTACGTGAGAAATAAAACTAATTCTAAGTAATTATAACAACGAAATCTTAAGGGACTTTAACCCAATTTTTTTATCTAATATGTTAGGAGTATTTATAGGATTGAGTTTTTAACTAAATGAATATTTTAAGGAATGGATTTCAAAATAAATATATATTGGTTTATTAATGGGACTAATATTTTTGCACGGTTATCTAGAAAATTTTAAAAAAAATATTTGATTAATGGATTTTAGGTAGATATTTCTTTAATGCCTTATGTGGACTTAGTTTGTAGAATCTTCTGGAAGTACTTTATATTAGCATTTATTTAAATTTTTAAGTTTCAATTTTAGAATAATTTAAAATACAATTTAATTCAAGGGATGAATATGTGGAAGAGTAATAATAAATTTAGTTAGTTTGTTAATTAAATTTAATGGTTAATTTCTATTATAGAAGGATTTTAAAGAATTGTTTAGTTAGAGTTAATGAAGAAAGATATTAATTTAAATAATTTAATTGTCCACTAAATTTAGCTAAAGGCTATATTTTTATTTCTAAACTTATTTAAATGGTGAAAATGATGCACTTAGTAAACAAACCTTATGATACTGCATTGAACAAAATTTTAACTTTAAGATCATAATCAACCTTATAAACGTTATGTATGGAGTTTTATTTTGACCATATGGATAAATATCTAGATATTAATTTTCCTTCTAGAAAGAACTCTCTAGAATTTCTTTTTAAAAGTATTTAAATGTAAGTTGCATATTACTTTAGCTAATATTTGATTTAGTTGAATTTGTTAATAATTGGGTAATTAAATATTAACCAAGAGACTTTATTATGGAAATTAACTTAGTTTACTCAATCTTTGATAAGTATTTTGTTTAAATCTATTTACGTAATTTTAAATTGAATTAGATGTGATATAATTTTACATAGATTCAATTTAGTTAAGATAAATAGTTGTATTATTAAGTTTTAGATCGACATTTTAAAATTTAGAGATTTGATTTAATTTGTGAGACTTAATTAATTTAATAGTTTAATTAAGATTAGCTTGAAGCTATTTATTAAACTTATTTAAATAGGAGATTATAAAGCAAAATAATAAATTAATCTTACATTTATTAATTGAATGTAATTTTATCGTTAGGATCATAATTAACTTTCTTAGCGATACATTTAGAATTTTTATGCCATTTTGGACTCGTTGACCTATTTCAGGCATGGTTGACTTTGGTCAACTATTAGTCCAACCTAAGTAAAATGTCTCGATTTACGTACCAAGACCTTCCCTTATGAGTTTAGTACTTATATAACCTAGATTCACGTATATCTATGCATGGTTGACTTTTTGGTCAACTTGGGTTGACTTTAGTCAACTACCTTATTTATCATGTCGATCAAAGCTAGCAACCAATGGAACCCTATAGGATAGTTTGGAAGCGATTCCGTGAAGTTGACTTTTAGTCAAACTTGGTCAAACTTGGTCAACCTTCTTCTGGTTGGACCCCAGTGACATATTTGAAAACACATGATGAATTTGGTAAACCATATTCTTCTGCATCATTTTGCATGTCCATTGAATGCTGGTGCTGAAACGTATAAGACTTTAGCAAACTTAGTTACGTAAGTATGTGTACTTTTAGTAAAATCAGTAGATTGCAAAAAAAAATTGTAGTTGTGTTTTGCTCAACTTTTGGGCATGACATTTTGGTTTCAGAGAACAGTTTCGACACTTAAGGCCTAGAACCATTATGTTTTTCCAATGAAACTTTTGCATCAAGGTGTAAAATAAATTTGAAAGGAGAAGGATATTGTTATCAACTGCAATGATTATTATAATGCTAGGTGCGATCTATGATGGAATATTGTACGATAAGTGTTGGTTGGGTATGTTCTCTAAGATTGGTGAGGAGTGGTGTCCTCGGTATTCAATGGTGGTTTCTCCCTCTTACGTAACTAAGTTCTATCGCAATGTATGTAAATGGTTCTTTCGATGTCCTTTTTATTTCTTTCAAGGTGGATCTTTCCACATGTTGTATGGGCTATTAATTTATTTATTTGGTTATTTCCTTATGTGGGAATTTGTCACCAAAACTTGTTTCTCTGTGTCAGTTGACATGATAAATTTATTGTTGAATTGAGCTCTTTTATTTTGAGATTACTGATGAAACTAACGATTTCCCCATTTGGGTTTACTATTTGTATCTTGGTGACAGTCTTGAATTTCCTTATTCTCTTATTACTAGCCAGTTTTATGTTTGTGACTCTAACATTGTGGACCTATATAGTATGTAAAGGGAGAGCACCAGAGAGAACATACTATGTTGTACTTATGTAATAGAATTATATGATTAGACTAGATGTAGAAATAATCTATGTTTTTCCTTAAGTCGTGTTATTAATCTTTTGGAACAAGGCGTTGCATTAAGACTAATTGCTTAACTGATTATTATAGAAAATATGAAGATTAATGATCTTATTATGAACCTAACTCATTAAACCTTTTTGAAACTTTAAAGATGGCGCCAGTTCCATGTCAGGCCTGTTCACATGGGTGAGGTTGTAGGCATACCACTTCTAATCATAAGTAGATTAGGAATTGCATTGCATTCATTTGGAATCTCTCATTGTGTAGTTGACTAGCAAGGTCATGAGTTTATAGCTCTAGCTGAGAGCCATTTTGCAAATCTTGCAACTCCATGCATAGAGAGCTATGGATCGATTTGTGAGGGCTCATTCTTGAGTTTTTTTGCATGTAAGGATTCATAGAAGTGTGGTCACATTTTCACCATACATTTTTGGCACCCACCATGGGGCAACCCACCTCTTGCATGCTGGTTTTGATTATTTTTGGAGCTAACCCTTGCGCAGATTTATTTGGAGATGAAAAACCCTAGATTTGAAAGATTTGATCATATCTCTCAAACAGCTTGGTGTTCTGGTTTGAAAATTTTTTTGCAAGTTGGTGACATATTAGAGAAGCTCTAAAAACAATTTCAGAATTGTCAGAGGTGATTTGTATTTTTTATGATTTTTTCTTTATTTTTCATAAAAAATTGATTTTTGCCACAAATCTGCATATTTTTTGGAAATTTTTACATTTCTGGAAAGGTCTCAAAATTCTACAGGGGGTCCATTCACTATGTTTTTAATTTGGAAATCATATCATAGCTCATTTGGTCAATTTATAAAAACTGGTCTATTTTGGTAAAATGGGTCTCTAGAGCACAAATGAAGAGATTTTTCTAAAATTTTTACATTTTTGGAAAGCTCTCTATTTTTTGATAGAGGTCTCTTTTCTATATTTTGGGTTTGGGGTCTGAATTCATGTGGTAAAAATTAGATCTTGTTGACTAGGTCAAATGCAAAAAAAATAAAATTTTGTGATGGCTATGCACTTATTTTTCATTGTTCATTGCATGATATGAGTTATCATTTGGATTATTCACTGGTTATCATTGCTCCTAACAATTGATTTTTAGATCTAACCTTAGGGTTTGCATAAGTTGGATATACATTGCATATCTTGTTTGCTTGTTTTCTTGTCTTGTTCAATTGAAGGTGCTCTTGCTTTCATGGAAAATGCTTAAAACAAAGCATTGGACTTGAGGTACTTTGTTCTATCTCTACAACATTTGGATTTTGGGATTAAAATTGAACCTCTCATGTGTTTGGCTTGAGTGTTTACATGCTTTCATAGAATATATTTCAATTGATGCTCTTAATGGGAAATGAATGAACATAGATTTGCTTTCATACAAATTTGTGTAAGTGAATTCTTGTGTTTAAACCTTAAGTAATTCTTGGTTCCAATATCAAATATCTCATTGAGTGATTGAGGGCATGGATTTATTCCTTGTTTACATAGGGAGTTAAATGCACCACTTTGTGGACTCACTCTATGTTTGCTTGGAAAGTTAAATATTCCATTGATTCAACCCTTTGTCATTTGTGAGTAGTATTGATAAGAAACTTTAGATTACTTGTGATTGATCTAGATTTCTATCTTGGGTTATTGGACTCGCTAATCCACCGGCCCCTCATTTCTGCCCTGTAGTTGCAAGATCAGCGCCACATTAAAGGGGAGGGGTCTACAGGAAAGAAGCGTTAATTGCTCCACTAGGCAACCCTTTTGTGTTTTTTGGAACTCACTTGTTTTCAAGGTGTGGACTCACTTTGAGTTGATGTGAGGAGTTAAATGTTCCACTTTTGGACTCGCTTCACATTATCTTAAAGGGTTAAATGTTCCACTTTTGGGCTCGCTTCGCATTCACTTGAAGGGTTAAGTGTCCCACTTTTGGACTCACTTTGCATTTACTTGAAGAGTTAAGTGTTCCACCTTTAGTGCTCTAAATACTTTTGATAGTGAATTACTTAGTTTTTATTTTTAGAAGGCCTGCTTGGGGACACACCACCTCAAGGGATGACCTTAACTCCTATGTTCCGACGGAGTATAAATAGCGGGTGGTGAATCGAAAGACACCTCTCTTGGGAATTGAGTTTGATATCACTCTTGGCTAAGCCTCAAAGAACTTTATACCTTTGAGAAGTGAAGGAGGAGATTTGGGTTACCGTCTCCCCCCGGCTGTGTGATTTTGGATTCTTCTCATCTATAGATTTGGGCCTCACGTACCTTGTGTATATCGAGGACTCCTTTTAAAAAGCCACATATATCCTTGTAGACAGTTTGTTAAGGTGTTGTTGTGTTCTATGTGCCTGCTAAAACATTTTCAAGAACATACACAAGTAGAACCTTTAAGGAGTAGAAATACTAAGTCACTATCTCTGTTCATGCGCAAGGTTGCTTTGTCCCTTGCCCATTGCTTGAAGACTGTTTTCTTGAACTCCCTAGTTGTTGTTCTATGTGCTTGATCATCATTGCGAAATCTTTTGAAAAATCTAACTGGAATACTGAAACTGAGTTCCATCCTAGTGAGTTCTCCTTAGAAGCTTGGTCTTCCTTGGTCATTCTATCTCAGATCCTAGGTGCTATCATGTTGCTCAACATCTCAATGAACGTTATGGTATCAATTGCATAAGATGAATCTTAGTCTTCTTCTTTCTTCTCCATTTCCCATATTCTTTTGAAGTCTTCTATTCCCATGGGAAATTCTTCTTCTTCTTGATTATTTTCCTCTTATTTTCTATTCTACTTTTTTCTATTCATTTATTGATTTCTTCTACGCTTGATTCCTTCTCTTCTAGAACCATGAATTTCAACTATCTTGTTAAGGAACCTCTCTTGAGAATAGATGATCTCGAACTCATTGCTCAATTTGAAGAGTATCTTTATTCCTCCAATAGTCCTTCCAAATATCTCATGGGTGATAAACTTATGGCAAAAATAAAAGAAAAGATGATTAAATCAGATGCCTTTGCTAGGATCATAGACATGATCCTATCACAACCTCCTTCTTCTAAACGTTCTTCATCATCTAAGTTTTCTCATTCTTCCTCATCTTCCAAATCTTATCATGACTCTTCTAAACATTATTCGAATTCCTCATTATCCAAGTCCTCTTCCTACACTAAGTCTTCAATTTCCTCTTTTTCTACTTCTTCAAAGAGTCTTACTTCTCTTCACAAAACATACCATAATGAGCAACGTGATAGTCATAATACCTCTTCTATGAAGAGTGACACACCCACCTTTGATGACTATGATGACTATGACGATGGACAATATAGCCATATCTATGATGCTTCTATTCCTAAGAGTCCTCCTCATCATGTCCTTGTGCTTATTGAAAATGGGTCCTCATATTGGAAAGATCATGATGGTGATCTGTATGATTCAGATTTTGAAAGAAACTTTGATGAGTTTTGTGAACAATACCTTGATTATAATCCATCTACTACTATTGAGGAATATAAAATGCACCGTGCTGATTTGAAACATAAATATTATAAGAATCCTTCCTCTAAGAACATTCATGCTAAAAATAAAGGTTGCACTCTCAAGCAAGATCATATTAATGTTGAACCTTTGTCTTGTGATGGTTCCCTTCCATCCTCTACTTCCTCCAATACCCACACACTTCCTAAAGCTTCCGAGTCTTCCAAATCTTTCATAAGTCCTTCATCCAACAAAGATCCTAATGCTTTTTATGCAGTTCCCTATAGTTATCCTCAAGGGCTACCTCTTAAAGATACTCAAGCTAACCTTCACTTGGCTGAAAATACTTTCAATAATGCTAAACCTAAAGAGCCTAAGCCTTTATGCACTATAATGCCTACTTCAGCTAATCCTTCACCATCTCTTCCAAAATCTTCCATGCAATTCCAACATGATTCCTTGTCCTTAGAAGTGGCTCCATGTCAAGATGACTCTATAAATGATGAAGAAAAGAATATATCTAAAGATCAAGATCAAGAACCATCCATTTCATCCAATATTTTTCATGACATCTCTAATCCACTTCATTGTTCTTTTGATCCTCTACGCTCTTCCACATTCATTCCACCATCTCCTAAGAAAGATCAAGCTACTACTTACACCATTGAGTTTATTGATAAACAAAATAACCTTACTACACTTGCGCTTTTCAAAGATGATACTTCCATTAAGGTTATTAAAAATGGTGTCATTACTTCCAATGTTAAACCTATTGAAAATCGAAAGCAAAATGATACGATTACACTATCCAAAGATCCTTGTCAAGATCAAAGTCTTCCATCTTCTTGTTCTACCATTCCATGTTCACTTCTGCTTTCTACTCTTCCTAAGTCTTCGCAAGCTTTGAACGATTCTATCAACGAAGTTGCTCCTATTCAAGATGTGCACAATCCTATTGAAAATCCTAATGCTCATTCTAAAGATGCTGATATCCTTGGTTGTCATATAGATGTTGATGAACTTATTGATTATCCTTTTGCATCTTCCACTTCTATCCTTGGACCCCCTCCATCAATACTAAGGGCTTCACGTCTACCTTCCATCTTGGGCCCTTATGTCCCTTCACTTTCCCCTCCTAATTCTCCTAATTCATCATCCATCTTGGGTCCTTACGTCCCTCCATCTCTTATCTTTTCCCAAGATCAACATAGATAAATACCCTTGAATCCTTTTCATCCACCCACCCATCTAAACCAGTCATATCCTCCTTCTTCCACAAGTCCTAATTCTTTTGGAAGTAACTTGAATGTTCATTAAAAGAAAAAGAAGCAATAAAAGAATCCATCAAAAAAAGAAGATCACCATGTCTTCTCTAATTGACATGGGGGCATAAAGTCAAAAGAGATATCTAAGAAAAAAACTACAAGACAAGTATGGGTTCCAAAATCCATCATTCAACATATTCTCTCTAAGACATCAAAAGGAAATAAAAAGCCTAAGGCTATATGGATTCCAAAGTATCTCTTGAAAGAGTCTTATGTTGAACAACAAGTGAAGTTGACATTCAAGCTTCCAAAGACTTCTGCTTCATCTTCTTCCAAAAATATTCTTCCATTCCATGCACCTGAACCACAACCTCTTCTAAACATTCGTCATATTCCTTCTCGTATTCCTTCATTCACATTTCCTCCACCCTCTCACCACCCTTCAAGGTGTGTCTTGATGTTGATATTGTCTTCCTTTCCATCTACCTTTTCACAATCCTTCCATTCATTATTCTTCTATCTTCTATCATTTTCCCTCATTTGCCTATTCCTCCTATTTTCCAACCTCACTCGCTTTGCATAAAAACCTTATCCTCCATTTTTCTCTTCCATCTTCCTTTCCCTATCAGCATCTTTGAGCATATTATTTTGAATCCTTGGCATATCATGGTTTATCCTTTCAAGGAGCATTATCTAAAAAGCTTGCCTTCTTCCAAAAAATAGAAAAATGAAAAAAAAAATGAATGAAAATTCAAAAAGAAAGAAAAAAATGAAAAAAATTGAAAATGTACCATGGTGAAAACCTAAAAATAGGCACCTTGGTAGAAAAAGTAAAGAGAAATAAATTCATCCTATGGTGAAAACCACTCCCTTCTGGCACCTTGGATAAGTACCGTGATGAAAACCTGGCAATCAAGCATCATGCGTAGTTCTTCTACATATTTCATCCATTCCATCTTCTCTCTTTGATCTTGACAAGGTTGAATTATACATGAACATTTGGCTATCTTGTGAGCTATCTTACGATGATCTTGCTTTCTTTCCTTTCATTTTTAGCTTTCATTTTCATTTTCCTCCATTCATTCTAGCCTTTCACTATCCTTTTCCCCTTTGGTCTTGATCTAATATAAAAAAAGAGTAAACACGATGCTACGAAGCCTCTTGATATGTCTACTCCTTTGGACTGCATCCTTCCTTCTTTTGCAATGCGCTTTTTTGACTTATCATATGCTAGCCTCTCATTGCTTGTCCAAATGCGCTTTACATGACAATTTTTCCCTAGCTTGGGTACTTTTGAGGAGTTTTCCTTTGAGGATTTCTTCCCTCCATTCACCTTCATTCTATTTTCCTCTATCTCTTTCACCAGCTTGCTCATCCTTCTTGTCCCTCACCTTGCCACATTTTGGGACTACACGATGTGATCTTGCTTGGGAGTTTGATGCTCATTCTATCTGGGGGCATCCCTTGTACATATTTTATGATCTTGAAAAATACCAAAAAAAAATTGAAATATGATGCTGAAAAATTTTTTAAAAGCATAAAAAGTCCTGAAAAAATATAAAAAAATTAAAAGAATTAAATTTTTTTTTAAAAATAGAAAAAGTGCCTTGGTGAAAACTTGGAAACAGGCGCCTTGGTAGAAAAAATATAAAAAAATTAAAAAATCAAAAAATGTCCAAGTGGTGAAAACTTGGAAACAGGTGCTACTTGAGGCCTTTGTACTCCTATTTATTAGCATGCATCCTCGACACTGATCCTTTCTCCATTATACCTTGACCTTATTTGGCTTAGTCTGGAATTGGTCTTTACCTTTGTCTAGGGGGCATAACTGTTAGCATAAGTCCTTTAGGTGTGTTTGTCTCTTGGGGCATTTCACAACAGGTGTTTTTCAACACCATCCCAGACAGTGTTTTTCAACACTACCCTCATGTCAAGTGTTTCTTAACACTTATCAGATGTCTTACCCAATAGTCTAAGTATGATGTGATATTTCTCATTTGCAAATGTGATACTCAAAGTTTGACTCTATGACCAACACACACGCACTTAAACAATCAACTCGTTGAGATATGTTGACTTTATTTTTTTTTGTGTGCTGTCTATGAGGATTTCTTTAATAAGTGGTCTCTCCCTGAGAAGCTTTCGATGATGCATAGTTAGAAGACTGAGGGTATGAGAACATGTTTTATTTCTTTATCTACTTGTGGGTATATTTTGTTGATCCTAACTGTCATGAGCATTTATGTTGGTCTTACTTGACACTATGGATCGACAAGGTATTATCCTTGACTGTTTTGCGAGTGCATGCTTCTAGTTATCCTGACTTTCATGTGTCTTGATACAAGCATAATCTTGCCATATCAAAATTAGGTAATCTCACTACATTAGTCATCTTGACCTCCATGTCTTTGATGCCTAGGTGGGATTTCCACATCTGATAAAGATCATATTCATATCCACATAGTTATGCTAGTGTGTATTGTATGATCTTACAACGCTACCAATAATGCTTGATGATGATAATTAGATGTCTATAGGCGTTGTGACCTTGCAAGTCAACCACTTTCATAGTAGCTTGCATTCTTAGGTTCATCATAGTTTAGTTTTTTGCATCTTGCATATGGAGAGAGCTCTCCTTTTTATCATCTACGGACTAGTTGGTCAACTGTGCTCATTTTCTAATTCTTCTTGATCATATCTTTCATTTCTGGTCTTTCATATCACATCATTTTCTATCTATTTTTGGACTTGAAATCAAAATCTGAGTCGCGTTTCTAAGTTCTCTCATTCTTCTATGTAGTTGACTAACCTTTTGAGGCATAATTCTTTGATCTTTGATGGAATTTCTTCCTTTCCATGTCTTCCAAACTTTTAGTCTTTCATTCACCCCTTTCGCTTCCTCTTTCTGAGGTTTGACTTAATTTTTATCCTATATCTTTCCCAGTCAAACCTAGTCAACCTGGGGCATATCTTCACTATTTGATGGTTATCCTATCATGCTCCATCCTTCGATTATGATTTATTGTGACTTGATCAGGTTTATCAATTTGTTGTTCTCCTCTATCTGATTTCAATTTTGATTCCGAGGGGGCAGTACCTATCAGCTTTAATCTTTGATTCAACTTTATCTTTCATCTCAACTTGAGATTCTTATTTGGAGACTTGAATATCACCTAGCAGTGATGGTGGTGATTTTGTCTTTCAATTTTTATCTCCTATTTTTCAAACTTGATTATTGCCTAGCAGCGACGGCGATAGTTTTGTTTAAGGCTTGATTTGCACCTAGCAGCGACGGTGTTGGTCTTGTCTTTTAGCTTTTTCTTATGGTTGTCCTGATGTGTTCCCAAAATGAACATACATTTAGGTTGTTTTGTGATCCCAAATCGATCTCACATTTCAATTCTTCTTTGACTGCATGTGTTCCCGAAATGATCACACATTAGTCAAAAAGGGGCAAATGTATGCACCCTAAAATGGTCGCCTAGACTTTGGGCCCCCATTTAGCAATTTGTCAAATCCCTAAATAAATATTTTCAAGACACAATATTTGCAATCACATGGTCTTAGGAGGAACCAGAGACACAATGAATCTATTACACCTCTCGTACAGACTCATCAGTCCTCAAGGGGTGGTTAAAAAAGGGCCAATGGGAGAAAATGATTTTAGTACTCCAAGCCTAAGGAAGTGTAGATTCAGTTAATAGGGCCTTGGTACACATGTAGAGACATGGGGCACATTGCTCGAGAGTGTTCTCAAGGAGGAAGTCAACAAGAAGCAATGATTGGACCTACAATTGAATATATGGGAAAATCCCATAAAGTGTTTGTAGGGGTTGATGATAGCCACAAGGAGCATCAAGCTACAGTCACAGAGGTCACAGGTAGAGTAGGATGGATACTAGGCTTAGGAATTCATCTGTATCTTGGTGCAATGGACCCTGATCCTTTAAGGCAGAAAGATGGATCAGGTTAAGATTCAGTGGAATTGCTATGGCAGGGTGAAATCTCTTGGGGGGTAAAAGTACAAAGCTGTGTCACACTTTTATAAAGGAAAAGGTCAACAACACACAAATTTTTTAGCTTTAATGACATAAAAATGGCATTTATGTTTAAAATTTGGAGATGATGTAAACTAATGAAATGTGTAAAAGTGGATGAAGTTTATGCCTATAATTTTCTTAATTTTTTTTTGAATAAGAATTCACATAGTTTTTAAATTTTTAAAGTCCATTTTTTACTTGCTGAAAAATGCTGAAAAATGAGGGTCTTGTTCGCAACAAAAAAATATATGCAAATAATCTTTTTTTCCTTTGATTTCAAAATATGTCATAGATAAAATGTATAGCTAGTGCAGAAAAGAAGAAAAATTAGTTTTCGATGTATATTTTCTCTAGTATAACTACTCAAAGTCGAACATACCTGAAATCGATAGTTTTCATCTCGCGCCAAATTTCTCCTATCAAATCTACATCATTCAGAAAATAAATTACACACTCTTGAAGATAACTCTCTCCTCTAGTGTTAAATATAAATTTTCAATTTTTTTGAGGGTGGCTGCAAGAAGTTGGGTGCCAATTTTTTGCAAAAAGTGGAAGTGTTTTTCCTATTTTTCAAAATTTATCTGAATTGATCTCAAAATTTGAGGCACTTAAAGATTGAATCTTGGAAAAATTCACTACTAGAAATTGTAGTACTTGAAGTCTACTTTTCAAATATATAATTTATTTTAATACCCACATGGTATAAATTATATTTTGATAGGCATATTTGAAAACCACTTTTTCAAAATGCCTGTTTCAGGACCATACCACATCCGTGTACGGCCACTATATTTTGACACAAATAAATAAATTTTTTTAAATCCTTTTTAGGGAAGATACCTAAGACATAGAATATTGATGAGAATATTTTTTCTTATTTTTTTGTTTTGTAAATTATTTTTTATTAATTTTTAATTAACAATAAAGCTTATTTTTCAAACCTCTCGTGTACGGCCACCATAA
The DNA here is from genome assembly GCA_027943335.1 of Chamaecyparis obtusa. Lineage (NCBI taxonomy): Eukaryota > Viridiplantae > Streptophyta > Pinopsida > Cupressales > Cupressaceae > Chamaecyparis > Chamaecyparis obtusa. The sequence continues at coordinate 907,744 of BSBK01002988.1, forward strand.
TTTAATATAATTTTTCTTTTTTTTTAAATTTTTTTTTTTTAAATTCAAAAGAATTGAATCTAGATTGATGACATATAATTTATTTTTAAAAATATTTAAAAATTAAAAAGTTATTAAAGTTTTAGTGAGTCTCACTATTTTACGTTTATGTACCACTATCAACTAATAAATAATGTAAATAAAGTAAAAATAACCATATTATTATGAAATTTATATTTTTAGAATCGTGATAGTGAGATCTTTAATGAGTTTTTGTTTTGTCAAAAAAATTGATCCAGAAGGGCTTCAAAAAATTACGGTAAGCCTTAAAAATTTTATTCCAATGCCTTAGCCAAAATTTTGGAGGCTAAGACATAGGCTTGGTCTCACCAAACCTATCCCAAACCAAAAACTGAGGCAGAGTGAAAACTCCCGCGTGCATATTTTAAGAAACGGGCACCCGTTATTTAAATTCAAAAAATGGGCACCCGTTTCATAAATTTAAAAATATGTGTTTAAAAAAACATTTTAAATTAAAAAAAAAATTAAATTTTTTTTTTAGAAACGGGTACCCGTTTTGAAAAAAAATGGGTGCCCATTTTTGGAAAAATGGGTACCCACTTTTTGAATTTCGGATCGGATGTCCGAGCCTAAAACGGGCACCCGTTTTTAAAAAACGGGTGCCTGTTTCAAGCGGCGCAAATTTTCAAACCGTGGACTTCCATGGAATTGGCACCCAACTTTTTGCTTCTACCCTTGATAAGCTTTACTATTTTTTTCTATTTTTGAAGCATCTTGTTCTAGAATGTTAAAATACCTACTTACAGTATTTTGAAATTATAATATATTAAATCTAATTAAAATATTATAAAAATTATATGATGATAGTCTTGACTCAGTGCTCTAAAAAAGGGTATTTTTATATTTGTAAAAAAATATCATTAAAAAGAGTAAGAGTTATTGAAACATCACTTTTCTAAAATAATTTTATTTCTTTAGTAATTGTTATAAAACATGCATTTAATAGATATTTCCAATTGGAAAAGGTGAAGAACTTATCTAACTTAGCTAGAATGAATCTAGCTAGACCATATGTTTGACAAAAAATAATTTTAGTTAGAAATACTCAACTTCAGCTATGCTGATAAGTTGTCCTGAAACGTGACACAACTTTGTACTTTTACCCTGGGAGGATGCAATTCGGATGAGATAATATACCCTCACCTCTTTGATAAAATCCAAGAGGATGTTCATGCCTAGAGGGGGTGGATGTAGGGCCTACCCCAGCCCATCATAGATTAGCACAGTTGTTTACTATTTATGTTTTCACCTATTAAATTTGAGTCTCTTAAATACTTTTAAGTTATTTTTGTAGATCTGTAAGATTTCATACCAAGTTACTAAGCATTATGTTGATGTGAACCTATTCAGGTAAAATCCTATGGATAATTATGGAGTTAATCTTTATGGTTTAGTTTATGATGCATTCTATGACATATACAAGTTAGGATATATCAAAATGTAGATATTTTTTTACCAATGTGTAAATGAATGCAGTAGTAAGGGGTGTGTGTTATAGTACATACTATATTATGTTTATATGTGGATTTTATTAGACCTATTGATTTGTGCATTGAGTGTGTAGGTAGTTGACCATGGTAATAAATTTGGGGTTTCAAATACTAACTTATGTATATCCCTCGTGATGCTAAGTTCATGTCTATGAAGAGACATAGACCTCGTTGTAATGTGTTTAATTTGTGGACTTAAAATTGTATGGTTGTATTTAAATAAGTTTTGTGAAATGAGTCATGTCTAATGTAATTTATGTGTGTCACTTGACACCTATGTCCTTATGTGTTGGCATGACTAGTAAATGTATCTAAGAAAACCTATTAATTAGTTGATTTTCGTATGCAAACTTCTAGTGGAGTTTAGGAGGACCTAATAGGCTTCTAGAAGGTGTTTAGAATTAGTTTTGACCACCCCACTTCATACCTTAAGGGTTACGGGTCATTTTCAACCCACTAAGAGCCTAGAATACTCATTATGACACCTCAAAAATATCTCATCTTCAAAGTGGCGAAAATGGAAGAGTTTGAGAATTTTGGGATAGGTATCTTATTTTATCTAGTGAGTCAGACTCCATTATGAGGTACATGAGTTGGAAGGATAAGGGAGAAAGACTCTAGAGTATTCCTAATAGTGTCTGGACCTAATATTCCTTGGTTGGAGCCTATTTAGGGAGAAGAGGAGAGGAAAGAAGGTCGTTCACCCACTCTCTACTCTTAGAGATCACTAGAATTAGAGAAGGAAGGAAAAGATTAAAGGGGAGAAAGCTCCACAATTCACCTCTTCATCTTTGGTTTCAAGGTTGGATTTCCTTAGAAATATGTAGTCTTTCTTACTTTTCCATGGATGCAAAAGAAAACTCAAGGTATATTCATGGTCTTTTATGTTATTGTACTTGAAATCCATGGGTTTCCATGGAGGTGTGTAAATCTTACTTTTACTATGTGATGTTTATTTTTTTTTGAGGGATCTCTCAAGGCATACTCACCCTTGGGAGGGATGAGTATCCTTGAAGGGGGTGAAGGTTTAGTGACTTCCCATTCGATGCCAAGAGTAGTCTATGTGAGAAATTGTTCTTGTAAAAGGAAGGATTTCCATAGTCGGATAGACTAGCATGGATGTTATAGGTTCCATAATGCTAAGTTTATCCTACATATGAACCGGTACTTGTAAATATGAAAGAGATATGACTTATTTAGCCTATGTGGGGCAATTGTTCTTGTGAAAAGATAGATGTCCAAATGGGAGAGGCTAGCATGGATGTTATGGGCTCCATGATGCCATGTTTATCCTAATTGTGGAATCTATTCTTGTTCAAATAAAAATAATGTTTTGTGGCATGTGATCTTAGTATACTCTTGGCTAGCTCCTCTTGGGATTTCAATTCATTTTCACCCCTAGTGTTCAGGTCCTAATATTAGTGACCTAGTATGCCTTGGATGGGATTTTTACTATTATTTGTTCAATGTTGGCTTTGTGATTGAATGTTCGTACATGTTAGTGTTTTGTAACCCCTAGCTCAGGGGTGGCCTATTAGGCCTAGGTTAGGAGGTGAGCCTCCATGGTCAACCTACAAGGTTTTATTTACAGGTTCTATGAAGTTTTGGAAGATCAAGCATGTCTAAGAGAATTTGTGGCTACAAGTGGTTTCATTGATTTATCTTGATAGTTCCTATCAGGAGAAGATTTAATCCCTTGAAAACTTTGGTTTATGAAAGATGTATTAATGTCATGATTTACTTATGATGAGAAAGGAGAGATTGTATTCCATTCAAGTAGTAAACACTTATTATGTTGAGAAGGAATACTATGTAGATTTCAGGATGCATTTATGATGTAACCTTTCTATGATGAGAAAGATAAAATTTGTATTTCTTTCATGGTTGTAATATTATAAGCTTTTATTTGAATTAAAAAAAAATTAGAAACAAAAGAAATTTTCAAGTTCTCATAATATTGGTCCCTTGGTTAAAAATTTTACCTTTGATTAGCAGATAGAATTAAAGTTTTTTAAAAAAATAAAATAAAATTCCCTATTATATAATTTGACTTGCAAATAAATAGTTTCATAAATGGTGATTACAAAGGATAATAACTTATAAATGTTATTTGTTAATTAATCCTATGATATTTCAAAGTTATTAAATTAGATTCCAAACATAGGAATTGTAAAATTTTAACTTGATAAACGTTTTAAATGGTTAATATTCTTAATGACATAATAGAGTAATTCAAATTATGTTAGTTACATAGGGTTAAATAAAAAGGGATGAATCATTTATTTTAACAATAGGATAAATATAGTTAGATAATATTATTCATTTCAGATAATTTAAAAGAGATTCCTTTGGTTGAATTTCTTGTTAAATTAATAAACATTTAAGTTTATTCAAAAGAAGAAAACAAATGTATCAGATAAAGATTAGAATTACATATATTATTGCCTATATGTAAAAAAAATTAATTAGTTAATTAAATCCATTCCTTTAACTTAAAAGTTAAATTTATAATAGAGAAAATATGAAAATTACTTGGTATGGTAAAATACATATAAATTTATATATTTATATAAATAGTTATGTATGATTATTTATATAAATATATATATGATTTAAATTTAATTAAAATGAATTTTTTTAAATACTTTCGTTGTTGATAAAAAATAACAGAGTATCGTATAAAAAAGTTTAAACGAAATTTATTTAAAAAATATATATTATTAAAATCTGAAAAAAAATTAAAAACAAAAAAAATTAAGGACTCAATGGGGAGGGCCAAAGCCCAAACCCCACCCACCATCTCCTCCACGGCTTTCGCACAGAGGCTGTTGCGCAGTGCGGGGCACAGGGAGAGCATGACAAGTCATGTCTCCACTGTGCGGAGGCACATAGACCAGCAGCCCGGCCATAGCTCCTCCACCCCCGAGCGGCCTCTGTTCCTTTCTCCCTCACGTGCAGGGGGGGCCATTCGGCCCCTGCAAAAACATTTAATAAAAAAACACACGGATTTATTATTAAAAAATAAATAAATTAGTTAATATAACTAAGATTAAACTTTTAAATTATGATAGTTTTAAATTCAAATTTAAAATAAAATATTATATAAAAGGATTAACAATATGATTACGTGAGAAATAAAACTAATTCTAAGTAATTATAACAAGGAAATCTTAAGGGACTTTAACCCAATTTTTGTATCTTATATGTGAGGAGTATTTATAGGATTGAGTTTTTAATTAAATGAATATTTTAAGGAATGGATTTCAAAATAAATATATATTGGTTTATTAATGGGACTAATACCTTTGCATGGTTATCTAGAAAATTTAAAAAAATATATTTAATTAATGGATTTTAGGTAGATATTTCTTTAATGTCTTATGTGGACTTAGTTTGTAGAATCTTTGGAAGTACTTTATATTAGCATTCATTTAAATTTTTAAGTTTCAATTTTAGAATAATTTAAAATACAATTTAATTCAAGGGATGAATATGTGGAAAAATAATAATAAATTTAATTAGTTTGTTAATTAAATTTAATAGTTAATTTCTATTATAGAAGGATTTTAAAGAATTGTTTAGTTAGAGTTAATGAAGAAAGATATTAATTTAAATAATTTAATTGTCCACTAAATTTAGCTAAAGGCTATTTTTTTAAAAAACTTATTTAAATGGTGAAAATGATGCACTTAGTAAACAAACCTTATGATAATGCATTGAACAAAATTTTAACTTTAAGATCATAATCAACCTTATAAACGTTATGTATGGAGTTTTATTTTGACCATATGGATAAATATCTAGATATTAATTTTCCTTCTAGAAAGAACTCTCTAGAATTTCTTTTTAAAAGTATTTAAATGTAAGCTGGATATTACTTAAGCTAATATTTGATTTAGTTGAATTTGTTAATAATTAGGTAATTAAATATTAACCAAGAGACTTTATTATGGAAATTAACTTAGTTTATTCAATCTTTGATAAGTATTTTGTTTAAATCTATTTACGTAATTTTAAATTGAATTAGATGTGATATAATTTTACATAGATTCAATTTACTTAAGATAAATAGTTATATTATTAAGTTTTAGATCGACATTTTAAAATTTAGAGATTTGATTTAATTTGTGAGACTTAATTAATTTAATAGTTTAATTAAGATTAGCTTGAAGCTATTTATTAAACTTATTTAAATAGGAGATTATAAAGTAAAATAATAAATTAATCTTACATTTATTAATTGAATGTAATTTTATCATTAGGATCATAATTAACTTTCTTAGCGATACATTTAGAATTTTTATGCCATTTTGGACTCGTTGACCTATTTTAGGCATGGTTGACTTTGGTCAACTATTAGTCCAACCTAAATAAAATGTCTCAATTTGCATACCAAGACCTTCCATTATGAGTTTAGTACCTATATAACCTAGATTCACGTATATCTATGCATGGTTAACTTTTTGGTCAACTTGGGTTGACTTTAGTCAACTACCTTATTTATTGTGTCGATCGAAGCTAGCAACCGATGGAACCCTATAGGATAGTTTGGAAGCGATTATGTGAAGTTGACTTTTAGTCAAACCTAGTCAAACTTGGTCAACCTTCTTCTAGTTAGATCCCAGTGATATATTTGAAAACACATGATGAATTTGGTAAACCATATTCTTCTGCATCGTTTTGCATGTCCATTGAATGCTGGTGCTGAAACATATAAGTTTTAGGAAACTCAGTTACGTAAGTATGTGTACTTTTAGTTAAATCAATAGATTGTAAAAAAAAAATTTAGTTGTGTTTTGCTCAACTTTTGGGCATGATAGCCCATTGGGACAAAATTTGAAAAAGGGAAAATCAAACCCCGAAGGAGGTCAAAGACGACCTAGTCTCTAACCTAGGTCAAAGATGACCCAGACTCTGACCTAGGTCAAGGATGACCTTGACTCTAACCTAGGTTAGGGTCTACCTCATCTTTGACCCAAGGGTCTAGATCCTACCAGAATATGAAACAGGAGGTCTCAAGGCTGCACGGAGACCTAGAAATGATGTCAGAATAGGACAGAGTGCCAGGGAGAGACACAAAATCCTATTATGCAAATAATGAAGTCCAGGAGGACCTATTCCTAAGTCCTACCTACAAAATAGAGCCATAGAGGAGGGTAATTAAGGAGAATCATCAGGATCCTAACCCTAATTTCACCTAGAATGAAGAAATCAAGTGCAGAATGCATCATAAATGTAATTCTATCATGATAAATGCACTAAAAGAGGGTGCTAAACCTATTAATATGGAATTGCTTCCATTTTAAGATGATACGTTTAGCGCCCACTTTAGCTTAGATATGACACTACGTGAATATGCAAGCTAAAGTAAGAAATCATCATAGTAAATAAAAAGGATATAGCCAAGTCCTCGATGTAGAGATCCTACAAGAAACTGTTAGAACCTGCAACACACAAGGTTAATGAAAATCCATAAATTACCTAGAGCATACTATACGATAATTTGAGAAGTGCATAAATCCCTTTATGCCCCCTTGTTTCGGCTTTCTACTTCCGAAGGGTGAAACAGGGTGATAACGAAAACTCTATACACTAGATATGTAGTTTGTTGAAAATCCCTTTCCTAAACCAATTATAAGGATTCCTAACCTTCCTAAATTGGTTCAAGGAGTTATATATCTAAATCATGATTCCAACGCCACTGACGACACTAAAAATAGAGTTACCGAGCTCAAGTTATGATGAAAAGAGTGGATGTCTATCTAAATGCATAAGAAGGGAAATCAAAGTTTACCATGAGTAAACCCTAATAAAACCCTAAATTGAACTATAAACAAGGAAAAGGAAGAGATACTTACTCATTCTTACCATTTGTAGATTCGAAAAGAGGAAGTAAGATGCCAAGGAGAGAAGAACTTTGAGTGATGCGCATGGAGATTCTGAGACAAAGCCTGGCTACTGGACGGTCACTTCCCGAGGTAAGTTTGCTATTGTTTAATTTTGTACTTTCCAAATTCATGATTTTTGTAAGCAAGGTCGACCCTGACCCAGCTATGTCAACCTTGACCCAAGAAGGTCGACATCAAGACTAGATGATCTCCACTTATTCTGGGATGAGGTTGACCTTGACCCAGCAAGGTCATCCTTGACCTAGTAAAGTTGACCTTGACCCAGTAAGGTCATCCCTGACCTAACTGAGGTCGACCTTGACCTAGTTAAGTTAGATTTGCAAATTTGTTGATGTAGATGGCTGATATGATGTTTTTTTGTGCTTGCAGGACTTGGTCCGTCTTCGAGAGCATCCCTTTAGAGAGTTGCTAGGCATGGTCAGAGATAGGTTGTCCAAGCTTGATGATGATGAGATGTAGTTACTGAGGGATGTGGGACTATACTGGGTATCATTCCTACCACAAATCAGACTACACTGAGCCATGCTATCATCTCTGATAGAGAGGTGGGATGAGAATACATGCTCCTTCCATCTTCCCTCTAGAGAGATTATAGTGACATTAGAGGATGTCTATAGGATCCTGCGGCTTCCAGTCTGAGGTGAGACCATTAGACCCAAAGCACATCATTTTTGTGAGGAGATCCTTGTAGACAAGAAGTATTGCATAGGATGGGTTCCACAGATGTGGACCCGGTTAGATCAGGTCCTTCTCTCAACTATACTATTAGGCCCTACACCTTTATTATGGAGGGTGATGCTTTGCATAGTATCCTTGGTTGTGTTACCCAATGCAAAGGGTACCATATTTTGTACACCACTTACTCATCTTATACAAAGGATGGAGAGGGAGAGGACCCTGTTCTCATGCAGTCGCAGCATGTTAGCCCAGCTATACCATGAGCTAGGTCAGCTAGTCAGATATCAAAGAGAGAGAGTCTCTCAATATTCACACTTTTGTAGATTTGGCTATTTGAGCATTTTGCATGTACATGTCCACAAAATGTTCCAGTGATGGTAGATATGAGATACTGAGATTATTTGCATATCCTCTGAGAGATGTCTGGCAGTTTGGAGATATCTTGTATTGGAGGGTACATCTAGACCGCATTCCGAGCATCGATGTGATATGGAGACCTTACTGCCAAATGATAGAGTGCCCTGACACATGATTCCATATGAGATATTCACAATGGTGGAAGTTGTTAGAGGGTCATCAGAATCATATAGTGATTCCATACTACTATGATCGGGCGATGAGGTAGTTCAGCCTGTTATAGGGAGTCCCTAGAGCAGTACCTCACTATGCACATCCGAAGAGATACTATCAGAGACTTGATGCCATATGCTAACCATCAATAGAAGACATAGAGAATAGTGATGCAGATGAGATAGAGGATAGAGAGGTACCATTAGATGCAACCTATTCAAGCATGAGCCAAGATTACATCAGGTACTGGAGTCTACAAGGGACCTACCCCATCTTGCCTGAGGATTATCCTACAGGTGATCTAGGTTTTATAGAGAGGACACACCGGGATAGTGGTACAGTAGAGGAGGATGAGGATGTCAGAGATGAGGAGGAGCACATCTCCAAGGGAGATCCCATGGAGGAGGAGAGAGAAGAGGAGAGAGTAGAGGAGATGCCCCCAGCTGGTGATACTGGTGCGGATGTACATGTTTTTCATGCATCACCACTGAGATCATGACAGCCCCCACGTCCCCACATAGAGATACCATCATTGAGACCTAGACACAATGAGCGTGAAGAGAGTAGTCACTCCATGCCCCCACCATCTAGACAATTTAGTGATGTCCAGGAGGGAGACCCAGGTATGAAATATGAGATTCATTTAAATATGCAATTTGATTTGAGATTAAGTAAAATATTATATTGATAAATGTAAGTTTCTTCTATAGCTAGCGTAGCGGAGTGGAGGAGCTTTGTATCTGAAATTATAAAGGATACAATTATATCCTACTGACTACCAGCCGATGAGTGAGACTCTTCCATTGGTCACAGAGATCTCAGAAGGCATCCTGATATCTTTGCCTACATCCAACGAGAGCTGAGATTATGTAGAGAAAGGGAGGAGAAGTTGATAGCTGAGATAGAGAGTGGCCAAGGATTTTCACATGGTATGAGCATATCCAGGAGCCACACATGGACATACAGATCTACATCTTCTTATCATAAACCATAGAGATCTAGGATCCATCGACCATCAAAGCATAGTGATAGACGTAGTGATAAATACGGCCATTGGCCACATATGTATCAGAACTTTGAAAGACTCTTTTTGATGAATCAAAAACTTTCTCTACTAATTAGTTCTATGTTTGATTACTATGTTTTCATCAATATAAAACTTAATAGAAAGAAAGTAAGTGCATAAATATATTCAATATGTAATTTTTCTAGAGCTACATAACCTATAAAACAAACTTTATAAGGAATACATAAATGCACAAGGAAAGAAAGAATGAAATTAAGGATAATAGCATTTGAGATGCATAATATTAATGGGTTCCTTAAAAGAAACACCATCCATATCAGAAAGTTTATAAGCACCTGAACCAAAGTTTTCAATAACAACAAAAGGTCCAAGCCAATTAGGGCTAAACTTTCCTTTTCACCTGGTAAAGCATTCACATTTCGTTGATTCTCATAGAGGACTAAATCACCAACTGAAAATGTTCATTCAATTACTTTATGATTATATTGTTTCTGAAGAGATTTATGATAAGCTTTTATATGTTCTAATGCATGTATTTGTTGTTCATCCAACATTTCTAATTCTTGTAAGCGTTGTTCATGAAAAGTATCCTTATCGATTATCCCATGAAATGAAACACGTAGAGAAGGTATTTCTAATTCCAAAGGCATATTATCATCAATACCATAGACAAGGTTGTAAGGAGAAGTACATGTGGTAGTACGAACACTAGTCCTATAAGCCCATAAAGCATAAGTCAATTGAGTATGCCAATCTTTCTCATGCTTGTTAACTATTTTTCTCAGAATTTGTTCAATGATTTTATTTGATGCTTTAGCTTGTCCATTAGATTGAGGATAATAAGGAGTTGAAAATCTATGTTGAATTTTATATTTCTCCAAGAATTTTGTGACTTCTTTGTTTTTAAAAGAGGTACCGTTATCCGAAATTATCATTGAAGGTATACCAAATCGTGTTATGATATTCTTGAGGATGAAATCACAAATAACATCTACAATTGTTGAATGACGAGGGACAACTTCAACCCACTTCATGAAGTAATCTGTAGCAGTCAAAATGTAAGTATGTCCTTGAGAAGAAGCTGGTGAGATTTTTCCAATAAGGTCAAAACCCAAAATACTAAAGGCCATGGAGAAACTTGATTACGAAGCTCACGAGTAGGAGCATGAATCAAATTACTATGTTGTTGACATTGAGGACATTTCTTAACAAACATGAAAGAATCTTGTTCCATTGTTTGCCAATAATATCTCATTCTAAGCAATTTATTAACCAGGGATTTTCCACCAAAATGCCCACCACAAGAACTAGAATGAGCTTCTGCCAAAGCTACTTGGATTTCAGTTCTATTGAGACATCTTAATAATAATCCTTCATAAGAATGTTTGTAAAGGGTATCTCCTAAAATGATGTAACGCACTACAAGCTTCCTAATACGATTACGTGTGTTCCTTGTTGTTGATTCAGGAAAAGTACCATCTTTCAAAAAATGAAAAATATGAGAATACCATTTATTTGAATGCAAATTAAAATAATCAGAGGTAATATTTTTAGAAATTGTAGGGCTTTTAAGAATTTGTATAGTAAATTGAAAATTTTCAGCATTATTCTCAAGACAAACCAAAGAAGTTGTGCTTTCCATGGCACCTACATGTCAGTTATCTTTCATAGGTAGAGTTTGAATCATAAAAGAAGAGAACTGTGAAAGCACATCAAGAGATAAATCTCTATATTGTGTCATTTTATCATTCCTAGTCTGATATCCTCCTTTAATTTGTTCAACAATCAGTTGTGAATCTCCATATATTTACAAGTGTTTGATGTCAAGGGATGAAGCTATTCATAGACCAGCTATAAGATCTTCATACTCCGCAATATTATTAGTACAAGGAAAGGTTATTTTGTATGATAAAGGGATGGGTTTTTCATATGAGGGATTAAGATAATACCCACACCAGAACATGTCTTACATTTAGACCCATCAAAATATAATTCCCAAATTTTATCCTTTTGAATAGCTAGAATATTATCATCAGGGAATTCTATTGAAGTAGAATATGTATCTGGATGTGGACAAGGAGCTTCAGCTAAACAATTTGTTAAAGCCTGTCCCTTAATGGACTTCTAAGAAATGAAATTAAGATCAAATTCTATAAGTAACATCACCCATTTTGCCAACCGGTCAGAGAGATCAATTTGTGAGATAATATGTTTCAAAGGATCAAACTTAACAATCACATTGACTTCAACATTTATAAGATAGTGTCTAAGTTTCTGACATGCATTAACTACAGCTAGACATTATCTTTCCAAATCTGTATATCTTGTTTCATAATCAAGTAAAGTTTGACTAATGTAATACACAGGTCTTTCCTTACCATCATTATCATGTTGAGCTAACAACATATGCACAGCCTTTAGAGTCGCCGAAGTATACAAATGGTTTATCAAATTTAGTAGGTTGCGAGATAGGAGGGTTTGCAAGATACTCCTTAAATTACTCAAAAGCTTGTTTACACTCATCATTCCAAGAGAAAGTGGTATCCTCTCTAAGAAAGGAAGTAAAAGGGATAGTACGATCTGCTAAATTAGAAATAAAGCGATGAATAGCTTGTATTTTTCCTTGTACACTTCATATTTGAGAAATATTCTTAGGAGGAGGCATATTAACAATAGCTTCAATCTTTTTAGTATCTACTTCTATGCCTCGCTTAGAGATTATAAATCCTAATAATTTACTAGAATCAACTCCAAAGACACATTTCTTAGGATTCAATCTCATGTTGTAATTTCTAATCCTTTCAAATATATGTCATAAAATGGTAACATGATCTTCTCTTTGTATAGATTTTTCTAAGATATCATCCACATAATCTTCAAGGATCTTATGAATGTAATCATGAAAAATCAAAGTCATAGCTCGTTGATAAGTTGCTCTTGCATTTTTTAATCCAAAAGGCATCATGACCCAAGAAAAGGTTCCCCAAGGTGTTATAAATGTAGTCTTAAATTGATCTTGAGGAGGGATAAATATTTTATTATATCTTGAAAAACCATCCATAAAAGATAACAAAGCATGACCCGTTGTTGAATCTACTATCATTTCAATGTTAGGTAATATGAAATCATCTCTTAAGGATGCCTTATTTAAATCTCTAAAATCAGTACACATCCTTATCTCATTTTCTCCTTTTGAAATAGGCACAATAGTTGAAATCCAATCTAAGTAATTAATAGATCAGATAAATCCAAAATCCGATAATTTTTCAATTTCACCTTTGACTAATAAAGCAATTCGTTGATTCATCTTTTGAATTTTCTGCTTCACAAGTTTCATATTTGGTTTTAAGACAATGTTATGAGTTACAATCTTAGAATCAATACCTGACATATCTAAATATGTCCAAGCAAAGATGTCCTTGAATTCAAGAAAAAGGGAAACCAACTGATCACATTCATCCCGATTCAAACATTTCCCAATTTTTATCATCCTTTCAGTATCATTCTCATCCATTTGAATATCAACAGTCTCAGTTATTATTAAATCACTTTGTATTAGAGAATCCATCAGTAAAGGGAGAGTATATTGTTTATCATGTTCCCCAAAATAAGCATTAGTACTTAAACAATAAGGCTTCCATCATTTGTGATGGAACTTAGGTAAGTCCACATAAACCCCTAAAAATTCCCTTAAGGCTTCATCTTCAGGAAAAATATCCAAAGTAGGTGCTTGATTAAGGTCAATGAGAAGTGGGTTAACCAATTTCAATTGTCCACCACAAATATAATTAACATTAAGATGAAAAGCCGATGGTTGTTTATAAGGATTGAATCCTAATCCATATGTATGATCATAAACTTCATTATCCAAAGGTACTTGTATACACTACTCATATTTACCACATCATTTCCCATTAAATCTTGAATTCTTAAGCAAATGATAACCAGGACTATATCGATCAGTCATATTAGAAGGAGTCCAAGGAGTGGCATATGTCACAATATCATAATAATTAGGCTTTATAGTTTCAATCATTTCATTAATCGAAGCGGAAAAAAAATTACTTTTTAGTTCCTCTGAGAGTGGAGGAGAAAAAACTTTTTTCTCAAATTCAGTTTGTTGCTTCATGAATTCCAAATCAGAGACCTTATATTCTCCAATGAAAGAAGGATTAAAATCCAATGTCCCCCAATCATCCTCAGTCAAAGAAGAAGATGAAGCTTCCCATTGTTGTATCTCAAGTTGTTTTATCTCAAATTGTTGTATCTCCGACTGTTTTTCAATCTCTTTATTTGGTTGAAGAGGCTCAAAGATTTTGGAATATTCCACATTTAGGCAAGGATTTGGCACATCATCCACATGTAATGTATACATTAAGTTGTTATAGATGAACCTAACCTTGTGATGAAGAGAAGAAGGAACTACATGCATAGTATGTAACCAAGGTCTTTCTAAAATGATGCAGTCAAGGTCGAAGAATCCAATGAAGGACTGTCCAAACTTGCAACCAAACCAAAACACAGCGGATTTTCACAATAACAATAACAGATCTGATAAAGAACAACAATATTTATTCATAAAACACTAATTACATACAATGTGTTGGGCTGCAAGGCCTTCCTGATTATGGCCAAATACAAAGCAAGTAATAGTCTACAAGATCTCGCAAGATCAAAATTATACCTCAACTAGTCTAGGTCTGTAACACAACAGGACACCGGTAGGAATCCCAAGAAAGATCTAAACTTGTACTCCAACTTCCAAGTAATCTTCATGTTCCTAAGCTCGTAGGCTACTAAATCTTCTATCTTTTAAATTCCCCCAAATAAAACTCTTTCTAAACAACTACCCAAGCCTCTACTTAAATACAAAATCCCAGCCACAAGTTGACTCTACAGGATATACTAATATTAAATGCCAAAACATCAGTCGGCTCTCAAATAGCCTTACAATAAATAAAATCATCCATTTCGGCCTTCATATCCTCATAGGATAATGCAACACACTAAATCTAGGTCCCCACACATCCAATGGTCAATCCATAACTCGAGGAGTGCGACTCAAATCAATGGAACCAATCGGCCAAGCCGATCCAACCAAACAAACCAATTTGGTAAGCAAGAACACAGAGCAATAGAGAAATAACTGAGTGCCAGTCAACCAACCAAGCCAAGCATGACTGAGCAATGCAGTTATCACCGTGTGCCAGAAGAAACTGACACCTTCAGTTACCAAGCATTCTTTAGAGATCGAGCACCCCGGTAACCACAAAAACCAAGCAACTAGTCTCCAAAACTGATCAAATACTCCACTAACTGAGATCAAAACTATCAATCTACCTTCAAAGACAAACATTTTTTTGTTGATATAGGATTGCCAAGAATCCTAGGATGCCCCTACATCAGACACCCCAGGTAAGAAAGATTTTCTCATAAGGAAATCAGGAATGCCTTAAGGGAATCAGAATAGGTATGCCAAATATGTTCTCAACCCATATCTCTTCTTGTCCTTCCCTCCAAGTTGTCTTTACCTCATTCCCTGTTCTCTGTAGCAAATATTTTTGTTTCCAATTTCTCTTATCTTTTATGTCTGCAACTAATAACAACCGATTCTAACCATCTCTTTCACTACCAATCACATCAGTACCTCAGTGAATCTCATCCTCTTCAGAATCATCAATTAAATCAGTGTCATATACATCTCTCTGTGTCACAAATTTCATCATCTATTGTACTATCCCTGTTAGTAAGACCATTTGTCTCTTAATCTCAACAAACTCCTCAGATATCTTATTCTCCTTCTCCAAACTAGGCTTTGTCATAACAAGCTTATCAACCTTTTGTTCCTAAGGTTTGTCACGGTCACATGGACAACACCTGATAACTCCACATTCCTTAGTCCCTGTCTCCTGCAAAGGTAACAACTTATGTCTAGATGCTTCATTCCTAACCACATAGGTGTTAGCACGACCATCAAACAAAACATTTCTATCATACTGCCAAGGTCTACCAAGCAACAGGTGACAAGCATCCATAGGCAACACATCACATAATATCTCATCATGATAAGATCCAATCTTAAAATTAACCAAGTATTGCTCTTCAACTCTAACCTTAGACACATCTTGTATCCAACTAACCTAATAAGGGTTAGGGTGTTTCCTTCTTTCCAAACTCAATTTACTAACCATCTCTTCTGAAACAAAGTTCTCAGAACTGCCACCATCAACTATGACATTACATACCTTATCCTTGCACTTACATCTAGTTCTAAATAAACTTCTTCTTTGTATCGGTTCATGAACACATGTAGCTAATCTCCTAGTGACAAGACATTCACCTTTCTCAGGGACATTCTCAATGTCTTCTTCAGTAGCTAATGCAACTCTTTTCTTAGGACACTGCCAACTTCTATGACTAGCCTCACCATAGTTATAACAAGTACCAGTGAAATCATTCTTCCACCTTCCTCTCTATCCATTATTGTAATTCTTACTACCAGATCCTACATCAGGCTTAGGATTCTCTACCACATTACTTTTAGCAACTGTCTCGGCAGTCTTACCACCTTAGTTTCTATTGTTTTGTCTATCTTCAAACTTCTTGTTCAGATTCTCTTTAATCTTTAATGCCATCCGATAAACATCTCCTATTGTTGTCATCTGAATAGTAAGTAACTCTTCCTGAATACTAGGTCTCAAACTATAGACATACCTAGCAACCTTCTCTTTATCAGCTTCAGAATGACTAGTCCTAATTAGGATTCTGTAAAACTCCTCAGTATACACTTGTACTGATTTGTTAGTCTGCTTCAAAGATTGCATCTTCTTGAACATGTCCAATTCATAATCCACCGAAATGAATTGCTTCTTCAACTTATCAACCATTCGGTTCTACTTAGTGATCTTCTCTTTTCCTCTTCTACCTCTTTCCAACTGAACTTCTCTCCACCAAATATTTGCATGACCCTTTAGCTTAGTCTTTACAAATCTAACTCTATCAGGATCTTCTATTTCTTCATACTTAAAGTATTCATCAATTTCATTAATCAAATCAATCAACTCTTCTGGCCTAAGGCTTCCAACAAATGTAGAAACATCAATCTTAGGTCTTTTCCCAATCTTAGACATAGCTTTTAGAATTCTATTCTCTTCAGGATCTCTAGCTTCTTCCACAGCTTCTTCAAAATGATCTTCTTCCTCAAATTCATCATCACTATCCTCTTTCAAGGTAGTCTTCTTCTTTTTCACTTCTTGCAGATCTTGCACCTACAAATCCCTAAAATCATCAAGGCTGAATTCTCTAGCAGCATCTTCCTCCTCTGAGATCTCATGATTTCTCCTTGGAGGCATCTTTAAATCAAGATCTAGGTGCAAACAAACAAGATCAACTTGGCTCCAATAGGAAAAAAAATTCACTCCACAAGATCTACTTTGCTCTGATACCACTTGATGCAGTCAAGGTCAGAGAATCCAATGAAGGACTGTCCAAACTTGTAGCCAAACCAAAACATAGCAGAATTTCACAATAACAATAATTGATCTAAAAAAGAACAACAATCTTTATTCATAAAACACTGACTACATGCAATGTGTCAGGTTGTAAGGCCTTCCTGGTTACGGCCAAATACAAAGCAAGTAACAATCTACAAGATAACATAGGATTCAAATTATACCTCAGCTAGTCCAAGTTTGTAACACAATAGGACACTAGTAGGAATCCCAGGAAAGATCTAAACTTGTACTCCAACTTCCAAGCAATCTTCCTATTCCTAAACTCACAGGCTACTAACTCTACTATCTTTCAAATTCCCCCAAATAAAACTCTCTCTAAACAACTACCCAAGCCTCTACTTAAATACAAAATCCCAACCACAAGTCGGCTCTATAGGATATACCAATATTAAATGCCAAAACATCAATCGGCTCTCAAATAGCCTTATAATAAATAAAATCATCCATGTCAGCATTCATATCCTCATAGAATAATGCAACACACTAGATCTAGGTCCCCATGCATCCAATGGTCAATCCATAACTCGAGGAGCACAACCCAAATCAACAGAACCAGCCGGCCAAGCTGATCCAACCAAACTAACCAGGTCGATAAGCAAGAACATCGAGCAATAGAGAAATAATCAAGCACCAGTCAACTGACCAAGCCAAGCATGACTGAGCAATGCAATTATCACCGTGCACTAGAAGAAACTGATGCCTTCAGTTACCAAGCGTTCATCGAGCACCCCGATAACCACAGGAACCAAGCAACCAGTCTCCAAAACTGAGCAAATACTCCACTAACTGAGATCAAAACTATCAAATCTACCTTCAAAGACAAACATATTTTTGGTTGATACAGGATTGCCAAGAATCCTAGGATGCTCCTGCATCATAAAAGAAGGTTATAATTGAGAGGTCTAGGCATAACATGAATAGGAGTATTTAAGATTACTGGACCAACTTTAACAGGTAAGGTAATAATGCCCAAAGTTTTCTTCACAATATTATCAAATCCACATATAGGAACATTATCAGGTTGAATAGTGGTGAGAACAGCCTTAATTTCCTTAAGCATATCCATGCTACAAACATTAAGCCCAAATCCATTATCAATTAATGTTCTTCGAATGATACAAGAAATATAATCTTATAAGCATGCAAGATCTAAATCTAACACCAAAAAGAAAGAGTTGTCATAAACAGGTTCACCAAAATGAATAAGGGAAAAAATAGATCTTTAATAATACATCTATCATTCACCTACTCATTTGTTTATTTGTTTTGAATTGGAATTGACTAAGTAATATAAATCTAGAAATTCTTGAAATTAGATCCTAGATAAGATACATACCTTATGATGGAACAAATCTGGAAATACCTATTTTCTGAAGCTTGTGCACAGTTTCAAAAGATTCTGCAGCCAGATCCGGGACCAAAAAATTGTAACAGAGAAAACCCAAAAAACTTTTGTCTTTCTGGAAACAGGTTGTCCTTGACCCAGATAGCGAGGCAAGGTCTTACCCCAGGGTAGGATCCTACCCCTCACTGCACATCATCCTTGACCCAAAATAGGTCTGATGAAAAATCCATTTGTGAATCTTGGAAGTTCACCGAAAAGGGTATTCAGATCTGCACTTCAATTCTTGAAACAACGACTATAGATATCTAAAAAGGGTGTTTTGGGGTGGCTATCTAGGTTTTTGCCTTAGTCAAACCCCTGTTTTGGTGATCTCCACCTCCACAAATAGTGGGTTGTAATAGAATGTGTGTGTGTGTTGAAAGTGTAATGCCAAGATCTAATCCTCTAGATTGAAACCCTAGCATGAATATGTATGAGAAAGCAATGCATAGATTTGAATAAGATAAGAAAGCATACCAAGCCCCCAAGGCTAAAGTACTCCTACCAAACTCATAATCCATAATTGCTACCCCATGATTGTTTCTTTGAATGCTTGAATATTGATAATGGTGGATCAAGGAAGAAAGGATCTCTCTTGCTCCAAATATATGTCCAGAATGGGGTGTTCACAAAAATGCTTGATATCAATAATGGCTTGACCTTCTATATTATCCTCTTACAATCTTGCATCTTCACTTCACCATCACTTTCTTTCTTGAATCAATTATATCTCCACTTGATGTCTTGATCATGAAATTGCTTGGTCTTACTTGGTCTTGTTGTGATGTCAAAATGAAGGCAAATGAGAGTCTTTATATAGAGGTTTCAAGGTGAGCCTCCTAGAGCAATGTGAGGACCCATAATTCAAATTTCACCTCGAATTATGGTCCAATCACAATAAATAACTTAAGGAGGGAAAATAAATAAATGAATTTTAAATTAAAACCTTTTCACATTTGGATCCGAGGGCCCGACATTGATTTCGGGGCCCGTCGGGACCAAATTTGAAAAAGGGAAAATCAAATCCCGAAGGAGGTCAAAGATGACCTAGTCTCTGACCTAGGTTAGGGATGACCTAGACTTTGACCTAGGTCAGAGATGACCTCAACTCTGACCTAGGTCAGGGTCTACCTTATCTTTGACCTAGGGGTCCAGATCCTGCCAAAATATGAAACAGGAGGTCCCAGGGATGCCCAGAGACCTAGAAATGATGTCAAAATAGGACAGAGTGCCAAGGAGAGACACAAAATCTTATTATGAAAATAATGAAGTCCAGGAGGACCTATTCCTAAGTCCTACCTATAAAATAGAGCCATAGAGGAGGGGAATTAAGGAGAATCCTCAGGATCCTAACCCTAATTTCACCTAGAATGAAGAAATCAAGTGCAGAATGCATCCTAAATGTAAGTCTATCATGATAAATGCACTAAAAGAGGGTGGTAAACCTATTAAGATGGAAGTGCTTTAATTTTAAGCCGATACAGAGTTATTGAAACATCACTTTTTCTAAAATTATTTTATTTCTTTGGTAATTGCACCCAAGTTGGTATAAAGATGTATTTAATAAACATTTCCAATTGGAAAAGTTGAAGCACTTACCTAACTTAGCTAGAATGAATCTATCTAGATCATATGTTTGACAAAAATTAATTTTTAGTTAGAAATACTCAAATTCAGTTGTTCTGATACTTATCTTTTAAAATGTGACACAACTTTTTGCTTTTACCTATAGATATAAAGATTAAAAAATTAGGATAATATAAAAAAAGAACATGTAAACATAATACATTATGAAAATACAAATAATCATAATTATAAAATGGAATATGAAGAGAGAGTTATATATTAGAGTTTCTATTGAGCTACACTATAGAAAATGTTGCTTAAGATGTTTCCCATGAACATGTAGCTATAAGAACTAATCATAACCATGTTTGTAATAAAAATTCCTTACCCCTACTATTTATTTGTGATGTATAAGTCCAAACACAATGTATAAACTTCACATGCTTTAATTTGTCTCATAGATTAGCATTTCACATCCAAAATAGGTCAATAAATTAGATGTTATATTTTCATTTTTTTCCAAATCAAGAGTCACATTTATTTAATTTTATACTATTTTCCTTTATTTGATTCAATTAATTGGATGATCCTTAGATGTTTCAATCTACTTTAATTTTATCAATGTATTGTAGAAGTTGATACAAAACACCAAAATTATAGGTTATCAAGCATTTATCCCATATAGTAATTCAATGGGTATTCTACCACTTTGGGTCCAATTACCATAAAAATAAAATTATTTCAGAAAAGTGGCGTTTCAATAACTCCTAATATTTTTAATGATATTTAAAAAAAAATAAAAAAATACCCTTTTGTAGAGATCAGAGTCAATAATATTCTCATATAGATTTTATAGTGTTTTAATTGGACATAGTTTATTGTAATTAAATAACATTGCAAGTAGGTATTTTAACAGTCAAGGAGATGTTGATTCAGAGAAAGAAAAAAATAGTAAATCATATTAAATAAATTTGAAAAAAATATGGTGCACTAGAGGAGAGAGCCCTCTTCAAGAATATATATTTCTTTTTTTGATTGGGATAGATTTTTTATGAAAAATATGTTGCGAGATGAAAATTGTCGATTTGAATGAGTTAGAATTTGAATTGTTATAAAAAAGAAAATATAAGTCACAAACCAATTTTTATTTCTTCATGCACTAGCTATATATGTCATCTATGACATATTTTGAAATTAGCGGAAAATGTGTTTATTTACATATAATTTTTTGGTGGGAACTAGACCCCTAATTTTCAGCATTTTTCAGCAACTGAAAAATCATCTTTAAAATTAAAAAAAAACATATCAATTCTTATTCAAAAAAATAATTAAAAATATTAATCACAAACTTCATCCATTTTATCACATTTAATTAGTTTACATCATCTTCAAATTCCAAACATAAATGTCATTTTTATACTATTGAAGTTGAACAACTTTGATTTTGTTAGCCTTTTCCTTTGTAAAAGGGTGACAGCTTATTGTGCTTTTACTAGTCAACTTCGATTAAAAGGTTCAATTTATCAAATCTTTTCTCTTTTCACTTTCTAGGTTCCTTCTAGTAATCTAGTTGTAAATTATTATTTTTAGATAATTTCATTTGTCAATTTACTAAGTATAAAAAGGAGATCACTACGTAATACTAATATATATTTACTTTTATATATAATTATTCCAATTATCGTAAAATACATAGCATTATTATCACTGGCCATTTGATGTAGCATATACTCGCTAATAATTCTAGTTAGTAAGAAACCCATCAGACTATTGGTAGTATTTTTGTTTTTAAGGATTGGTACAACCTATTTGATAAAATATTTTTGGATAAAATATCTATTTTAAACTATTACTATAGTTTATTTTGTATTTTTATAACAAAATCAATGGCCTAATATGTCAATTGATCCCTAGCTAGGATAATTTCAAAGAGACAAAAACTTATATGTTTCATGCTTCTTGAAAACCTCAAAAATTCCTCACACCTTCTTATATGGGTCACATATTTAAAAAAAGATGCAATGGGTCAAGTTCCTGTCTAAGGATTACATTATTTTAAGAGGTGTAAAGAAAAAAAAATGCAAAAGAAAATATAACAATGATATACAATAAGTGTATACAACTTTTACATACCATAAGGAGTTTGTAGAAATAGCACAATAGGAAGAGTAATGTAATACAAAAAAAGTTGTGATAGGAAACATAATTTAAAAGGATTAGAAACTTATTTGTAAACATGTGTGACAATATATATTGCTTTGATCATTCAATTAGATGAGTTTAGTGTTTAATCTTGAGGTTTTTATACACTATAGAAGAATGAGGATGAGTAATATGAGTCATAGGTAGCATTAAAAATGTAATACCCTTAGTGGAGATATCTAAGAGAAAAGTTGATGTAAAAATAAAATTGTACCACTAAAAATATTATTTAATGATTTTTCCAAGGTAATACATGGAAAATAGTTTTTTTTCATATGTCATTGAGCTAGAAAGTTTTTGTTGGAGCAACAAAATTCAATGGGGAAATATTGATATTAAATTATTGTACCTTGTCATAGTTTGGTACAAGTTCCAGGAAGGGTGTAGAAGCATGTTTCTACTGTCAGCAGAGAAAAGGAGGATTTTTCAATATTCCATGCAAATGAATCGGATTTAAATTAACCTCAGGAGGGAAGATGTAAAAAACATGAGATGACAATCAACACCAGTACAAGGGTTATACTTGATATGCATCTTCATACTTTAAATAAAATGAGAAGCTTTAGGGCATGTTTTTGAAAGGTTTTGTTGTTTGTTAATTTTCTTGGCAATTACATGGGTTGCTCCCAGTTGTTCCTAATCAGAAGGCACCTGAAATAGAAAAGAGATGTTTAAAAAACTTGTTGTTGTATACATATTTATATAATGGTTTGTAATTAAAGATTACTTTTTGAAACCTTTGTAATAAAATTGATCTACTTGCCAAATTTAAGCATGATAAATGAAAATTTTAAAACAACATCTTAACAATTTCTCTTATTCATTGGAGACAAAAGATGGTAAAAATACTTCTAAAGGCACTAAACTGAATGGAGCAGGGTCAAGATATATTTAAAATTAATATAATCAATTAGGCAATGTGTAAATATGGCCAAGGGGAAGTGAATCTACAATAGTCAATTAATTGTTACAGAAGGCATTTTCCTAGGATTAGAAAAGCCCTTTCACACTAGAGCTACAAAAAGAGTTGTCAAAAAAAGAAAAATCCTCAAAGACTAATTAATTACTTCTAGCTTTGAGGATTTAATCCAATTAAATTAACACAAGATTGAGGGTCCATTTGTGAATTGTAAATGGCCTTTTATGCATTAGATAACCTAATCGTATCAACAATAAATTTACATTTTCACTAAAAACCTTAGACTTTTAGCCAGTATTTTTTCAACCAAATAGAGAAAGATTAAATAGCTAGCATTTTGGCCTTTTAATAAGCCTTAAAATTCTCAGAGTACCAAACTCATATGTCCACCAAATTCAATAAAAAATTACTACGATAAAAAATATCCCTTGACATAAAGCAAAAAAAAAGTGATAAAAATATGGAAGATGGAAATAATGGCAACCCCCAAATGAGTAAATTATAAATAGAATATTGATGGGAGAATATTACAATGTAGTTGAAACAAAGAAAGATGACACTAGGAAATATCCAAAAACCCTTAGATGTCAATGTTTAGTGACCCATTGCAAAATCCACCAACATTATCATTTACCATTATTGGAGCATCGATGAAAATTTATAGCTCACACGTTGAAATCAACCTTCTAGGTGAAATCCAATTTCTAAAACTAAATAATGCACCCTTTTTCTAGGAAGAATCTTCTACAAATTTGTCTTAAAAATATATGATATCAAAAATATGTAAGTAGGAAAAAAATTTTAATAAGCTATATCATAGGATAAAAATGAGCCTTCTAAGTCAAAATCCAAATTTCTCTAGAAAAAATGGCATTAAATGAAAAACTTGTAACATGGGAAAAATGAAACAAGTGGAGTTTCTATTGGTTTATAGACTATCACAAGAACTATCAAGTGGATATCAATTTTTTTCAATACATTCAAATTTTTAATTCAATTTGCCAAAAATGTCATACCTACAATTGAAAGTTCTGAAAACTCTCTATAAATTGGTGTTGGTTAAGGCCTTGTTGCTAATGCTTCTAATCGCGTGCTTGTTCCTTTGAAGTTTTCTCATGAAACTTTTGTACTCGTTTATGCTTTTGTTTTATTGCTATAACTCTCTGACAACACTAAAAGAATGTCCAATTGATAGCGCTTTGTATGCTGGATCTGTAGGTACTAGGAAGGAAAAAAATGCACATACCACAACAAAATCCAAGGGCAATGAGTCAAACAAACACAATGTAAAAAATGAGAATAAAGAGGATGACAACTATAGCATTTATGATTCTTTAATGATTCCCCAAGATTTACATTGAAGGAAGACAATCATAGAGTTTTTTAATTTCTTGCTAATTATTCTTTTAAAATATTATTTTTCTCCTTACCTTTTTTGGTCTGAGCCAATAGGTATATAAATAAATATCATTTTTAAATTTGATAAATATGATCAAATTATATAACTTTAGGTAATAAAAAGTTTCTTAAAAAAAATTGATATATGATTAGTGGAAGTATAAATAATTTTGTATCTAATGGATGCAATAGTTACCTACCATACGCAAGAACTAAAAAAGAATCCATGAATATTGAATACTTTTAACACTTATGAGTGGAAGTATTAATCATAAAATATTATCCACATCCTCCTTGATGAAACTCATTGATAAGTCTTTCATATTTTTTTATCACACACATTTTGAAATCTTCTCTTAGAGACATTTTTCATTTGAACTCACCTTATAGGAAATATATTTTTCTTTAAACAACCTTTAAAATTATTTTCATGTTTTCATCTATGCTAGGCTGAAAATTCATATTCACAAAATAAAACACAATGCTAGAGAATCCAAGGATTAGATTTGAAGACACCTAAAATAGATACACGGACCTCAATTACAAAAGTTACATTTGTGGATTAAAAATTTAATCAATTCATAAAACCAACAAGTCATTAGCTTCTTGCTTGTTTTATTTTAGTTTCTTTCTTCTATTCTAGACCTGTGGGTTTCAAGCACCCTGTAAAGCTTGTTTTACTTAATAAAAAACAAGTCATTGACATCTAATAATATTTGTATTTTGAGTCCCCATTCAAACACATAAATCTTGTTGCTTTATCTATTTTTCTTCTACCAATTTCTTGTTGATGTCTTTACATATTTGTTGAGGTATACATTGATACTTATGAGTCATAATGCAAAATTTTCTATATGTTCTTGAGCATTGTATTGCATTAATGTTCTATAATCAAATAACTTAGTTGGATATTGGTAGAGACTTTCTAAAGGAATAAATATTCTTCTTGTAATCCTTATTTTTAATTTATAGTAAAATTGGTTCTATTGTATGAAAAGAAGTAAATTAAAATAGCTAAATTACTTAAAAGTAAATTGTACTAGCTACTAGTAGTGCTTGTTTCAAAGCCTGTTAGATTATTATTATTTATATCCTTTGTTGGATATTTAGAGGGTATTGATCATATATTAGGAGGAATAATAAGGTATCATTACAAATTTAATACCCTTAGTGGAGACATCTAAGAGAAAATTTGATGTAAAAAATAAATTTTGTACCATTGAAAATATTATTTAATGATTTTTCCAAGGTAATACATGGACAATAGTTTTTTCGTATATGTCATTGAGCCAGGAAGTTTTGGTTGGAGCAAAAAAAATCAATGGGAAAATGTTGAGATTGAATTATTGTACCTTGTCATAGTCTGGTACAAGTTCCAGGAAGGGTGCAAAAGCATGTTTCTATCGTCGGCAAAGAAAAGGAGATTTTGTTAATATTCCATGCAAATGAATTAGATTTAAATTAAGCTCAGGATGGAAGATGTAAAAACATGAGATAAAAATTAACACTGGTAGTAGGGATATACCTGATATGCATCTTCATACTTTAAATAAATGAGAAGCTCTAGGGCATGTTTATTAAAGGTCTTGTAGTTTGTTCATTTTCTTAGTGGTTACATGGGATGCTCCCAGTTGTTCCTACTTGGAAGGCACTTGCAAATAGAAAAGATAAATTTTTGAAACTTATTTTTGTATACATATTTGTAATGGTTTGTAATCAAAGATTACTTTTTAAAACCTTTCTAATAAAATTGATCTACTTTCCAAATTTAAGCATGATCTACTTTCCAATTTTTTCAATAGCTAATTAATTATTATAGAAGGTGATTTCCTAGGATTAGAAAATCCCTTTCACACTAGAGTTACAAAAGGAGTTGTCAAACAAACAAAAAACCTCAAAGGCTTATTAATGACTTCTATCTTTGAGGCTTTAATCCAATGAAAGTAACACAGGATCTAGGGGCCATTTTTTACTTGTAGCTGGCCTTTCACACATTAGAAAACCTAATTGTATCAAAAATAACTTTATATTTTCATCAAAAATGTCAAACTTTTATCCATATTATTTTCAACCAAATAGAGAAAGATTAAATAGCTATCATTTTGGCCTTTCAATAGGCCTTAAAATTCTCAGAGTGTCTAACTCATATGTCCACCAAATTCAATAAAAAATCACTAGGATAACAAATAGCCCTTGGCATAAAGCCAAAAAAATTGATAAAAACATGGAAGATGGATGTAATGGAAACCCACAAATGAGTAAATTATAAATAGAATGTTGATGGGATAATATTATAATGTAGTAGAACAAAGAAAGACGACACTTGGAAAAATCCCAAAACCCTCAGATGTCAATGATCAGTGACCCATTGGAGAATCCACCAATATTATCATTTACCATTATTGGAGCACCGGTGAAAATTTATAGCTCACGCATTGAAATCAACCTTCTAGGTCAAATCCAATTTCTAAAAATAAATAATGTACCCTTTTTCTAGGAAGAATCTTCTATAAATTTGTCTTAAAAATATAAGATATCAAAAATTTGTAACTAGAAAAAAAAATTAATAAGCTGTAGCACAAGATAAAAATGAGCCTTCTAAGTTAAAATCCAAATTTATCTAGGAAAAACTACAGTATATGAAAAACTTGTAACAGGGGAAAAAAATGAAACAAGTGGATTTTCTACTGGTTTCTAGAATATCACAAGAACTTTCAAGTGTGTATCAATTTTTTTAAATACATTCAAAATTCAAATTCAATTTGCCTAAAATGTTATACTTACAACTGAAAGTTCTGAAAACTCTTTATAAATTGGTGTTGGTGAAGGCCTTGTTGCTAATGCTTCTAATCTTTTGCTTGTTCCTTTGAAATTTTCTCATGAAATTTTTTTACTCGTTACCTCTTTTGTTTTATTGCAACAACTCTCTAACAACACCAAAATAATGTCCAACTGATAACACTTTGTATGCTCGATCTGCAAGTACTAGGAAGGGAAAACACAAAATGAAGATACCATAACAAAAGCCAAGGGTAATGAGTCAAACAAATACAATGTGAAAAATGAGAATAAAGAGGATGAAAACTATAGAATTTATGATTATTTAATGATTCCCCAGGATTTCCATTAAAGTTGGACGATCATGGAGTTTTTTAATTTCTTCCTAATTAATCTTTTAAAATATTATTTTTTTCCTTACCTTTCTTAGTATGAGCCAATAGGAATATAAATAAATATCATTTTTAATTTGATAAATATGATTAAATTATCAAGCTTTGGATAATAAAAATAGTCATAAAAAAATTATAATATCTGATTAGTCCAAGTATAAATAATTTTGCATCTAATGGATGCGATAGTTACCTACCATAGGCAAGAACTAAAAAAGCATCTATGAATATTGAATAATTTTAACACTTATTAGTGGTAGTATTAATCATAAAATATTCTCCACATTCTCCTTGATGAAACTTATTCAGAAGTCTTTCATATTGTTTTTATCATACACATTTTGAAAACTTCTCTTAGAGACATTTTTCATTTGAACTCACCTTATAGAAAATATATTTTTCTTTAAACAACCTTTAAAATTATTTTTATGTTTTCGTCTATGCTAAGATGAAAATTCATATTCAAAAAATAAAACACAATGCTAGAGAATCCAAGGATCATATTTGAAGACACCTAAAATAGATACATAGTCCTCAATAACAAAAGTTCATTCATGGATTAAAAATTTAATCAATTCATAAAACCAACAAGTCATTGGCATCTAATAATCTTTGTATTTGGAGTCCCCATTGAGACACTTAAATCTTGTTGATTTATCTATTTTTATTCTAACAAGTTCTTGTTGATGTGTTTACATATTTGTTGAGGTATACATTGATACTTATGGGTCATATTGCAAAATTTCCTATATGTTCTTGACTGTTGTATTGCATTAGTTTTCTATATTTAAATAACTTAATTGGATATTGGTAGAGACTTGGTAAAGAAATAAATAATCTACTTATAATACTTTTTTTTAATTTGTGGTAAAATTGGTGCTATTGTATGAAAAGAAGTAAATTAAAATAGCTAAATTACTTAAATGTAAATTGTACTAGCTAGTAGTAGTGCTTGTTCTAGAGCCTATTTGATTCTTATTTTGTGTATCCTTTGTTGGATATTTGGAGGACATTGATCATATGTTAGGAGGAATAATAAGGTGGTTCCTTTGAAATTGAAAGGATCAAATATGACCCTCCAAAGGTTTAACTATACCAAGTCTAGACATGCATGATAGCCTAATCATAGGTGTGATTTATTCTACAAAGGACCTAATTAAACAAAGGAATATTGTGTAAGATCTCATAAAGATGCAATATTAAGATAAGAGATAATTTGTCTATAAAACACATAAGAAATAATATTAGTGCACCTGAAAAAAATACTATGTAATGTTTGCATACCAAATTTCAAGGTAAAGTCTCATATTTAATTTATTTTTAATAATGAATGTAAATTATAATTATCTAAATTATTAATCCTAACTCATGAATCCTAGACTTCTTTTTAATCAATGTGTGATTACATTTCCTAGGTAAATAGCACAAAAAATATTTATATTAATTAAAGTTTAGAGGCATATGCAACTTTTTCTATAAAAAAACATATTCATTATATTATAAATTGGTGAACTTGAATATATTATTTTATTTTTATGATTGCATTATCCAATGCTTTTTATTTCATAAGGGTTTATTAATTTTTAATAAAGATGTTTAATAACATTATCTTTCTTGAGAGCTTTTGGTTCAATATTTGATCACTCTTTCAATAACATACTCATTATTATTTTTACTTCTAAAATTTTTATTTATGATCTAATTATTAGCCTTTTTTCTTTCTATTTTGTCAAATGTAAGTTATATTGACATTATAATATAATAAACTTGATATTCTTACATCTTTTATGATTTTGCCTCCAAACATAGATTCTTTTGATTTAATTTGTTTTATTGCTTTGTCTTATTTTTTATTATTATTAGGGTTTATCTTTTTTCTTATTTAATTGATAGTGTTGTCTAAATTTATCAATTATCCTCACTCTTATTTTCATATCTACTTATTTAGATTTTTTTATTAATTTTATAAAAAATAAATAATTTATAATATTTTATCCTTTTATTTCTCGTAGCTATATTTCTTTGTTTGTGCCACAAATTTTTGGGTTTTAAATCTACATTCTAGTTTAGATGAAAAAAACATACAGATGAGATTTGCAAGAATAAGAATTAAATTTACACTTATAAATTTAAATTGAAAAAGTATGTGATTGTAAATGCATGATCTCTGATACAGATATAAACTATTATTGCAGGTTGTATAGATTCAAATTTACTTACTGATATAACAGTTTGACTGTCTTTGTTTTGCTGAAGAGAGAGCGATTGCTGGGACTGTATATGCCTTGTGATTGATATCAACCCTCCACGATTGCTCTATGTTATATATGCAAAGAGTTATGTCCCCGTAGAGACATGACT
Organism: Chamaecyparis obtusa; assembly: GCA_027943335.1. Taxonomy (NCBI): domain Eukaryota; kingdom Viridiplantae; phylum Streptophyta; class Pinopsida; order Cupressales; family Cupressaceae; genus Chamaecyparis; species Chamaecyparis obtusa. The sequence goes on from BSBK01002988.1 coordinate 937,992, forward strand.
CTACGTGGCCGAAGGCCACGTAGGGTCATGTCCCTACATGGGCATAACTAATAATTGATTGGTGCATAACAATTATAATTAGTCTGATTTCAATCGGCGGTAGTAACAAGTGTAATCAAGAACCCCCAATAACAATATTCAAGAACCCCGATAACACTTTGACTGCTGCTATACATCAACAGTGATAGATATGCAAATTATGATACATATATTTATTAAATCTTAAAAGTTAAAATTTGTAACAAATCTATTTCTATAATCTTTAACATCACTTATTAATATTTAAAATTCAATTTTGAAATATCATATTACAATTTAATTAATTTATACATTTCACTTAACAATTACCATTAAAATGACTTAAAAAAACTAACTATTGAATTGAGTTGAAAGGAACCATAATATTTATCTTTACATTATATAACTATATAAAATACTTTTTAAATTATATTACCAGACTTCTTTATGGAAAACTCAACCCAACAACAATACAAAAGATGCTTCTATAATACAATGACAATTACAACATCAATTATGATGAAAGGACGTTGCAGAAGCACCTTTCAATACCTACACGAAGAATTAGCCAACTGAAAACATGATTACTACCTAAGATCCATTTTTTTAACAAAATAGCCTTGAGCACAACATTGTTTGATTTTAAAACACATTTCTGAACAAGCAAGAATGTCTTGTAACCACATAGATGGCATAACTGACGATAAAAAGGACTGCCTGATCAGATGACAAAAGGATTCCTATTTTCTGTGGAACAACGAACGAAATGAAACAAAACAAGCGATCCAGAAAGCAAGTCATTCATTCGGTTGTCGCTTCATGGCAGTCACAAAAAGATTAAAGTTATTCCACGAGGAACCCTCGTCCTTGATTGCATCCCTTGCAATTCTCTTCAATTTGCTCGCTTCCTCTCTGATCTCCACGCCTTGTTCCGATTCCAGCAAAATCTCTACACCTTTCACAAATTCTCCCTTCTCTAGAATCCCTTGACTATTCGCATTTAATGCCAAACCCAATTTCCACACATCCACAACATACGTGCTGTTTAGAAACTGGTCTGCAATATAGGGCCAACAAAGCATGGGCACGCCCATGGCAATGCTTTCCTGCACAGAGTTCCATCCACAATGAGTCACAAAACAGGCTATGGAAGGATGAGATAATACCTCTAACTGTGGCGCCCACGAAACTATGCAACCCCTATCTCCCACTCTTTCCATGAAACCAGCAGGTAAAATAGCTTCGCCTCCTCTTATTAGATTGGAGCGCACAACCCAGAGAAATGGTCTCCCGGTGGCCTCCAATCCCAGAGCAAGCTCGTCCACTTGCTTTTCGCTCATAAATGTAGAACTTCCAAAAGATATGTAGATTACAGAGTGGGCGCACTGTTTATCTAACCATTGTAAGCATTCCGTCTCATGTTTCCAAAAGCTTGGGAGGACCTTCCTGCTCGTCCTGCAATTGGGAAACTCGGGATCAATTAGAGGGCCAATTGGATACACTCCCACTTCTTTGGACAACGTGACGACTACTGTAGCTTCAATCTCTAAGAAAGAATTGAAGAGGATCCATTTAGTGTGCTTGATTTCCTCGGCCATGCGAATCCCTTTTCGAAACATGTATTCGCCTGCCCAGTACCGCGGAAGGTCTGCAGTATGCAGCAGCGGCATGGAGGGAAGATATTGAATTGTTTCATCTTCCTTTGGAATTCCTTCACATGTACAGAACCCACAAAGATAAAATGAGTTCTTAAATGTACTTTGCATCGTGGAATAATAAAAACTAAAATCGATTGACAGAATATGAATATATGTTACCATTGGGAGGAAAGATGCCAAGTGAGACCCGATTGGCAGTAATGTAGAGAATGGCGAAGAGCGAAACGGGACCAGTGTGAAAAAAGGCGAGGGAAACTTTATGGAGCTTGGCTACCGGCTGTAGGCCAAAGCACATATAGACGTCTGCAATTATACAGGTGAGCTTGTTTTCTTCTTCGCTGGCGTTGATTTCCTGAACGACTTTATCAATAACAGAAGGCCCCATGCCCTTTTCCATCGCCTCCATACCATTTGCAATGCCTTCCTCAGTATCCATAGCTGGGAATTCAAAGGGAATGGATATCATTCGGATGTTATCATGCAAAGAATGTAGAGTGTCTGCTTTGAGTATACGGTTATGATTGCTGTCAGAGTTGAGGAAAGTGACGAGGAATCCATCTGAGACGAGCTTCCAGGCGAGCTGCATCATGGGATTAATGTGACCCGGTGCAGGAAGAGGAATGAGAAGAGCGTGAGGAACCATGGCTGAGCTTAGCTGCAAACCCCTCTTCAGAGCAACACAGATGCAATATTATTCTTAGTAAAGACGCGAAAATATAATGCCTAAAATGTCGTTTTATGAAGGGACCCTCGCGTGAAAACATTTGTGTCTTAGCGGATATCGTATAGCGATAGTCTCTATCTAGGATTTGGGCTCTATCGTATCATGCATAGTCAATATCGCGTTACGCCGAGGGCTGGGCGTAAGCAGCACATTCCGTTTCCGCTAGGGTTTAAATAATACATTAGATTATTTATATTTACAATTTTAAAAGTCCATTCAAGATGTTTTATACATATGGCATTGTCTGCTTATTGGTATCAAGATTTTTTATACAAATGGCATTTTCTGCTTATTGGTATTATAATTATATTTAATGATAAAAATATTTTAATATGGTTATACATCTATCAAATGTACTATAGATTTAATGCGTTAAGATTATTTTTTTTGGTATTCGACTTGTTTGTATAATCAATATATATTCTCTTTATTTCATAGATTGTGATTGGATTTGTGAGATATGATAATTAGATTTTGGAGATATAACACAAGTATTATAGGGATGTCATTAATATTATTACTTGCATGCTAAGTGTAGGATGTGAAGTACAAGAAGGATGAATACTCTTGAATTCTGCCAACCAAATGATAATTTTATGTGAAGAACCTTTCATACAACTATTTTTATTTTACCTTTATCAAACATAATTGGATGCTCCAAATATTCTAGCATACCACTTGCCTTAGAAGAGATTCTCCCTAACTATTTCTAATTTCATTCATTGGAGCTTGCAATGTAAACCTATAAATAGATTATCCAATAGTAATGTGATACATATATGAAGAACATGAGGAGATTTCAGATTATCATGCTTGAGGGATATCTACAGAGGGATGATCTTTCATACTAAAATTGGTGCCATACATGATAAAATCAATATCTAAAATAATTTATAAGGAGCTAAGAACGAATTGGAACTATATTTATGTTATAAGACCAAGATTAAGGAAAACAATAGAGGGTAAATAATTTACGAAAGTTTCATATTTTTCTCCCTCATAACCAAAGAGAATTTAAGCCACAAAGAACCATTGTGGTGAAGAACCAAGGAAAAACTACATTTAGAGAATTACACATCTAAGAGAATAGATAGCCCTCAAGAATAAAAGCATGATCCCCAATCAAAAAGAGAGGATCAACAATGTGAGAAGAATAAAGAATTTCTACCAAAACAAATTCAAGAAAAGGAAATTAAAAAGAAATCATCTATGTAAAGTGGTAATTTAAAAAAATTTAACCAACTAGAAGTTTTAATAACTATGAATCATTATGTAAACCGTTTGTCACAATTTATAGCAATTCCAATGGCTAAAAATTAACAACACAAAATGGAAAAGCAATTTCAAAGCCTACATGATAGTGAAAGAAACTATATAAGTCTAACTTCAACTTAAAAAATAAGTGATAATAAAGATTACAATATTTAATAGAGACAACTATGAGAAATGGAACATCCAGAAAGAAAAGAACTCCTTTAAGAGCATCTTTCAAATTCTCTAATAAAAAAAAGATTATAACATCAAAACAAGATAGGAATGCATAAAAGTTATGTTTGAGAAAAGATAATGAAAAAGAGGAACCAATTAATGTTACGATAAATTATCCTATACCCAGGACCCAGTCTACAGACATCCACTAGAATAGAGATGTATTAAACACTATATTGAAATGAGCTAATGAGGTACTAAGGTGTTTACAAAGGTATAGAGGCTCTACTTAAATAGGAAAGAGCAGATAGGTAGAGTGGATAAGGTTGAGACAAGTGTCTCAAGCTGGAGGAAGTAGAGTTCTGATAGAACTCTACAATATCCTCTTAGATGAGTTAGAGTCCAAATAGGACTCAATGATATCCATCTACCTAATAAATGTATTGACCTAAGTAAATTTAATTAAAGAGTAAATAGTAACATCTATTTACTCTAACACCCCCCCATAAGTGCAACTTAGGGACTACAACAATGCAGTAAAAAAAATTATGGGTTCCGAGAACTAGGCCATGTTAGGTCCCCATATACAACTACAATGCAATCTCTCGTAACCAGAGAAAAGGAGAAAACCCTATGGGTGAAAACTCCTCTCCAAAAAAGAGAACATGAAGGTCTAAGAAGCCTTCAAAAAAAAGTCCTAGAATCATGAACATGAACATCACTAAAGCATAAAGAATCTGTAGACAACTATTGATGAGTGATCTGGTGCTATATCTGATGATCTCCTCTAAAGAAGGCGATGATCAGGAAGACAACAATCTGTATGAGTGCTCCAATTGGCACTTCTCAAACATTGATCAGATGTCAACAATGGCAATAGCATCTGTCGATCGAAGATACAAAGGACACATGAATCTGCATGAGTGACCTTCACTACACAACCAATGATGTTGTTTGAGTGATACCATTATCACTTCTCAAATTTGTTGAAAATGTAGGTGCAATAGTCTTATAGGAATCCAAGAGTGTTTCAGCACACTTCAAGTGAAACCAAGGAACTTCCACTAAAAAAGAATGCAGGAGTGTCCTCGTGCACTTCAAGTGAAACCAAGGAAGAATTGGAACAAACACAAATAGCTGGATACCCCCCATAATGATGACTTGGATGAGGCTTGATAGATCCACTAGAATGATGTGTCACCATGCTATGTAGAACATACCAAAAGTATCTGCAACTGAGAAAAAGGTGTGTGTGGTTAAACTACACACTCGCATGAGGCAAGAATATCAGTGATTTTTCTATTGTCGTGGAGGAACTCTCACTTTGACAAAGCTATGATTAGCAAACAATGGCTCTACACAACCCCCCATGGCACTTTATAATTCAGTGTGAGTACAAATAGTATTATGGCACATCATGTGTGCAAAATCCCCAAAATACATGGATCGACATTGGATCTAATGTGTCTACACAATAGTACTTATATAGGATGCTCAACTAATCCAAAGGAAAACTCAAGAAAAATTTTGAAAAAAAATTACACCAAGGAATAATGCATGAAATCACCTTTGCGACGATGCTTCATTTGCCAAAACTGAACTCTAGATGTCCATGTTATGGTTATTTGAAGAAAAATGCCTATAAGGGCCAAAAGGTGAAAAAATGACCCACCCCTTTTAAGTACCCAGGGGCATAGGTTTGGTCCTCCATGAGACCTAGCAACTCAGCATTGAAGAAAAAGAGTTCTCCCTCCCATGATGAAGAGGGCCCAAGAAGAGCTGAGAAGGTGGCTGGGTTTGATGGTGGCTCTACACGCCAACCCCCGTAACCACCAATGAATTATAGTCATTGACCACTTGAAATGGACAATAGGGACTGAAAAACATGCCAGATAGTTCTGAAACTATTGGCAAGGATGAGAGCACCAAGAATGTGATGGTATGGTGAATAGTGTGCCACACAATATGGGCACGATGAGGAAATTATAGGGCCATTTGAGGAACTTGTGAAGCACAAGAAAAGCTCTTAGTTTTTGTATGTGTCCACGAGCATCAACAGCTACAATATAGCACAGTCACAATGCACGCCCAAGGAATATCACACATAGACCGGAGAATGAAATCACTCGGAGAATATCATGATGCGGATGCTGAGCTTAACACAGGCCAAAGAGAATAATTCAATGAGGCCTTGTGCCTGTCACTAGTGACGTTTCAAGCACACCTCCCAAGGGCCCAGCATAAAAGGAACGGTGGCCAAATAGTAATGAGATCTTCACACATCTGTGATGAATGAACTGCAAAACGCTCATGAGCTAGGGCGGAATTAAAGTAGAATCCTTGACAGTCAAAGCCGGTAGCTAAGCCATAAAGGTTACCAATGTCCACTTTCTCTAGAGCCGCACCCTGAGCACCAATATGCTCGCTCTAAGCTTAATGGGAGCCTCCATATAACCAACTATTATCCTTCATAGATAGCAATCATCAACTGGCCTCATCAATGTCTTTGAGTGGCATGGAATCAAATATTGGGTTCGTCATTTAGTGGTGTGGCTAAGAGAAGGATCTACCACATGCAAAGTGGAGAGGAAAAATGTCGACTTTTATGTAGACGTGACCAATAGAGATTTGGCAACGTTGTAAATCTTGAATGCTTTGTATGAAGCGTGATCTCTTCTCATAAATAAACACGAATTTGATACAATGGGCTGACCTCCTATTACAAGTTGTTGCAGACAATTCAGTGAATGTGACAGTCACTTTCTTAAATGTCGCTCAAAGAAATAAATCTGCCTCTAGATCGGACAGTTCAGTAAATTTAACGTGCCTTAATGGCACCACCCTCTATTGATCATATTTGCAGAAGAATCTATTAAGGAGCCTGCACAAGCCCACCCCAAACTACAGAGGCCATCAGCTTCAGTAAAGGCACTGACCTCTTTCACAGGCCACTAAATTTTGGTCGTGGTCTTCGAAGTCTGTGCCAGCAAATCAGAAGAGCCACCTACAAATTAGAAGCATCGGCATGGAAAGAAGATGGGCATTGATCTATTCCAATAGCTATATTGACAAAGATGCCTCCAACGATCAATGTTTCCTCTGGCTTGAAAAAAACTGTGTGGCTTACCAAAGATAAGACCGTCCACCAAAAATGATCTCCACATCGACCTATCAAGTAGTCTGTTGAATAAGAAATTTAATGAAATCGACCCAGCACGACTGTGATCGCATTAACTTAACCCAAAATGACAATGTGGAAAAATGATCTGGGACAGATTGCTGATAAGGTTTCCTCCAAGTTGGCGTGCCAGCAAAACAAACTTAAATGCGAGCCACTTTGTAATGAAAAGATAACTCTAAACTAGGAAAAAAGGAGGATCTGATTTTTCACAGCAACCAATACAAGGCAAAGGGCCACGTCATGGAGGATGGCTCATCGACTCTATGCTCGATGTTGAAAACATTCAGACACTGAGCTGTTGTCAAATATGCTTCAAAAGAGAACATGAGCCTCTCGTGTGTCTAATAAAAAATGAGATCCGATCAAATGAAGGTGGACGAATACTGGGCAGAGGGCCACGCGGCTCATTCTCTCTCTCGGAGGTCACTTGGTAGTAGTGATCCAGTAGATCTCCTTGCAAGCACCACACGGATAATAGAGATGACAATTTGGTGAAACATTAAGACAACAGATTTGTTATGGCAAACCATAGGCAGAATTATAGAATGATGACTCCTTAAGACTGATTATAAAAACCAGATTGACAATAGGCTATGAAAAAAATAACATAGATCTGCAAATACTCTGATTTACTAAAAAGAGAAAGGTCAAAGACCTCAAAACTAAAAAAAATGAACTCTCAAGAACTGAAAGGATTTGCAAGATTGTAGGCTCTGATACCATGTTAGGATAAATTATCCTATATCCAGGACCCAGTCTACAAACATCCACCAGAACAAAGATGTACTCAACACTATATTGAAATGAGCTAATGAGGTATTGAGGTGTTTACAAAGGTATAGAGGCTCCGCTTAATTAGGCAAGAGCAGATAGGTAGAGTGGACAAGGTTGAGACAAGTGTCTCAACCTGTAGGAAGTAGAGTTCTGATAGAACTCTACAATATCCTCTTAGATGAGTTAGAGTCCAAATAGGACTCAATGATATCCATCTACCTAATAAATGTATTGACCTAAGTAAATTGAATTAAAGATTAAATAGTAACATCTATTTACTCTAACAATTAAATCACTAGAGTTTGGTAATTTCGAGGTACTAAATGAAGCTAAACTAGAGAGGAAAAATCATCAAGAATTTTCATAACAAACACAAAAATAATCATATTGAAGGTAAGAAAAAAGAGAATCTAGAAGAATATTGATATATTTCAAGTGCCTACTATAATGTCTAATATTTCAAGAAAAAGCCTCTAAAATATTATAAAGATAACATGAAATCAAGGCACAAGTACCTATTTAGAGAAAATTCTCTCATGAAAATAATGAAAATATCAAACTACAAAAAAATAAGGATAATATAATTCTTGATTAGAAAATATAACTCCTAATCATCATCTTAATCCATCCATGAATTCAAAAATTAGAGTAATAACAATCGTTGTAATAAAAAAATTAACTTCATAAAAAATAAACTAAGTCTAGTTCTAAAGAGTATTTAAGTCCACAATAACTAGGAGAATGGTAAAGTTTACATGTTTGGGAGGAAGTGGTGTTGGTATGTGAAGACTGATCAAACAAGCCTTGTACACTTTCCATGTAATCAACTTTGTAAACTACCTCAAAAAAGGCTTCATAAATAAGTGGTTATGGTGTGAAAAATTATTAGACTGTAATTTTCTCTTCGATGTATAATAAAATAAGTGAACAGTTGTTTCTTTGGTCCACCTTATGACACAAAAGTAGCTATAAAGTTCATGCCTAATTCAATGAATTATATTGATTCATATACACCAACTACTACTAATAATTAATAAATTATTTTTAGCTTACACATGTGAGCAATACTCTGAAGGATTTTTCTCACATGAGCTCACCTTTTAGAAAAGTAGATTTTTTAACGACAAGCCTTAAAAACATATATTTTTATTACATCTATTCTAGGTGAACAAGTCATACTCACAAAATTAAACATGGCATTAAAGAAACAAGTGATAACTTATTAAGCTAAAAGGAATGGATGTGTAGTCATGACTTATAATATTAACCTTAATAGCCTCCAAATTAAATTTACTCACTATTTAAGAAATTAATTGATATTTAATAATCTTTATAGTTTGAATCTCCAAGTTGAACTCTAAGATTTTATAGATTATTTTGTACCTTTTCCCAAATGCTTCTTGTTAAAGGATGTCTCCCACTATCAAATGAGGTACATATGTCACTATTTACTACACTAATGGGATATGATATAAAAATATTTATGTTCTTAGGCAATGCATATTTTTAATTTTCTATGATTGAATATTTTAATTTACTATTTAAAAAGACTTGATAAATAAATCAACAACCTACTCATATAGCTTCCATTCTACGCAATAATAAAGGGATAAGTAAAATAAAATAGCTATAAGAATGTAAAATATTGTAGACTGGCCAATACAAAGCTTATTTTAGAGCATAATCAATTACTAAAACTTACTTTGTAGCCTGTTTTGGCTAGTTAGATGATTGCCAATGTGGGGAGGAAGCAGAAGATGATCTCTTTAATCTTGAAAGGAAAAAATAATAACCTAACCATGCTTCAATTAAACCAAGTATTAAAACCTACAAGAGAACCTAGTGACATGTGTAATATTATATAACAAAGGGCCCAAGTGAATTGAGGAATATTACATAAGATCTAATCTAGACAAAATATCAAGATAAGAGATAATTTTACTAGAAATTTGATAAAATAGTAGTAGATATCACAATATAATTGATCCAAAAATAGTTACTTTAAAGGAGCAATAAAAGAACAATGCTAGTTCCATAGCTAGACAATTCCAAGATTGAAAAAATTACTAAACTTAAAAAGTAAGTATTAATGTAATACATCAAAATTTCCCCAGTGTTACATTAATTCAATCAAGAGTGGAATAATGCAAATTTTTTGAACCCAACCCATCTAGAGTCTTGATGAAGCACCTTCATCAATCCTCCACACTCAACCAAGAAACATCAAACTTACTACATCAATGGAGCTTCCCACTATGGAGCTTAAAACCATTTCCACAACATGAGAGAAAATAAAAGTTTTCCCACCCTCCATACACAATGAGACACATTTCCTCCAAGTGTGTCTAATTCTTCCCCTAGCACTGTACATGAGACACCTTTCCTCTAAAAGTCCATATCTCCTATGAGTATTTCTAACACCTCCTCAAGCGTTGTGGAAAAAATCTATTAATTATTGTAAAATTCACCAATCAAACATCTACACATGAGTCACATTTCCTTCAAAAGTCCACAACTTCTCTAATTGTGTCTAATGTCTCCACAAATTCTTAACATATCATAATTTTTACAATACATGATTACACAAAGTGCACCCAAAATAGATAGTGCCTCCCTTTCTCCTTTAAAGAACACAAATATGTCAACATCCTTCTTTTCTTTAGAAACACAAATAGGGTTCTTCTCATCCAATTAATTGTTCTTGAGGAATAAGTTAGCATAATATGATAAGAATTGTTGGAGTAATAATCACATTAATAGTTGTATTACATTATTATCAATTCAATTCTAACTATTATTCAATTGTGTGAACTGCATCTTCTGTATAAATTCTCCTCATTATCATCAAATAATTACCAAGAATTCACCTTTTCTTTTTAATTTGGTATCGGAGAGGTTATCTAGGTGTAGCATTTAGGATTATTGTAATTTTAAAGAATATGTGTATGATGGTGTAGTGGTCTCTTTCTCATTGTATGATTCAAAGAAGTCTATACTTTCTCTTAACGTAAGGATGAAATGGTGGCTAGATGATAGCAATATGATCCTTCTATTCTTGTAATGGTGAGATAAGACCAAAAGAGAGTACACTATTTATGAATTGTAACAAGACAACAAGAAAAGGAAAAAATAAGAACAAAGAAATTGATCAAGTCCAAAGGGATAAAAAATATTCTTGTGATCTTGTACAAAGGTTACAAGGAGAATTCTAGTGTTGAAAATCAGCTTTTGATGGCCAAATAAGAATTATTCAAAAAAATTCTATCATATCTTTCCATAGATCATTCTATGGCCAAAGTTTTATGATGGGAAGAAAGATATTGATGATTGAAATAATTAGATTTTTGGCTTTCAACAAGATGTATCCACCAACACTATTTATAATTTTAACTAGATAAATTTTCCAACCATCTATTATTTTATTTCTTTCGATAAATCATTGAACTAGTAATTACATAGTGAGATTTTCTAAGATACATTTAATGTTAGCTGCTCATTTTCCATTGTGAGAGTAGAAAGCTACATGAAAGTGTAAATTATGTTGGTGCAAAATCATGTGAGGATTGTTGCTTTGAGTTAATTCATTAGCATATAGCGTATTTAATGTGCCAATTCTTTAAACCAATTGAGTTAATTACATGATGTGTACACATGTTTTTGTTGTGATAAATAAATGAAATGAAGCCTTCCTTTCATTTCATCTACTATAACAAGAATTTATTATTTCTCCTTGCTCTATTCTACATAACTAAATCCCTTCTTATAATGTGTTGGTTAATAATATGAGGGCCAATTCACTATAGAATGCACTATAAACAATTCCTTATAGAAGAACAAACCCTAAATTAGGCACACCAACAATATTCATTTTAGGCTCTGAATTAAATGCTCATATAGAAGATTTATTTATTACACAATGTTGGACTAAACTAATATAGTACTAATTATTTTGTATCATCTATTATTTATTGATTCATCCACATGAAATTACATATAGAGCTATTTTAAAGATTGTATATGAAGTAGGTTTCTAATTGTGTCACAAAGAATGTACTTAGAACAATGAATGTAGCTTTTCTCATGTGTGTCTTATTTTAATAGGTGGAACTTAAAACATCACTATGTTAAATTGTATAATTTAGTTCCATAGTGTAGATGTTTCCTCTATTGGTTTAATAACATTTTCATCAACTAGAACCATGGTCTTGGTAGTTGTAATTAGGAGAAAATAACTTGTGATGCCTAATTTCTAGATAATGTTTCTTCAACCAATGGGAGTAATAAGTAAGTTTATTAAATTGAGTTTCAATAAAAGGATATAAGGTCTCATAGGACAAATATAGTCAAATTACTATTCAATATTTTAGGTAAAATAATCAAACAAGACCTTAAGTATATTGGTAGAGAAAGTTACAAATATATTGATTCTAGTAAGTTACATGTCTCCAATAGATTCTTTAGAGTATGAGATTATTGGTGGAGTAATTTATAAAGAGTATATTGTAATTTCCTTCCATATTTATGAGGTTGAAGTACTTCTTCTATATATCCTTTTAAAGGGTAAGGACTAAAAGGGTCAATCTAGAAGCTAACACCATTAGAGGATGGAAAATATTCCATCATCTAAATTTAGCTTCTCACATTGAGATTGTGTTTTGCATGAGAAGAATTTTTTACATTTCTTGTTTATGTTTTTCACTTTTGGTTCTTTGTTGATACTAAGAAATCTAAAGACTATACATATATTGTGAAGGTTATATTTTGGAGACAAGTTTTGGATTTGGTTTTGAGCTTATTTATAATATATCATCAAGAATTATACACTTTAATATTTATTAGACAATGAGATAGATCTATGGTATCTCTTAGGGATTATTGTTGAACAATTCAAAACTCTAACTCAAGAGTTCAATACTACAAGCTTAAGAACACAATTCAAATGTACACCTTTTCAACGATCAAGAGATGGCTCTATAGAGCCCCCCTTGGTTTAGCATGTAGTTCTTCATGAGAATATTTTTTCAAATTTGGTGTTTATGTCATGTAATCAACATGTTTTGTTGTGTTAGGCTTAAGGGGGTCCCTTGGTATTTTTATAGGAACAATGTAATAAGGGTGGAATATTGGCATGATAGTCACATTAATAGTTTTATTACAATGAAATCAATGTCATTATAACTATTATTCATTTATGTAAACTCAATCTCTTGTATAAATAATCCTCATCATCATCAAATAATTATCAATTATTCACCTTTTTTTATAAAGCCTCCTACTTATGTTGACTCTAACCTAACATCATTTCTAGTCTCTAAAAAATAAATACTCTATCAATTTGTGCATTCTAAAATGAGTTTTCATTATTAGATGAGTCATTTGTATGCATTATAAAACCACAAAAGTGTATTTCACCTTCAGGGAAAATAAGAGCTTTATTTTTCTTAAACTTCCCATTGATGAATCTTTGGTCTACTTATTACAAATCATCTACACTTGTCCAATTTTTTAACAATAACAACACGTGAATTATTTTCATTTTGAAAATATTAGACTTCTTACCAATCAAATTAGTGTCTTAAAAAATGAAGTAACTATCACTAACTCTTCTTCCTTCATCAATTAAAGTAGAAAACTTAGATCTCAAAGTAGGATTCATGTTATTTAAAGTGAAAACAATATGATCAAAATTCAAAGGGATAGTACTAAGAAATATTGACTTGACATCATCATCACTAACTTTGGAGTTTATACCTACAATTTTATTAAGAAGAGAAAGAAATGTACTTATATGTTGAAAAATATTATCTCCTTTCATCTTCAACCCAAATAATTTTTAGTTAATGGACATTTTAGCACTTGAAGCATATGAACCAATTATAGTACTAATTCCATCTCATATTTCCTTTGATGTCTTTGTTATATTAATGTGATAAAAATAATTATTAGATATTTACCAAGATGAATCAATTATGTAGCCTTGTGATCTTAAGATGTTCATTTTGTTGCTTCATCTACATTTTGTGGTTTTTCTACAATTTTGTTCATAATATTTGGTATAAATATTTTTCAATTAAAAATAATTGTTCTTTTACTTTCCATGTATGAAGACCCCTCCCATAAAATTCAGAAATAGTATCTAATTTATCCATCTAAATGATCTTATTACTCCAGAATATTTGCATTTCAATTTTCATCTTGCACTAGATAAAATAAATCATAACTTCCATGTAAATAATGCTTGTACATGTAATATTTCCATTCAACTCAAACCAATATGAATAATTGATTTCTTAACATACTATAGGAGCAAAGCCATCTAGCAGTGAAAATGTTTAATGGGTGAAAGACTAGATTTTGATGCATTCATAGTAGGTTGTGAGACATCTCCTCCACATGCCTTGTACTACTAGAATCTAGTACATGCTTTCCTTTGTTAGTAGTACCCTACAATCAATTAGACTCAATTATAGTGTATTCGAGTGAGCATTCTATTCTTTGATCATCCCCTTTTTACGTATAGGGAGTAATACAAACTCAAACCTAAGTGAACTTCTTGAGACTATCCAATCTCATCGAAACTTTCCACACCATGATGCTTACTGAAATTATGATAGTTTTTTTAATGCTATAAAAAATGCCTCTTAATTTAGTATGAAAATTTTCATGTCTATGTATGTCTCTTATTCAAGATCAACTATATCTTGTAAACTCCTCTTACATGATAGAAAATTTAAACACTTACATTAATTACTTGTTGGTTTATTACATTAAAATGGGTTAGTTTTTAGTTTAGGTTAATAAATAAAAGTTAGTTTATAATTGTTAGTTTGGAAGTTACATTCCCATAGGTGGTTATTCATGGGAAAATAAGGTTTTATAAAGAATTCTAGATACCAATATAAATAATTCAATTGCATATGATTAAATTAATAAGCTTGTGGTTTCTACTTTACTTTCTCATGTGGTGAAAGAGAATCTCTAAATTTTATGCATGTAAAATGATGGGTTAAAAGAAAGACCATGTTAAAAGCAAGATCCTGTTAGAAGCCGCCCAGTTAATAGATTTACTTCTAGCCCTATTAAGAGCTTTACCTTGTTAAGATTAACCTTTTCAAGGGATTTAAAACCCTCATTAAAGAGTCACCTGGTTAAAGCATTTACAAATCAGACCTGTTAGGGTCTATTGGGTTAAGGGATTTTTTCTTGATGAAAATAATAGGAATCAACAAGTGAAAGTGGTCTGAGAAAATAATACTCCTCATTTACTAGTATAGATCAAGTTCAAGTTCAATCTCTTCTTTACATGTAGACCATCCAAATCCTATAATTTCCCAACTGCATTCTCAATCTTTCTCTTCTACACACACTTCTCATAATACATCAAAATAATATATAAAATGTTTTACAACTTTAGGTGGAAAAATAGCCTTAATTACATTTGAATTTCATCTTAGATTTTCCAAAATGTGTTACCAAAACCAAATCCATTGATAACAAGATCTGTTTGATCGCCAATTCAAACCACACATCGGTTTGACAAAGAAAATTCAAATTGCTTCACACTTTCCAATGTTCTTGCAAAAATTCAAGAAATTTAATCATAACAATCATGAAAATGCCAATTCATTACTCCACATCCATCTACCATGTCACTACGATCCTTGGAATACGTAACCAGTTACCACAACATGATACAACATCACCAATTAAGGATCTGATTGATTGTTCTAAGAACTTATTTTACTTTTTACTAAGTGTTCTTCTATGCATTGAAACTTTATCTTCTTTAATACCTTCAAGAATCTTCTTCATCCATGTAATTTGTGTACAATTTATAGTTGTTTCTACATACTCTACTTCTGCACTAGATTGTGAGATACTATTTTTCTTCTTGCTTGTCCAAGATACAATCCTTTAACCTATAAATAATGCACCACCACTTGTGCTCTTTCTATCATCAACATTTCATGGCCAATCTCCATAAGTAAACACACTCAAAGAGAAATCACCATCATGAGAATACCAAAGACCATAGTTAATTGTCCCTTAAAAATACCTTAATATCCTTTTGACTCCAACCATATGATATTCCTTGGGATTTTCTTGAAATTTGGCCACTATTCCAACCACTTGAGCAATATCTAGTCTACTATGAACAACATTCTATAGCTTATCGATCATAGACCTGTACAAAGTAGCATCTCTTTGCATTAGATTCATCATCCTTAGATAATTTATATCTTGTTACCATGGGGCTTCCAACCAGTTTGGATTCGTCCATACCAAAAGTCTTGAGTACTTATTTCACATCTTTGCATCTATTGTATAAGAGAATCTCTAAATTTTATGCCTATAAAATGATGGGTTAAAAGCAAGACCCTGTTAGGAGCCACTCGATTAAGAGATTTACCTCTAGCCCTATTAAGAGATTCACCCTATTAAGAATAACCTTGTTAAGGGATTTAAAACCCTAATTAAAGAGTCACTTGGTTAAAGCGTTTACGAATCAGACCTGTTAGGGTCTACCAGGTTAAGGGATTTTATCTTGATGAAAATGATAGGAATCAAAAGTGAAATTGATCTGAGAAAATAGCACTTCTTCTCTACTAGTATAGATCAAGTTCAAGCTTGATCTATGCTTTACATGCAAACCATCCAAACCTTACAATTGTATAACTACATTCACGATCTTTCTCTTCTACACACACTTCTCGTAATACATCAAAATAATATATAAAATGTTTTACAACTTTAGGTGGAAAAATAGCCTTAATTACATTTAAATTTCATCTCAGATCTGCCAAAATGTGTTACCAAAACCAAATCCATTGATATCATGATCTGTTTGATCACTAATTTAAACCACACATCGGTTTGACAAATAAAATTCAAACTACTTCACACTTTCCAATGTTCTTGCAAAAATTCAATAAATTTGATCATAACGACCATGAAAGTGCCAACCCATCACTCCACATCCATCTTCCATGTCACTACGATCCCTAGAACACATAACCACTTACCACAACAAGATACAACATTACCAATTGAGGATCTAATTGATTGTTCTAAGAACTTCTTTCACTTTTTACTAAGTGATCTTTGTGCATTGAAACTTTATCTTCTTTGATACCTTCAAGAATTTTCTTCATCTATGCAATTTGTGTACAATTTATAGTTGCTTCTACATACTCTACTTCTGCACTAGATTGTGAGATACATTTTTTCTTCTTGCTTGTATAAGATACAATCATTTTACCTATAAATAATGCACCACCACTTGTGCTCTTTCTATCATCAACATTTCTTGGCCAATCTGCATGAGTAAACACACTTAAAGAGAAATCACCATCATGAGCATACCAAAGACCATAGTTAATTGTCCATTTTAAATACCTGGATATGCTATTGACTGCAACCATATGATACTCCTTGGGATTTTCTTAAAATTTGGCCACCATTCCAATCGCTTGAGCAATAATATCTAGTCTTCTATGAACAACATTCTACAGCTTATCGATCATAGACCTATACAAAGTAGCATCTATTGCATCAGAATCATCATCCTTAGATAATTTATATCATGTTACCATGGGGTTCCAACCAGTTTAGAGTCATCCATACCAAAAGTCTTGAGTACTTCTTTCACACACACACACACACACACACACACACACATATATATCATTCTTTAGTTGTGAAATCTGCAATCCAATAAAGAATTTGATCTTCCCAATCATTGACATTTCAAACTCCCCCTTCATCTCTTCAGCGAAAGCCAAACTCGTCTCATCATTTCCTCCAAAGATTATATCATCAACAAATATTTCAGCTATCAACAACTTATCTTCTTCAACTTTTAGGTACACATTACTATCATCACTTGTTCTATTAAAACAAACCTTTATAAGATAAGAATGTAACCTTTCATGCCATGTACTTGTTCTTGTTAATTCAAAACCATTAGGTTGTTCTATGTAGACCTCTTCTACAAGAATTCCATTCAAGAAAGATGACTTGACATCCATTTGAAAAACTTTGAATCTTTAAAAAGCATCATAAGCAAGTAGACATTCCTACACCTTGTAGGATTATGCCTTCAAAATAAGAGTTTCTAGATTTAATTTTTCTAATAGCATTTTCTTATATATAGTTCTCACTAAAGTATTTTCTTATATATAGTTCTCACTAAAGTTTTATTTTATTTATTTATGCATTATAAATTTATCTTTCTAAAGATTTGATTCATTTCACTAACAATACCTACCCTTGTTTTGACCTCTAGACTTTTATGTTAACATATAGTTACTAGTTTTTTCAATTTTACATTATAAGAGTAATTTATAGTGTTTTACCTTTTATTTCTCCTAGTCATATTGCTTTGTTTATGTGACAAGATTTTGTGGACCCTAATAGACCTTTCCACACATATATATATAATCTATTTTCATTTTTCATTTAATTGCATGGATATAAGATCTCAGTTTTAAAAACATGCACATCAGATTTGTAAGAATAGATATAAAGTTTACAATCACAAATTTACTATAAAGAAATATCTAATTAATATGCAAATTTTAAACATATTGTCTTATTAATTCTAAAACTAAAACATTTGTAACAAATATATTTCTATCATTTTCAACATCACTTCCTTATCTTTAAAACATCACTTCTATACTTATATTTAATCAATTTTTTAATTTAATTATTATTCTTTTACTTAGTTTATTAACTTAAATAACTTTATGTAAACTGACATTTACCATTTTAGTTTTAAAATATGAATTTATATAATTATTTATAAAAAATGAAAAAGTAATTACTTAATAAAATTAAAATTTAAAATTTTTTTCATGTTATATCTTTGAATTATTTTATTTATAAAATAAAAGCTTTTTATTTTATATCACTAATATCTTTTTATAAAACTTGATCCAACAACAATGCTAAGGGGTTTTATAATGAATGGCTCATAAGACACAATACTTGTTGAAGGTTTCCAAATTGTGTTGCAAGTAATGTGAGTTTAAACTTGGAGGAAATTCTATTGTTAAGCGTGTTGAGCTGGAGTAGCACTGAGATGGGTGATGTCCTAGGGAGTCTCGGTGTTTCAGCATTGTGAGCATCACTTAAATGCAATGAGTACTAAGTGTTCCATTCACTCTCATGAGAGATGGGTTCTTGTGAATCACAACTCATGAAACATGTTTAACTAAAAAAACTACACAATTGAATTTGAATATCACAACAATACTAAAACCACATTTCATTAACACCCTTCCTTAGCATCTACATGCTAAATGTAAACATGGTTAAGGTCTATATTTGACAAAATACCCTTTAACACAACATTGTTTGATTTTACAACAGGTCGCTGAACAGGAAAGAACATTTTGTACCAACATGGATGGCATAACCTATGTGGTTGACCAGAAACAAAATGAAACAAGAGCTGCAGTGCAGCATAGTTCCTGCCAAGTGCAGGCAGTACAGTATGGGAATCTATTTACAAAATTTGCTACAATAATCTCACATTTATAAGTGAATTGAAACGTAATGTTTAAACATATTGACTTTAATATGTATGTTCTAAGCAAGATGTAAAGTCCAATAAAAAAACATTGTGATGCTGAACCGGAAATTGTCTTAGATCTCTAACAAGCACACGGGTGAAACTTAAAAATCATACTGGTTGAAGACAATGTATTGATGCAGTGAAATGGTGTAGGACGTTTGATGCTGATCATGGTTTTTCTTGTATTTGGCATGAGAATTTTGTAGACTGTTTTTCACCTATGCTAAATATTGCTTAATGAATTTGGCAGCTTTGTCAAGTTTCTTTTCAGCTCTAACAGTTGGACTCGTAGAAAATGAAGTATGACGGGCTACATCAATGGATGCCAAATGTTGGATATGAAAACTAACCGTAATAGGGCTCTATTGCTCTATAGTAGCTATTTTCAATGAAAGAGAGGCATTTATCTTATGTGTGATCCAAGAGGAACTGGGCCATTCAAATCTATTCAGTCTTGGGTGTTGCATATTGGAATATTATGTAGTTTTATCAACTAATATAAGGGAGGAAGGGGTAAAGTAAGTATCGCAAATGCACTTTATTTTGGCTTCATAAGGCTTCCCATGGTTCCCTTGGACATGGTACAAGCTTTTGCAGGCAACTTCAACAAGGAGAATCTGACAGAAAAAGATTAAGCATGAGAATATGTAGAGTGAATGCTAACAAAATCAATTCTTATTGGATTTTTGAGAACTCTAACCAAAGCCTCAAGTCAATATTACCATGGTTCTTACTTAGTTTCTCAAGTTGTCCAGGGAAGAAAGGAAAAAGACATGTGCCCGAACCCTTAATTCATGCCAAAAAAAAGAAAAACAGAGAGAACACGAAACTTACAATTAGAATTTTAAAAAGCTGCGATGTCCCATTTTACCCTAGTTGAATATCTTCCTATGTTAACAACAGCAAAAGTTCCACCAGAGCCCGTTGTTGTCCTCATCATCTACATCCCTGGATTTCATGGTGTTGCAATGGGAAATTTTGTGCATGCTCTTTCCAATTGTATAAAAAGGTAATGACGGTCCTTGCTCAATCAAATGAATGGAAATTTACTTGCAAAGGTTGCATAAGGCGGTGACAGAAATCTATATTTTTACTTGTGCATTTCTTGGTTAAGTTATTGCAGAGCAAATCTGCACCGCAAAAATGTAGTAATTGAATAAGGACCCCACAAGTCATGTTTAAAAAGACATCTGTTTGCACTATTTGTTTCCACACAATTACATGCACGACACTACACAACAATTGCATGTCTTTGTAAAAGCTATTCTGCCAGGTTTATAACTAGACTGCATCTTTTTTTGAACATTTTCTCTCAATAATCGTGCGTACTCTTGTCTAGAAATACGGAAAACAAGCCTCAACCACCTGCAGCCACAAACGCAATCCAATTAGAGGTGGACAAACACAATCTGATCAGAATCTTACATTAAATACTTTCAGTTTAGCACTCTCAACTCAGAAACGAAAAATGAATCTGCAAGAAAATTGTAATCCACCTACAAGAACGGTAATGCTGAGACTTTGGTTTTCGCCCCCTTCCTCTATATCTGGGCGTTCTCTTGCGTGGAAGTCTGCAATGCCTCCGATTGTGCCAACGGAAAGCTGCCAGTGCTCATATTTTGCAAGCAGCTGTTAAACCTTGATCAACTCTGGGTAGCAAACATTGATAAAATATTGATAAAAGTCAAGCAAAAGAAATATCAAACCATGCTATTGGCTGTTGGCAACGTAGTTTAATTGTACCATATTATAAACTGTGACAGGCAAAACTAAGAGTTTCTGACATTATGCAGTCACCTTCAGGTTAGAGCTTAGAAGAACGCGCCTTCTCTCGCCAAGGAAATTGCAAAACCTTTCCTGCCCTTCTGCAACCGCAAAGAGTGACCAATAGCACAAAGCCAGAATTTTTTTAATTCAAAATATAAGTAAAAAATATGCATCTTAACTTGCACATATTGAAAAGCCAAACTTTTGCAACAAATTGTGACAATTTGATTGGTTGAGCTAGAAAGGATTAATCACTGTTTAATGTTTTAGCCTCCACAATAATTTCCTGCCTTGGCAGGAACTAACAAAACAGGATCCCTTTCTGCAGGATAACGAAAGAAATGATACGAAACAACAGCTCAAAACAGCAAGTCATTCATTCGATTGTCACTTCATATCGGTGACAATATCATGATTGAAACTTCATTTTCAGAAGGGACCCAAGCCTACAAACTTTTGTCTGCTGGTCGATATCCTATAGCTAATATACGTATCTAAATTTTCGACTCTGCCGTAGCGTCCATATTAAATACCTATAGTGTTTGAATGGGACTTTGACTTTTTTTATTTTTTAACGTCATATATGCCATATATGTCAAAACTTATTATATACGGTAAATTGAGTTGGCATTGATGTTATAAGGAAAAGAACTTTATTGAAGTGGCCGGCAATTCAATAGCACTCCGATGTTCCAGATGATGGCAGACGCTATTAGAAAACATTTGGATTTTGTCATCGAGTGAATTTAATGATCTCCAAGAGATTCGACATTACTATTTCTGTCGAACCATAGGTGAGTAATAATAAATTGTTTAATCCCAACATAAGAGAGTTCATGAATGCTATCCAACTGTTCATGGTAATCATATATTTATTGCCCGGCAAAGATGAACAATATGTGTCTTCTTTATTAAATACAAAATTCTTATAGCCAATAACTTACAATCGACCTTGATTTTGCGACGATTAGATTGTACTAAAGAATATAGCAATAAAGTGAAACATTATCGAGGATCGTTAAATTTTAGAATTCGATATTAAATATATTACAGGAGCAAGTTAAAAATGTGATGTTTGTAATCTTTAGCTTTTCCAATTTCAAACCGGAGGAGAAGAGGAAGGAATCAATGGGCGTCTTGCATTCTGCTCTATGTTACATTGAACGATCTTATCAAATCTTAAATATATTGAATTTTGAGAGCAATATCACAATTTGAGTAGTTCTGGAAAATATCTCTTGTTAATTGATGAGATCATGGAGATCTATAATTAATGGTTCATAAGGTACGACAATTGCTAAATATTTAGCAAATGGACTAACAAGCTGAGTGAGCTTAACCTTGGAGTAAACTCCTTTGTTAAGCATGCTTGAGTTGGTGCAATTTTGTGATATGTCGAAGTTGCAAGGGCCCTAGTTGATATGCATTCAAAATGTGGAAGCATACAACAAGCACGCGAACTATTTGAAACTCATAAACTAAAGCAATTATATACTTTGCCAACTTAGCAAAATCAAGTCCAAAATCTACGGTGGATGGAAACACTATGCGGGTGTGATTTGGATGGTTTGGTACTTTGTGATTGCAAAGTTTGAAGTATGTCATAAATTGCAATTTCCTTATTAGATATTTATCCGAAATGTTGAAGAAAAGACAAGGCCAGTTAACTATTTGACAAAATGCCTCAAAGAGCTATGATTTCAAGGAATACTATGATTGCAAGATATTTAGAAAATATGTACTTGCATCTCTAATGGACTTGACCTTTCTTCACCATTCAAGCATTAGTTGAAAAATAATATTCCATTTTATATCCCTTTTTTGTATGCTCGAACACCCACCTTTCAACTTGTGTTTGTTATTGGTTGTGGTAAGATTAGTTCAACTATAATCAGGACAATATATCTTGATGTGATAGGGTTCAATTTTATAGGTACTGATTTGGGGCTTCTAATATTTGCATCATGTCTTCTCCTCTATAACTTTTTCTTTGAAGAAACAAAGTGCTTATTGAGTTTATATATATATATATATATATATATATAGATATATATATATATATATATATATATGGATATTTAGATGAGTTGATCATTCAGCTTAGACTTCATCTAACTAGAATTTATTGGCATATGCATGAGTTTCAAGAATATAAGTACATTGAAAATAAGGGCCCTGTATATGATGGATTTATTCAATAAAAATATTAGTGGTTAATTTGTATTTGAAATTCAAAATCTTGACTATTTCATGACTAAATTGGATTTTGAATGGAATTGCCTCATAAAAACTACAAATTTGACATGTCCATGTGATGAATTTTAATTAATTTAGTAATTTTATCTTGTCCGTAATTCTCATGAAGGCAAACTACAAAAGATTGAATAGGCTCTATACACTTTTTTCAATGTGTATTTTGGGGATGAAACCTCATCAAGATGAAATTTTTAATAGTCTTATATACATGTGCCTTCAAAAGATAGAGGAAGGTGTACTTTGTGTAGAAATTATCAAAAAATAGATTGAATATAATCCTTTGAAATCCAAAGAAGTGATTTGTGTTTGGATTTAAATTTTGGATTGAGTCCAAGGAAAACTTTAGTGGTGAATATTCATCATTTGGCGAATGTCACATGTCAGCAACCTGAGATTTGGCCAATATAATGTGTATATCAGGTTGACCATGTCACCCAAACTTTATAAATATTGGGTGGAATGCCCAAGTCCATCGCCAATTGGTTTATGTATTTTTCCCCTTTTCTTTCACAATATCGCCAATCAAATCTAATTGTTGGACACTATAAATTTAAAATTTTGCCTACAATTTCCAAAGCTTATTGTAATTGACAACCATATTCGCCAATATGTGGTCAAAATTTAATGTTAGGGTACGTGTTACATATATAGATTTGACATGTGTCTCTATTCTAAAGACTTTCAATGAAACTTTATGTCTTTTAAAATTTTGGCCCACAATAGATTTGACACACGTCTCTATTTTGGAGACTTTTGGGGAAATCTTTGTGTCCTTTAAAACCTTTTCCCGAAATAGAATTCCTGCCATCGATCTTGGATCATCAAATGGTTACAAAAAGTAGGGTTATCTCCTATCAGGAAATAGAAAATTAACTCACAGTACCTTAATAAAATAATAAAAGTAGGGTTATCTCCTATCTTAGGGGCATTGCCCCCAAACCCCTGTCAAATAATGATGATTTCTAGGTATTTGTTCCTGTCATCATGATTTTCTTCAATAATGAAAGATTCACCAATATTTTATAGAATTTTCATATAATTGAAAAAAAATTGCCAGTACAACTAATATTTTTTTCTTTCAAATTAAAAAAATTCACCAACAATATTATTTTTTTCAACCCAAAATAATGTAGGATTCGCTAGGATTTTACACTTTTTCTAGGGAGAGGGTTTCTTAAAGTTTTCCCTGGTTGATTCTCTGCTCTGATGCCTTGGATGTAGAAGTAGTAGATAGTCTTATTCTTAACATCACTAGTAATTTGGGAATATCAGTACTAGACAAGGCCAAATGTGTCCAATAGTTTCTTTCAAAGTAATTTTTTACTCTACTTGACACACACACACACACACTCACATACATACATACATACATACATACATACATACATACATATATATATATATATATATATATATATATATATATATATATATATATATATATATATATATATATATATATATATATATATCCTACAATAGTGTCCCACTTTTTTAGACATGCAGATTTTTGCTGAAATAACACATTTTTAATAAAATATGATGATTTAAGCCTTGAGAGGTTCCATTTGAAGGAATTAATTACAAATGGTTAGCTCAAAGCCTCTTAGATTATAAAAACATTGATATAACATATATACTCCTCATTCATACCTACAATGGAGTCTCCTTCGCACCAATTAAAATGTTAACAAAAAATCACTTCGACTTTATGTTTTGGCAAATTGAAAATGAATCCATTTTAAAAACCTATCTATCTAGTATGATGCTATTTGGAACAAGCTTTCTAATGAATATAATTTTAATACATATTAAGTTCATTATCACTTTTAAATATTACTTTAACTAAACATAGGTTGTTTGGTCATTCAACAACCTATCTCTTCAAGACTTTGGGAAAAATAGTAAATTATAAAAAAAAATTATGAAAAATATGTAGGAAAAGAGTATTTATGTTACCTTTCTATTAAAAAAATTAAAAAAAAAAAGAATTTTGATATACACAGATCAAGTTAGAACGATCCAAGTGACCTTATGTCTAAATTACAGTTACTGTCACTTTAGAACTTAATAAACCATGAAATATTGACCCAAAATTAATGAAATTAATTGCATCCTTTAGATATTGAAGTTAAAAATATAATCTCAAAATAATTACATCGTTATCATATTTTAAAACAAACTTATGTTGATCCAAGTGACAATAACTCCTTAAATAAATAGTTTTTCACACAAACCACTTTTCGAAGGAGAAGGAAAAATGAATTTACCTGAATTTTAGCTTTTTTTAAAAAAAAATATTTAGAAACTAGAAAGAAAATTCTAAAAGACTTTATTTACATCATCTTCAAATTCTTAATAGTTTTGCGGCAACAGGTGTTTGAAAGTCAAGTTTTTCTCAAAATATTGATCTCTGTGTCAAAGTTGGCCAAAACATGGGATACACTAGTACATGTGTGTGTGTGTATACATACATACATACATACATACATATGTGTTTATATATATATATATATATATATATATATATATATATATATATATATATATATATATATATATATATATATATATATATATATATATATATATATATATATATATATATATATATATATATATATATATATATATATATATATATAAACACATATGTATATGTATGTATGCTCACTTTATTTTTCTTAGATTATTTCTTGTTTTTTATTTGAAGACTTTCACTTTCATTGAGCTAAAGTAAGTGGGAATCCTTAATAACATAATATGATAGATGATTACCAAAATTATACCATAGATGAAACTAGTACCTAATAGCATTGAAAGAAAATTTAATTGTTTGTACCTATGTTATTTTA
The DNA here is from genome assembly GCA_027943335.1 of Chamaecyparis obtusa. NCBI lineage: Eukaryota > Viridiplantae > Streptophyta > Pinopsida > Cupressales > Cupressaceae > Chamaecyparis > Chamaecyparis obtusa. The sequence continues at coordinate 964,231 of BSBK01002988.1, forward strand.
CTAAATATCAATAAACTATTAGCTTCCTTTGAGAAAAGAAGATTAGTAAAAGGGGTTGCAAGAAAAGTGTGCTTAACCTTGGAGGAAACTCTATGGCTAAGTGTGCTTGAGCTAGAGTAGTATTGGAATGGGTGACCTACCTGAAAGTCCCAGTGCTTCACCTTTGTGAGCATCAACTAGATTCTATGAGTGATAAGTGTTCCATTCATTCTCATGAGATATTAGTTCTTGTGAACCACTACCCATGAAACATGGGTCAATTTGTTTTACTCAAAAACTACACAGGTGAATCCTAATAGTAATATCACAATTTGACTTTTTTTAGAAAATATCTCCTACTTATTTTAAACTTAGAAAGTGCTATTGAACTATTATGAAGATTCAAGAATTAGGAAAGAGAAGTAAAAAGAATTGTACCACTATGTTAAGAAAAGGAAAAAAAAATAGACCTCGGATTACAAATATAAAGAAATTGTTCTTAGGTTTATTAAGATTTTAAGAGCTAATCAAAATAATATGGTTGGAAGAACTACCTTTTTAAACTCATACCATAAATAGATTTACTGTTCTAGAATACTAATGGGGTAAAAGGTCTCAAGATTGAAAATTTTCTTTACAAGCACATTGCAAATTTCCTTGTACAATTGAAAATTGACTTTTTTAATGTAAAAGATGATCAGATCTCCACAATTCATATGATTTGAAAGCCAGGGTGGTTGCATGGAAAGCAAGGTGGATGTCTCTCTCAAGTAGAATACCTTTAGTCAAAACAATTCTCTCAGCAATACCCAATTATTACTTATCAGTCCTCAAGGCTCCTATGTCGGTCATTCAAAAAATTCAGAAACTGATTAGAGATTTTCTATGGACTGGGAACATGAACGGAGAAAAGAAAATCCCTTTAGTCTCGATAGAGAAATTGGCACAAGTTAAGCAGCTAGGTGGGGCAGGGATTCATGATCTACAAAAGTGGAACATAGCATTTGGGAGCAAATTAGTATGGAAAATGTATTCTAAGCCACATAATATTTGGTGCCAAATTATGCAAGCCAAGTACTTAGATGATTCTAACCCGGCTAGAATTATATCGGTATCTGACCCCCCTAAAGGGTCAGCCATTTGGGACTTCATGATCTCCTCCAGAGATTTAATATGCAAGTATATTACATGGGAAGTCAATAATGGTCAATCAGTCAAGTTTTGACATGATTCATGGAGTGGGGTACCACCTTTGATTAGTAAAAATGACATTGGAATGGAGGATATTATCTCTGTAGCAGAAAATGTTTTGGGTATTCACTTAATTGGATATGTATCTGCTTTATGCCTGCACTCAAGGAAAGTAATTTGGAAAGACCCCCAAGAACTACCTCTCTCACCACAATAGATTCAACTATTTCAAAAAATCTTGTCTCAAAGACTGATCTACTTATCAAACTTGGAGGATAATTTGATTTGGGCACTAGGGGTAGATGGGAATTTTAATATTAAGGGGATATAAACTTATTCAGTAGAGAGACGCAACCAAGCAACCATCCCATGCTTATTCCTTCTGCTGGAATAATCTAACATTACCAAAAGCAGGTTGCTTTTCTTGGCTAGCTTTGAATAATAGGGCATTAACAAGCGAGTGGCTTCAGAGACTTAATATAGCTCAGCCTTTTAATTGTCTACATTGTGATAATCATCAAGAAGACACAAACCACCTATTCTTAAAATGTGAATTTGCTCAAGAATGCTGGCATTTTGTCCTTAGAAAGTTACAATACCCAACTCCTCTTCCATGCAAGCTAAGGGCCCTGTTTGACTCATGGCCACAAATATATTCATCCTCCCTTTTTTCAGCAATTTGGAAGTGCACTCCAGCAATAGTGGTCTGGGCAATTTGGTGGGAGAGAAATAAAAGAATCTTTCGCAGACAATTTTTGACAATCCAAGTGGTCATAGCTCAAATAGAAAGATCGATATCGGAACTAGTTGATGCCAACCATAATAAGATTAAACATAATCTAATTATGACATCATGGGACTCATCTATATTGCGAGAGTGGAAACAAATACATGCTCCCTTTGGTTGGTGTTACCAACCAAAACCAAACAAAATGCTGGACAAAGAAGGGATTAAGTGGATGTCGCCATCCAAAGGGTTTAGCAAGATTAACTTCGATGGCTCTTCAAGAGGGAACCCAGGTAAATCAGGGGTGGGAATTTGTATCTAGAATTTTCAAGGAATATTACTAGCAGTAAAATGTTGCCCGCTTCTTGATGGCACAAACAATATGGCTGAGGCCAAGGCATTACTAGAAGGCCTAATACTAGAAAAAAATGGAGGCTTCCATCAAATTCAAATAGAGGGAGATTCAATAGTGATTATATCTACATGTATAAGCAGAATATCCCACAACTAGAAACTATCATACATCCTTCAACAGATTTGGCTGTTACTGGATTCATTTCAAGAAGTTCAGATCTCTCACACGCTTAGAGAGGGTAATAGACTAGCAGACCATCTAGCAAACAAAGGTTGTGATGGGTATGAACTGGTGGCTATTAATGATGATTCATTTATTAATCACGATGCCAAGTGGAAGGAAATCTATAGTCAAGAAATAGTGTCATGTGCAGTTGATGCCTCAAATGTCTGGATGTGAAGTTTGTTCTCTAACAAATGCATATATATTTCCCCATCTGCAAGCTCATCGGCACACATGTGTTTGTGGTTGTGAAGTCGCAAGCAATAAGGGATGCAATTCAACTGGTTGTTGGGGAAGAGAGCAATTTGATGGAGGAAGATACACACATTACAATGCTGGATAATAGATCAGAGTAAACAGAGCATATATTAATGCCAAATTTTTTGATTTGCAGATTGTGCCTAGAGATGCCTATACCCAAAATATCATCTATATTTCTGTATATGACTGTACTTCAAAACATTCCTTTTGTTTACAATATATACTTCCTATAGAACGATCTCGAAATGCTCTGGATTACATCCGAATGAGAGAACGTTAGAGAAAAGGGAATATAAAATGTACCGCATTTATTATAGTAGTTTGCGGATGAAAACGGGCTGGTCGCAAGATCACATGAAGAAAATAATGCTCATGCGATCATGCGACAAGAGCAATAGAAGGGACCCACGCACTTTGGAACATTTGCACAGTTATCGCAAAAGGGAAAAGAGCTTGGCCAAAAACTTTAGGCAGTGCATAATATTTGAGGTTGTCGCATGATCGCATAAACCAAACAAGGGTTATGCGATCATGTGAAAAGGTGAAAGGAGAGGGCCCCACACAATACTATCGCAAGTTTGCATATAGAAAAGTAGTCACACTTAATTCGGTGGTTGCGGCTCACAAAAACCTAGGCAAGTAAAGAGGTCAAAATGCTCTGGATCACATCTGAATGAGAGAAATGTCAGAGAAAAGGGAATATAAAATGTATTGCATTTATTACAATAGTTGGTGGATGAAAACGGGCTGGTCGCATGATCGCATGATGAAAATAATGCTCATGCGATCATGCGACAAGAGCAATAGAGGGGACCCACGCACTTTGAAACATTTGCACAGTTATCGCATAAGGAAAAGAGCCTGGCCAAAAACTTTAGGTAGCGCATAATATTTGAGATTGTCACATGATCGCATAAACCAAACAAGGGTTATGTGATCATGCGAAAAGGTGAAAGGAGAGGGCCCCACACAATACTATCGCAGGTTCGCATATAGAAAAGCAGTCGCATTTAATTTAGTAGTTGCGGCTCACAAAAAGTTGGGCAAGTAAAGAGGTCGCATGATCGCATGGGTGGGAATAAATCCATGCGATCATGCGACAAGGCACGTGGCACAACTAATGGTAGGTGCGAAAGATGGATGGTAGCTAGGGAAGTTAATGCAGAGTGGCGAAAAGGAGTGTGGTCGCATGATCGCAAGCGAGGAGAGAGATGCCTTGCGATCATGTGACAAGGCATTGAGAAAGCCTGTGATATAAAGAAGTATGGTGGACAAGGAAGATTAATAACTGCCCTGCTGACATCCACGTCCTTCAACATACTGGACTCTCATTCATGGCGCATTTGTAACATGATGAACTTATTCTAGTCAATGTCTCTGTTGTCTTCGCTGTTTTGCTTGAAATTTGTAATACTTATGTATTTATATATCCTCAGATATATGCATGTATATAACTATGATCCCGAGGTTTCTTACTAGTTCTTCCACGAGGGAGTTATTGAATCAGATTAATAATAAAATATGGTGGTTATACCACTTTTGCTTTTAAAAAAAAAATATTACATAATTGAATTCAGAAATGACACACCCTAATTCTTAATATTATCTTATCTTTCTTCAAAACTAAATCTACAGTCAATCCTCACACTATTTTCCAGAACGTTGTTCCAAATTATTTGTAAATCATCTGTATTAATTCCGAAAGCTTCAAGAACTATCTCAATGGAATACTAACCATTACATTAATAGAGTACACATGATTTTTATCAATGGGCATTATTTTCCTAGGATAAGATAAAACTATTGTAGTCGTCATTCTATCATTTTAACCTGTAGGGTTTATCCCTAACCAGAACAAAGAAAGAATGCTTATGTTAGGTAAATGAAGTATATGCAAAAAATTACTCAATTTTTAGTGAACGATTTTGGAAGTGGATGGAAGTAACGAAAAATTTCAAATGAAAACCAAGTTTTATTGTATTTATTATTATATCATTGCACACATCCTAAACTAAGGAAGAGTTTGTACATGATCAAATTTTGTAATTTCAAGAGAGAAAGGAAATTGATTAGTCCAGAATATATGTGTTAGAGAAGTTATAAATATGTTTGGAAGATTATGGAGCAGAAAGAAATGTGTATGACTATGAGATTAATTACTATGTTGTATCAAAAGGAAAAATCAAAAGATTTTTTGTAAAGAAACATCCATATGGATGTTTAGGTTGATATATCATAAGAGATAGAAATGAAAGATTTATTGTTATGTATGTGTTGTGATAAAAATTAATATAGAGTATGCAATGAGCATTATGTTTTACATCATACACCATGTACCTTTTATGATTCTTCTTCAGTTATCATTAATTAGTCTTGAAACATGGTGTCTTTCATTTATGGTTGGTTTATTGTAATATATTTAATATCGTAGTCTGCTTACATTACATACTTCTCTTAAATGGCCAAAGATGGTTCAATCTTTTTCACATTTTCTAATAGAACCATGAAAAATCTATATACACCACAATTAATGCAAATGCACAAATCATAAGCTTCTAAAAAAAATGTTGATTACAATGGAATCTTACAATTATAAACCTGATTTGTGATTATATGTATAATTATTTTTTAAACTTATCCTAGGACACAAAAATGTATTAACACAAATAAGAAAAATTAACATTTAAGAGTTGTCAATGACTGATAATAAATTATATATGTTTCCTATCAAATAACCCTTGCACCTCTTTTGGTGCAAGAGCTAGTTATTTCATAAAGATATGTTTCCTGAGTAGTAAAAATGTTGTAATTATTAGCTACACAAGTTGGTGCTAACACTATTTTTGGAGGTATCATTAAATGAATACTTATGAAGTGAATACACGCACGCACACACGTGCATGCACATGCACATGCACACCCACACACACATAAATATATATATATATACTTATACATACATATACATATATATATATACACATACATATACATACATATATACATATGTATATGTATATATATATATATATACATATGTATATATATGTATATACATATACATATTGGTGTTAACACACACACACATGCACATGCACACATACACACACATGCGCGCACACACACGCATAAATATATATATGTATATATATATATATATATATATATATATATATATATATATATATATATATATATATATATATATATATATATATATATATATATATATATACACACACACACACACACACACACACACACACACACACACACACACACACACACATATATATAGATACATATACATATACATATACATACATATAGATATATATACATATACATACATACATATATACATATATATTTAGAGAGAGATGGATACAGACATATAAATACATACACTTCCATATATATATATATGTGTGTGTGTGTGTGTGTGTGTGTGTGTGTGTGTGTGTGTGCATATGCGTATGTATATATATGAATATATATTTATATGTGTGTGTGTGTGTGTGTGTGTGCGTATGCATATGCGTATGTATATATATGAATATATATTTATATGTGTGTGTGTGTGTGTGTGTGTGCGTGCGCTTAGATTTGTCTTCAAAGTTAGTGTGTTTAGATTTGAATTTTTTAATTTCATTATTCTTTTTTAAGTTACCATTAGGATTTTAGTTCATTTTTTTTTGCTTTTAAAAAGTATTTTTCCTCAATATTTGATTCATTGTGTGGCCTTGATTTCACCAATAATATCCACCCTTATTTTGACCTCTAGAAATTCATTTAAACAATTTTATTACTACATTATTTTAAATTTTTAAAAATATGAATGATTTATAGTGCTTTAACCTTTTGTTTCTCCTTGCCACATTTCTTTGTTTATGTCACAAGATTTTTAGGAGCCTAATGTTCCTTTTGGAAAGAGAGTTTGTCTAAAATGAGTTAAGATTGAATATTGATAGTATTATTTTTTTGAATTCATTAAATTAATATAGGATCAAATCTACATGTTAGTTTAGTTTCAAAAGCATGCACACTAGATCTATAAGAATAAAGTAAAATTTGTAATTACAAATTTAAAATAGAGAAGAAATGTGTAATTATTATGCAAATGTTATACATATATCTAATTAACCTTAAACTATAACATTTGTAAAAGAAATACGTGATTAACATCTTTAATATTACTTTCGTATCTTTAAAATGTCACCTCTAAATTTATTTAATTTTTACATTTAATTTAACATTCATTATTCTTAAATTTAACTATTGATGTAATTTAATCAATTATTACTTTATTTATTTTATTATCTTTAAAAACTATATATATATTCTTTATACATTTACACTATTATAATTTTAAAATATTAATTTATTATTATTCGTATAAAAGAAAAAATCTAATTTCTAAATAAAATGAAAATTTTAAATTCCTTATACTTCAATTATATTTTTTATTATTTTATATCATCAATATCCTATACATAAAACTCAACCCAAGAGTACCAAATACACATTTGTATTATTATTTGATAGAATAACAATATCAGGCATAATTACCAAATACACATTTGTATTATTATTCGATAAAGTAACAATATCAAGTATAATTACTTTCATTAACACCCTTCACTATATACATGAAAGGTTAGCAAAATAAAAACATGGTTACTAATCAAGATCTACCTAGGTCTACCTATATTTGGCAAAATAGCCTTAGTTTTGATTTTACAACAGGTTGCTGAACAAGGGAGAACGTTTTTGGAGCAGCATGGATGACAAAACCCACGTCGAAGAACGACACAAATAACCAAATGAAACGAAACAGGATCCCTTCCTGCATGATAAACGATCCAAGTGTAAGAAAACAACCGCTCCAGAATACATCTCATTCGTTCGGTTGTCGCTTCATGGCAGTGACAAATAGATTAAAATTATTCCATGACGATCCCCTTTCCTTGATTGCATCCCTAGCAATTCCTTTCCATTTTCTCGCTTCCTCTCTGATCTCCACGCCTTGTTCCGATTCCAGCAAAAATTCTACAGATTTCAGAAATTCCTCTTTCTCTATAATTCCTTGGCTATTCGCATTCAATGGCCGACCCATTTTCCACACATCCACAACATACGTTCGGTTAAGAAGCTGGTCTGCATAATAAGGCCAGCAAAGCATGGGCACGCCCATGGCGACGCTTTCCTGCACAGAGTTCCATCCACAATGCGTCATGAAACAGGCTATGGAAGGATGAGATAGCACCTCTAACTGCGGCGCCCACGAAACTATACAACCTCTATCTCCCACTCGCTCCATGAAATCTGCAGGTAAAACAGCTTCCCCTCCTTTCATTAAATCAGAACGCACAACCCACAGAAATGGTCTCTGGGTGGCCTCCACTCCCAGAGCAAGCTCTTCCAATTGATTTTCACTAAAAACTGCTATACTTCCAAAAGAAATGTAGATCACAGAGTGGGCACACTGTTTATCTAACCACCGTAAGCATTCTGTCTCATTTTTCCAGAAGCTTGGGAGGACCTTCGTGCTCGCCCTACTATGGAGGAACTCAGGAGGAATTAGAGGGCCTATTGGATACACTCCCACTTCTTTGGACAACGTCTCGACTACTGGAGCTTCGATCTCTGAGAAAGTATTGAAGAGGACCCATTTGATTTGCTTGACTTCCTCTGCCATGAAAATCCCTTTTCGAAACATGTATTCGCCTGCCCAGAACCATGGAAGATCTCTCGAATGCAGCGGCGGCATGGAGGAATGAAATTTCACTGTTTTATCTTCCTTTAAAATTCCTTCAACACAAAACCCACAGAGATGAGGAAACTTTTCAAAATGTAAATCGAAATGAAAATGGAGTCAAAGAGTATGAATGTATTTTACCATCGGAAGGGAGGGTGCCAAGCGAGACCAGATTGGTACTAAAGTAGTAAATGGCGAACAATGAAACGAGACCGGTGTGGAAAGCGGCGAGTGGAATGTTATGGAACGTGGCTACTGGGGATAAGCCAAAGCACATCCAGGCGTCTGCAATTATACAAGTGAGGTTGTTTTCTTCTTCACTGGCGTTTATTTCCTGAATGACTTCATCAATAACAGAAGGCCCAATTCCCTTTAGCAATGCCTCCATACCATTTTCAATACCTTCCAGAGAATCCTTCGCTGAAAATTCAAAGGGAACGGAAATCATTCGGATGTTATCATGCATATAATTCGGAGTGTTGGCTTTGAGTATGCGGTTGTGATTACTGTCAGAGTTGATGAAAGTGACGAGGAATCCATGGGAGACGAGCTTCCAGGCAAGTTGCATCATGGGATTAATGTGACCCTGTAAAGGAAAAGGAATGAGAAGAGCGTGAGAAACCATGGCTGAGCTTAGCGAGCTACAAAGATGTAATGTTCTTCTTAGCCAAAATATCAGGTTTGAAACATCATTTTAGAGGGGACCAACGCCTCAAAACTTTTGTCTTTCCGTCAATATCGTATAGCTATTGTATGTAGCGTCCATATTAAATACCTACAATGTTCGAATGGGACTTCATTGATTTTTTTGTTTAACGTTATATATACCATACATGTCAAAACTTATTATAATTCTGTAAATTGTGTTGGCATTGATGTTAAAAGGGAAAGAATCGTAAGTTATATAGCAGGTACATAGGCCGGCAATTCAATAGCACTTCGAAAACGCTATTATAAATCATTTGGGTTTTGTCATGTACTCAATGTAATGACTCCCTTAGATTCCACATTCTTTCTTCTGCTGAATCATAGGTGAGTAATGATAACTTGTTTAATATTTTATAACCTCAAAACCAGAGTTGACGAATTCTCTCCGACCGTTTATGGTAAGAATATATTTATTCCTCCATGAAGATGAACAATATGTGCCATCTTTACCGAATACAGTCTTTAGACAATTAGGTGCAAAGAATATAGGAATAAAGGAAATGTAATGCATGATTGTTAAATTTTGGAATTCAATATTAAATATATCGTAGGAGCAAGTTTAAAATGTGCTGTTTGTAGTCTCCAATTTTTCCACTTTCAAACTGGATAGGAGGAAGAAGGAAACAATGGGCGGCATGCATTATGCTCTAAGTTTCCACGGTCAGTGACATATATTGCGTTACACCGAACTACGATCTCAGCACATCTTAAATATTTCGCATTCACTTCAACACAGCAGTTTAAACTGTCTGGTCATGTGGGCTCTTTTAATTTAATTTCTTTCCCTTAAAATTTCACTACTTTTTTTTTTTTGTGAATTTCTACATGCATATATATCTTTTAAATCTATATCAATACAGCGAGAGGTATCATAATATAAAGATTATTAAAATGTATGTATAATAATTATTTTAAAATATCTATATTCTAGAAATATTATGCATATTCTTGTTATACTAATTATAGATGAGAATTATTAAAATATGTAAAAAAATAATTGAAAATATCTATATTTTACATATAATAGGAACATGCTTAAATATTTTTCTTAAAGAACTGTGAAATTTGAAATTTATTGTTGTATATCAAAATGCCTACCTTTTTCAAAATATGAGAAAGAACAAAATAAAAAAGAAAATTACTTACTACACAAATAATATAAAGATGTATTAAAATGTATAAAAAATAATTCAGAATATCTATGTTCTAGAAATATTAGACATATACTTGTTATACTAATTATAAATAATATTTATTAAAATATAAAAAAATTAGAATATCTACATTTCACAAATAATTAGCATATGTTTCAACATTTTAATTAAAAATTGTGAAAATAAACTTATTATATTAATATGCATACAATTTTCTAAAAAATGAAGAGAAGAAAAAGAAAATAAAAATTAATAAAAAAATGATAGCATATTGAGATTAATTACAAAACATTAATTATGATTCTTAGAAGAAAAAATTAAAAAATAATTAATAATTAATTGGTGACATTTTCAATTTGGTATTTGTAATTAAGAGGTGATATTTTGAATTTTCTTATTAGTACTTCGGATAGGCTAAGCAAGTACTAATGCACCATTTTTTGGATTGCTAACTTTAAGTAGTGATTAAATGAACTCTTGTGCACCAATCAAAATAGATTATATTTTATGTTTTATTTAATTTTATATTTCTAAGAATATAGATGAAAAAAATTTAGCTTTATAATATCTACAAAAAAAAAATTTAGCATCTCATTGGGTGATTGCGTTTGAACTCTTCTACACGGATTTATCATAATCGCATTGTAAAATTAAATATTTTGTGAAAGTTGTTTTAGTCCATACTCCATCATTTTTTCCCTATTTGTTTAAGTTGTACTGGCCCTATCTTCTTGTATTCCTTATTATCGGCAAACAATTCATTTTTTTCGACAACTATTGTTTGTTGTTTTGCACACTTGTTCAACCATGTTCCCATATTCTACCTATTGTTGCCATATTCTCAGTATTTTCTTTATTTATTCCAATTCGCATTTATGGAGACTTCATTTGGCTTTAGACAGTTATTCGACCGATTTATTAACATTTCTATGGCACATCCAAATTTTCCAGTATCTTACAAACTTTCACTTAAACTTGTAAGGGTTTTATTTCCATTTTATTTTCTCTCTCAATTTATTAATGTAGATCTGTGTCTGCAATAGATGATATGCATATAATGATTTGATCATTTATTTGGGTTGTCTTAAGAATAAATGCGTTAGTTGTGAACCCTTTTTATTTATGTTAGGTTTTTGGTACTGGGAAAAAATTGCTACTATATAGAGGACGATAAGACAATAATTTTACAATAGTAGCTTTACATAGGCCGAAGACAATAATTTTTGGCTACAAATGTTGAAGACCTTTTGCAGTGTTGGTCAAACTTGGGCTTTCTAATTATGTCAAGACTCTTGGTTTTAAGTTTTTTATAGTTTTAGTATCTAAAATATTAAACTAATTTCTTGCTTGTTTTCTAGAAAAGCCATAGTTAGTGCATAGATACAATTAATGTGGTTCCTCTTTAATAAATCTGTGACAATTTTTCATAATAATCTTGTAATTTAGTAATTGGATTTTCAAATGCACAAAATCAATTAGTTTGTTTTAAAATATTAACATTTAGTTTACTTTTTTGTTATGATCCCTTCCTTTTGCAATTCCAGCATGGTGGCTCATAGATTATATTCAACCAGATTGTGATTCTCAATCAGATTTACAGAGCCCCTATGAAGCAATCAACAACAAGTTTTGTTGATTGACTCGATAAAGTTTGTGAGCAAGAGACCACCTATCTACTGCACAAGAAATGGCAAAATTTGTTTAAATGTGCAAATCCAATCCTCCTTCATTTCTTACACACCTCCCATTGTTTATGATTTCCAAATCAATGGCTTTTCAAACCCTAGTTGTATTATTATTATTGGTTTGGGTTTGGGGTTCGATAAAAGTTTCTAGGCTTGGATTTGTTCATACTGAAACATATAAAAATCAAATATATTCATATTTACAACCTAAAATTATAAATATTAGAGACATTTAATATTTTTAATGTGCCTCTATTTATATAAAGGTATCATGGGGTAAAATGGACCTCTGTTTCTCGTGTGTATTTCCTGAGACAGAGGGTCTTTTATGGTATATGATGTATAGGTTGTATCTTGTTTGGTTAATAATGTACTAGCTACAAAAGGAGGTTTTCTTATTGCTTCTTTCCTCCTGGAGCCTTTCTGAAGCAGCTTAATAAAAAACAATGACTCTGTCCATTTTTATTGAAAAAAATAATTTTTTTTAATGTACAATAGTATTTATAAGGTTTATTAGGGTATTGACAAGTTCTAATATATGATAAAAATATACTATTAGTTTTGCTTTGGGTTTGTCTCAAACTCAAAAATTAAATTGAAAATCATACTTAAAGTTATAATTCTTATGCAAAATACAAGTACAAAAAATGTATTAAATGACTATGATGGGGGTCTAGGAGAGGTGTCCATGGTCAGGTTGATGGACAACACTCCTCCTAGGGGTTTAGGGCCAACACTCTTGGTGTGTTCCTTCTTTTAGTATAGAGAAGCTACAACCCAAGCCCGAGTGAAGTCTTTTAAAGCTGCATAGACCATCATGGTGCATGACATATTCATAAGTTATAAAGCCAAAAACCATGTTTTTTTATTGTGACTACATTTGTTGCATTTCTTAAATAGTTTTGAAGCTTTCTGAAGAATACTATTTTATGTAAATTTTGCAATCATTGTATTTCATGATACCACATATTTTTGAGGTATTTTGTTAAATAGTTCATGTGCCTTGTGTATGTTTTACATTTCGTATACTTAACTAGCAAGGCATACTTATATGAATTCATTCTACCAAGGCATTTCCAACTACAATATCTGATTTTAAAAAACCCTTTCCATGGTAGTGTGATAGAAGAACATGCCATGATCCAAGGCTCTTATGTTGGCATAAATTGAAGCATGATAGCAAAAATGAATTGATTGGTTTAAATACCTGGTGTCTCGTCTTAAAATGGAAGCACTTCCATGATAAGAGTGTTTAGCCCTCCGAGTAAGTGGTTTGGGGTCATGTTGAATGCCTTGAATGGATACTCGACTTGGATCTGGCTTTTTCCCCTATTCTACCCCATTTTCCACTTCTTCCTAGCATTTTCCTAGCATTCTGGGCTATGAACCTGAGATTCTTGACCTTGGGGTCAAGGTCGACCTCTTAGGTCAAGGTTGACCTCGACCCTGACCTAGGTCAAGGATGACCTTGACCCTGGCCTAGGTCAAGGTTGACCTCATCCTTGACCCTAGGGTCCGAGATCCTTGGGGTTAGCTTCTGGTTTCAGAATTTCATCAAAATCTTGTCTTTTCCCTCTTTGGGGCCATTATTTCTTAGATTAAGTGTCGAATTCTCAAATTAATATTTGAGGTGGACCTTTCTCGATATTTGTATAGGATTCCTAATTTATTATTGGATATTAGCCTTTCTCAAGTTTTGTGCCTAATGCTCAAACTAACTTTGGGGTTGGCCTTACCTCAAATTTTGTGACAAGGCTCTTAAATAATTATTTTATTTTTATATTAAGAGTGGTCCCCTCCTAGTGTTTTGTGTCAAGATTTTAATTTAATTTCCTCTCCATGTGCACCTCTCTAGAGTTTTGTGTCATGGGCCCTTAATTATTGTTTTCTACGAGGCCCCTCTTATGCCCTAGATCACTATAAAAGGGAGCCTTCTTCTCTCATTTTCTCCATCTCATCTCACAATCTCTCAAGCTCTCAAGTGCAAGCAAGAAAGAAGATCAAGAATTCAAGCATTCAAGCCTTCAAGAATTCAAGCATTCAATTCATCAAGGAGATCCATTAGAAGACATTAAAGGATTCAAGCTCTATGGAGCTTTCTTGTTGAAGATTCCTCCATTTCCATTCAAGCCTCTTCCAAGTTCAAGATCTATTCAACATTGGTGTTGAATATCTAAAGACAATTGATTGGAGACATCCTACATTTGATTCTACATTCATCCATTCTTGTGGATTCAATTATTCGAATCCTCCACAAGGGTTTCAACTCAAGCAAGGTGAATTGTTCCATTTACTTTGTTTAATCTAGCAATTTCAATTCAATTTCAAGGTTAATTCCTAAATTGGGGTTTGACTAACGCAAACGCCTTCCCCCCAACAAATAAAACCATTTTTCTTGCAGGTACAGGTGCAAAATTTTGGATATGAGATCGGATTTGGATACCCTTTTCAACAAACTTTCAAGATTTGTGAAAAAAGTCAAAATCGACCTTCAGAATAAAAATGTAGCCTTTGACCTTTTATGAGGGTCAAAGTCAACCTCATCTCATCTCAGAAAAAGATTTTTGGGTTTTATGGATCTTGCAGTTTCGGTTCAAAAAGTGTTGGAATCAATAGCTTTTGAGATCATTTGACAGGGTTTTTAGCCAATTCTTTTTCGGAGGTAAGTACCTTTATCTCTTCATTTCAATATTAATCATCTATATTTACTTTTTATATCAATACAATTTCATGTAAGTGTAAAATATTGGTCTTGGGGTCTCTTTTATGTGCAAATCGTTGTTTTAGGACCTCATCCACATTTTACCCTTTACACCTGGCCATTGTATTTAATAAATTAATGTCAATAATGAGTCCAGGAGGTTGAAGTGGTAACAAAGCATACCTATATGCTACAGAGCATCTACTTGGAAGAGAAATTAGACATTTATTATTGTTCTTAGTTTTTTTAAACTCGGTTATAGTAATTTACTATCGAACTTGATTGACTCAATCTTCATAAGGAGGAGTTGTTTATTAATTTGTAGTTTATAGAGCTTGACTTGCAGTGATTTGGATGATTTGGCCTATGGAACAATTATTTTTTCCAGACTGTTTGATCTTTGGATATTCTTTAGGTTATCTCTTAGATTTATAAGCAACTTCAATTGGATAATATTTACCTTTATTCCTATGATATCATACATTTCTTCATTATACTCGTATATTTCATTTTTTTTCTCTTTGTCCCAAGTTTGTCTAATATTTCCTCTTACCTTCTAAAATTCTCCTTGTTAATCACTCTCATTTATCACAACACAGATATTATGGTAAAAGTTTCAGTCACTCTGGTATTTGGTGACTACTGAAACTAAGAAATGTAGTGTTTTCTGAGATAGGATGTTATGGCAAAGTGACCAACAAAAAGTTCAGCCTTCAACTGCCTAAGAATCAAAAAATAACTCTTATAGGGTAATTAGAGTACCCTACAGTTACATTGTGAGCTTTCTACAAAGCATTGACTTCTGAAAGGAGAAGGGTTATGTTGGAGTGATCCCCTTACCTTCTAAATTTTACCTTGTTAATTATTCCCATTTATTACGACCCAGACATTATAGTCAAATTTTGAGTCATTTTGGGATATGGTGATTGCTGACATAGAGATGTGTGATGGTTGCTGAGACTGGATATTGTGGCAAAGTGGCCAACGAAAAGTTCAGTCTTCAACTTTGTGGGAATCAAACAAATAAATCTATAGGAGAATTAGAGTACCCTACAGCTATAGTGTTAGCATTCTACAAAGCATTACAAAGCATTAACTTCTCCAAAGAGAAGGGTTATGTTGGGGCAATCCAAGGACTCTCATACTAGCACTCAATGAGCTATGGAAAAGTGTAGAGAAATATGTAAGTGAAGAAGTGAAGATGATGGTGGTTTTTGCCTAAGAATACAACAATGGGCTTCGATAGCTTGGACTTTAAATACTCTTGGTTTACCCCCTCTCGTGCTTTTTTTCTGTCATAAATAAAGTCCTTTTTACCCTACTAATTCTCTTTCATAACTACATGATTCATTAGGTTAGTGTTGCCTAAATATGTTAGAATAGCATATCACCAAACCTCATAATACTGGGTTATGTAACTGCTTATGGATTGTAGCCCTGCAAAACATAATCAAATTTTGTACTTCAAAACACGCAGAGAGAACAAATGGCATGGTGCTTTAAATTTATTAATACACCATGACTTATAGAGAGTGAGACGCACTCCCTAGTTTTTTCTCTTTTGCAAGTTATGAGAGAGCATACAGCTGATAGGGTGATTGATGTTACCATAACTTGTGCACGTGGGCTCATTTGAGCCTTGCATTTGAGTTTTGAGGAGGGTTTCATAAAAATAAACTAGTGCCTACCTTTGCAGGAGCACCGAGTGGAACATACTTGGGAGCTTTTTCATATCTATCAAGCAAGCTTGTGGAAATAGGGGACAACATAGAATCCGTGGGACTTTTGTACCTCCAATAAACTCAATGTGCTTTAGACTAGGCCATTAATAAACTCAATGTGTTTTAGACCAGGCCATTATTACAACATGAATAAACCCCTTCAAACAACCAAAATCCCACCACCTAGACTAAAATTGAGTGAGTGGACATACTGTAATAGAGTTTTGGGTGATGGAAAGTTAGAATACACTATGCAAGAAGGAAGATGAACCAATTTCAAATTATTCCTCTTCAACTTTGAACAAATGGCCAAAATATGAGAGTCAACATTGAACTTCAAATTATCAACTACAGTCACAAGTTTGTGAGGGATTTGGTAGGCCTTTTCACACCCCCAATAAATTCATCTCTACTGTAAATATTAACAATCCCACTATTAGAACCAACAGCAAAAAAATTACTGTCTAGAGAAACTCTTAATACCTAACTATTAACACAACCCTCATCATTCCCCTTGTGAATACATTTCCTCATTCAAAGATCTCAATGATAAATCTTCCCATCACCACCAACACTCAACAACTAATTTCCCCCTTCTACAAATGTAGCTACACAAATAGAACTGTTCATCTTTAAAGTTCCAATCAACTATTTTGTCTTGGTAGAAACCAGCATAATATACCCTTCATTCCCAAGGAAAGCAATCAAACTAGAATCAGAGGACACCTCGAAACTCTCCAAACTTATCTCTTCTCTCCGAATCAAACTACACACCATATCCAACTTCCCACTCACAACATCCAAACTATAAAAGTATTTCCTCCTCCCTACCACAATCACCTGCAAGCCATCCAGTAAAAATGCAGCATTGTAAATAGGTAGATTCTGAATAAAAATGCTTTGAATTTTAGCATTCCTTTTTCCATCAATCTTAAAAAGCTTCAACTTCTTATCAAGTCTGGCAGCGAGTAGCAGTTGACTGTTCCTATGAAACCCCAAAGACTACACAACTACATTGGATGGGTCCTCTACATTAGCATCCGTGAGCCTAAAATACTCAATCAACCCAAGAAAAAGCTTCTCTTTGCTCTTGACTACAAATTTTTCATTACTCCAAGAAACAAATCATTTCCATCTTCAAAAACCCCATTGTCCCTAAACCCTCAACCTTTGTCCTCATAAGAATCATTAGATCCAAACCCTAAATCCCTATTTTTTCCTCTACCGGGATCAACCCATTCTGTTTCAGGTTTTAATCTAGCATGTTGGAGTCTTAACCTACTAACATAATCAATTCCCAAAATTAAACCCGCATTTTCTTCTTTTTTTAATTTTTTCAATTGACTTACCTTTGATATGTCGACAAGTATCTAGGTCTCTTCCTCGTCGATCCAAGTAGGCTTTCTTTCTTCCTCTATGCAGCCATCTTCTTCTTCCAATGTAGATCTTTCAAAACTTGGAGTTTTGTCAGTAAACCACATGGAGATTTTTGCATCAATTTATTCATACTATTTTCTTATTGAATCCAAAGAGAAGGCTTTCAAGCCTCATTTTCTCTATATTGTCCTCTATTTCTATTTTTTTCTCCCTTGCACACCTATTCTTTCTTTTCTTGGCCATCTTCCCATGGTCAAGACAATATCCCTATTGTCATCTGCACTAGATTTTTTTTCTACCTTATTGTCATTAATATGAGGGCTCCTCACGGATTTTTTTTCTGTATTATTTTCCTGATTCTACTCTTTATTCAAGGATTTTACTCCATGTTTATGTGTGTTGTTTGTGTGATGCTGCGAGACATTTTGAGAAATCATGACAGACATTATATCTAAATTCATGGATTTTTGTTATTGTACTACGATTTATAGTTGAGGTCCTGCAAAAATAGCTTTGTTTTTAGTGCCTACCTTTGCAAGAGTATCGAGTGGAACATACTTGGGAGATTTTTCATATCTAGCAAGAAGGCCTATGGAAACAGTGGACAACATAGAATCTGTAGGACTTTTGTACCTCCAATAAAATCAATGTGTTTCAGACTAGACCATTAATAAAATTAATGTGTTTCAAACCAGGCCATTATTACAATATGAATAAACCCCTTCAAAACAAGATTAAATATGAAGCTTGCCTCTCACATAATCCAAAAAACTTATTCAAAAGGACTTTGACATGAGTGATCCTTTTTTGCCTATGATTCTCATTTCTTTCCTTCAATACACTTAAAGATTTATCTTCCTTCTCCATTCTTGTACACTCAATAATAACATTCTCCACTCTATCTATATCTATACCAAATGGAAAACCTCTCAGCAACTTCTTTCTCCATACTTTGCAGGAATATGACTAAGAATACTTGTTTACATACAAAAGAATCCAAAT
The DNA here is from genome assembly GCA_027943335.1 of Chamaecyparis obtusa. Lineage (NCBI taxonomy): Eukaryota > Viridiplantae > Streptophyta > Pinopsida > Cupressales > Cupressaceae > Chamaecyparis > Chamaecyparis obtusa. The sequence continues at coordinate 983,072 of BSBK01002988.1, forward strand.
CCAAACAAAACTAGCAATTGGGTCTTAATCCCGAAAGCTTCCATCACATTATATTTGTATTATGATTAATTTTCAATGTGACTGTAGCGAGGACAAGAAGCTCTTTTATTCCACTTCAGTTACTAGAGTTGGTACAATCCGACGCATACAATAGAAACTGTTTGTTTCACATTACACAATCCAAGTAAGTACAAGCCCTTTTCCCCTTACCCCAATTAAATATTAAATATAAGTGGATTGAAATATTGCATATTAGATTGAATTGGTCACCTGACTATTTTTTGTTATTGGTTGTCTTTCCCTTCTTTAATGTAAATAACGCAACACTAGGAGAGCATCTTGAATTTCATAGATTAATAATCTGAAAAGTCTGTTACTACAGTTATCCACATGATTGTCTCTTATGAATTCTTATAAATACTTAGTGTAAGTTATGAGATATGTGCATTATCAATAGTGTCACATATCAGTCCTACCTTGCATTGGGATTCTCAGATTTCTTGTTCAAGAATCAAACAGGGTTGACCATAATTTTGTACAATTTAAACCATTTTTCCCCAATTGTAGAATTTGTAGTGTACAAGTACATATTGAGTCAAGGGACTTTCAGAATTGGATCGGTGAAACTATTGTCAAAATATATTTACTCGCAGTGTTTCATGCAGCTAATAAGGCTAAAATTCAGTTTTGAATTTTGGTTCGTGTAAAATATGTTTTGCGACTTGTATTAAAAAATATGGATAGTTGACATTAAAGAAGTAAAAAATATTGCCAATTCTCGTTTCTTTAAGTATCAATTTTTCAAAAGTCTATCACTGAAATCTTTAATTGACTGATTTCATTTTGTGGTTTTTTAAAAAAAATTGGTAAGGTTGAACAATATTGACATTGATTGATTTCATTAACAACATATTTCCCATTTCTTTCCTAACTCCATGTTTACTAACATACTTTTGTCATCTTGTTTTGACAAATTCAACTACAAATATAATACATCCCATAGACTATGAATTACATTTATCAAGTTTCTTTTTCTATTGTGTGAGTAGTATTTCTTAATCACTTAACTTCACTTTTTTTTATTGACTTCAACTTTTTACAATGACCTACTCATTTCGTTTAGTTTTCAGCTTTGCAACATAGTAGTTCTTTTGTATTTCAAATTTCGTTATTAATCTAGTATATTTTGTTAACTTGGAACATATTACTCTTAGAGTAAATAGTTTTTATTGTTTACACTTTAATTAAGTTTACTTAGGTCAATACATTTATTAGGTAGATGGATATCATTGAGTCCTATTTGGACTCTAACTCATCTTAAAAGGGTATTGTAGAGTTCTATCATAACTGTACTTCCTCTAGGTTGAGACACTTGTCTCAACCTTGTCCACTCTACCTATCTACTCTTGCCTATTTAAGTAGAGCCTCTATACCTTTGTAAACATCTCAATACCTCAATACCTCATTAGCTCATTTCAATATAGTTTCTTGTATTGATTCTCTCTATTCTGGAGGATGTCTGTAGACTGGGTTTTGGGTATAGGATGACCTATCCTAACATGGTATCAGAGCCTAAGTCTTACAGCTCTTTCTAGTTTTGAGTGTGTTTATTATTTTTCTTGAGGTCCCTGGTTTCTCTTGTCTGAGTTTACCAGTGTTTATTGGCTAAGGCCATATTAGCCATATTATTTCCTTATATGTTGATCTATGTTTTGATCAATTTCTAGGTTGCATTTTTCTATTGCAATATACTTATTCATGGGCCAAATCTGTATTTTCAACTAGACAGATCTTGTGGCTTTGAGTTTCTTTGGGTGATCGATTGTGAATCTGATCAGTGTCATCATTGTGGATTATGCCTAGTAGCATACTCATGTTTGCAAGCCTAAGATGCTTTATCACCGGTCTGTCCACTTTCTTGGTTAGAGCCCATGAAAGGTCTAGAAAGCCGGTGTAATCCAGTGTGTTGGAAGGATCCAGAAGTCTGGTTTACCACACAAAGCATGGAGTTCTAGATCCTACATGATGCTGATGTTTTCTTTCTTGAAGAGATTATTTTTGTAGACATTACCAAGTATTGTGGTATGAGTGATCAGAAGGAGACTTGGCCATGAATGGTCCCTATTTCATCCAGCGTGGTGAAGTTTTTTGAGTCTCAGGCTTTGGAGATTTAATACCATTGTTGAAGAGTGGAGTGATGAGGGTGGTTGTGTTGGTTCCATACCCTTGGCTATACAAATTCCCATACCCGCATGCTCTTCTTCTCCATGCATACCACTAACATTGGCACTAACACTGGTGTTGGATGAGCATCAGGATTTCATAGCACCACCATTCCATCAGCCCCAGGATGGCCTGTCATTGATTGGAGATTTCATAGCTCTATGGACCATCAATGGCCTTTTTTGTGCTTGAGCCTTCAATGAAGGTTGTGGTGCATCATAATATTTGGTGTACTTAATCACTCTTGGACAGCATGGATCTCTTTGGTAACATGTACATGTTCAGGAGGCCAAAATTGAGCACCTTCTACAATGTAGCAACTGCCTCTCGGTGAATTGCATATCTCTTCCTTTCACATCATTGGTCTTTGATAATTTGGTGGTTGGTCTTCTTATATATATTGAGGAGCTTTGAAGATGAGGCCATCGTGTGAATGCTAAAGCCTTGGCATTTATTCCATATTTACAGTAGGTGAGATTTTGTTTTCTTTATCTACAATATCCCTCTCTATGTCCACTTTTGTGTGGATTTGCATTATGTCTTGCAATGTTCTTCTTTTTTTTCCTTCAATGTTAAGGGTGGTTATGGGGTCAACATGCAAAGCCACCATCAAACCCAACCACCTATTTAGCTCTTCTTGGGCCCTCTCCATCTAGAGGGGTACTCTTTTCTGACATGCTGAGATGTGAGGTCCTGTGGATGGCCAAACCCATGCCCCCAATTACATAAGAGGGGTGGGCTATTTCATCACCTTTCGGTCCTAATAGTCAAATTTTCTTCACAAAGCCATAACATGGATGTCCAGAGTCCATTTTTTTGGCAAATGAAGATTCATCGAAAAGGTGGTTCCATGCACTTCCTTAGTGCAATTTCTTTTCAAGTTTTTTCTTGATTTGTCCTTTGGATCAGTTGAGCATCCTATGTAAGTACTATTGTATAAACACATTAGATCCAGTGTCCATCCATGACTTATGGGGATTTTGCACACATGATGTTCCATAAAACTATTTGTAGTTGCATTGAATTATAAAGTATCATGGGGGGTTGTGTAGAGCCATTTTTTTCCAATCAGAGCTTTGTCAAAGTGAGATTTTCGCCATGAGAATAGAAAAATCACTAATATTCTTGCCTCATGTGAGTGTGTAGTTTGACCACACACACCCTTTTCTCAGTTGCAGATACTTGTTGGTCCCTTCTGCATAGCATGGTGACACATCATTCTAGTAGATCTATCAAGCCTCACCCAAGTCAACATTATGGGGGGTATCCTACTATTCATGTTCATGCTAATTCTTCCTTGGTTTTTCTTGAAGTGCACTGAGACACTCTTACATTCCTTTTTAGTGGAAGTTCCTTGGTTTCACTTGAAGTGTGTTGAAACACTCTTGGATTCCTATAAGACTATTGCACCTGCATTTTCAACAAAGTTGAGAAGTGATAATGGTATCACTCAAACAACATCATTGATTGTGTACTGAAGATCACTCATGCAGATTCATGTGTCGTCTGTATCTTCAATCGACAGATTCTATTGCCATTGTTGATATTTGATCAATGTTCGAGAAGTGCCAATTGGAGCACTCATACATATTGTTGTCTTCTTGATCATCATCTTCTTCACATGAGATCATCGGATATAGCACCAGATCACTCATTAATAGTTGTCTACAAATTCTTTATGCTTCAGTGGTGTTCATGTTCATGATTTTTGGATATCTTTTTGAAGGCTTCTCAAACCTACTTTTTCTCTCCTTTGGAGAGGAGTTTTCTCCCACTGGGTTTTCTCCTTTTCTCTTGTTATGAGAGATTTCATTGTAGTTGTACATGGGTACCTAACATGGCCTAGTTTTCGGGACCCATAAATATTTTCTACTACATTATAATTGTACTCCCTAAGTTACACTTAAGGGGGGGTGTTAAGAGCAAATAGCTGTTATTGTTTACTCTTTAATTAAGTTTACTTAGGTCAATACATTTATTAGGTAGATGGATATCATTGAGTCCTATTTGGACTCTAACTCATCTTAAGAGGATATTGTAGAGTTCTATCAGAACTCTACTTCCTCCAAGTTGAGACACTTGTCTCAACCTTGTCCACTCTACCTATCTACTCTTGCCTATTTAAGAAGAGCCTCTATACCTTTGTAAACATCTCAATACCTCAATACCTCATTAGCTCATTTCAATATAGCTTCTTGTATTGTTTCTCTCTATTCTGGAGGATGTCTATAGACTGGGTTCTAGGTATAGGATGACCTATCCTAACAATTACAACACATCCTCACTCATACAATACAAGTTGTTTGGTTGACTTTACACAGTCCAAGTAAGTGCAATTCCTTTTACCCCTACTAGAATTATTCAATAATGCTGAAATGATCAATATTATTAATGTTGATAGTTATACAAACATTAAAAAAGAAAACACACTATATATTGATATTATTTTGGTCAATGAGAACTTGTTAGACTAGAACCATTTCATTATATTGTCAAAGATTGCTTGTTTGATAGTATCAAATTTTTGCTTCATTTTTTTTATAACTCCACTCAACTCCGAAATGCTTTTATTGAATATTTTATCTCATTAGTATCTCAAAATGATATAGATGCCTTGCAAGCATTTCAATATGAATTACATCCAGTTGTATCACAAGAATTGCACAACTTACAAGATGTAACAAACTATCTTTGTAAAATGTGGTTGTCTGCTTCACCTTCTCTACCAAAGCAACAACAAGGACTCTGGGGTGATACATTATATATGTACATTGGGTTTGTAAATGGCTGAACATATCAATTGCGCTATGGTCAACAACTAAGAAAAATAAATATTTACACTTCAACAAATCAAAGACACAAACATAATCTATTTTATTTCACGATGAGAATCCTCTTTTCGGTCACTATGAACCATTAATTTGCAAGAAAAGTAGTATATCTTACAACAATATGGTGTTGAAATACCTTTCAAAATTTTGTGAAACATTACAAACATCTTGGCCAGATATTGAACCAAAAATAATAATATAGTCTACAAAATAAAGAATTGTCAACAATAGATTGTGGTGAAAGTTTGTTTAATGCAATGTGTAAATTATTGGGTGGAGAATTTTACACTCAATCTCTAAGATTGTACATTGCACAATCCTTTTGCAATGCAACAAAATATAATGGTACAAATACAAACAACAACATAGATAATTACTTAACACAAAACTTAGTTCCAATAGTCTTATCAATTACTAATTGGAAAGATTATATTATGCAATTGGCAATGCCTTATGAAGAAGGAAAAATAGAAGGAGATAATTTTTGTCTACAATGGCTAGCAATGATATTCCGTACAAAGATACTTTTATGGTGTTTAGCTAGTGGACAAGTAAAACAAGTGTTTGGAATAGAAAATGACAACAACAAATCATTCAACATTATATCGTTTGAAACAAAAAACTCACACATACACTATGAACTGCTTCCAACACTTGTTATGACACCATTTCTTAAAAAAATAAAATTGCAAACAATTTATTGCAAAACTAATCAATTTGGGACCAAAATGTAAGTGGAATAATACCTTGCAACTTCAGCATGCACCCGTTACTTGCTATATTTGTCGCCACTATCTTTCAATGTTCTCAATGTAAACTCTTCACTTGCTTTCTCTTTTTTGTGTTTCATCTTGTTTTTCAGTTGCATGGAGTTATATGAATTTGTTCCTTTCACATTTATTAGTTTTATTTATAGTTAACCTAAAATAATTCACATTTTCCATTCATTCCTTCATAGAAGAAAGCCATTCTTTCATATTTGTAGCTTCCTTTGTAGGTGAGGTGATGATATTTGTGGAGTGTGAGCATGCAGACTATGGAGGGGACTTCAAATGAATGCTATTGGATCCAGGGGAGTATTATTTCCTCACTAAGGCCACCCATTAACAAGAAATGACTATAAAATTTGGTTTTATGATTTTCTTTCTTTTCTTTTTCTAACATGCATTTTCATTTGTCCATGGATTTTGTATTGGGCCTTTGTGTTTATGAACACACTCTATAGTGTTTATAAACACTTTAATGTCAAAATGGGAAATATACTCATGTCCTTGATTATCGTAATCAAATATAGGAACCTGCATGTTTTGTAAGTTTCATGCATGGAATTTTGATAAACTATTTTTTATGAAGGTTCTGGGTTACTAGTATTTTGGTGTTGAAAATAAGAGTTGTAATGGGGGTTTTGCATGACTAGTAATATTGTGTTTCTTCTAGTAAGGGTTTCTTTCTATTTATTTAAATATAAAAGGTTTTAAAGACTCCTTGGGACTCCTCATATCCCCTACAACCTCTACTTAATACCATTCATTCACAAACCTAACCATTCTCCATGCACAGGTAAAATTCCTCTCTATCATTTATGATAGTCACAATACCAATTAGGATAGTTAGTCCCATCACCATATTCTCTTACTTTTAATGACCACAATGGTTTCTAGGGACTTGATATCATCACCTTAGTACTCTTCACAAAGCCTTCCTTCACAAACATCATCAACCCACAATAACAAGTTAGTTCCTCTTTTTGTCTAAACGGGACTAGGCATATAAACTTTGAGATAGTAGCAACATTTGAAATTTGAAACATACCAAGTCCTAATTCCTATGGACCATAACTTACCCCACCTTTCAACACTATTCTAAGTCCCTTATACAGTGGCAAGCCCCTTTCTCATCCTCTAATGCATACAAATATAGATATAGATAAACATCCTCCAATGACTACTTAATATTGAAGCATCGGATGCCCCAGAGAGAGAGAGAGAGAGATGAACATCCACTCTCTCTATTTGTGTCTTTGGGGCATTCAAGCTTCAATTCCTATTCAATATTTTAGACTAAGAGCAATACTTGACATCATCAGATCAGTTGACAACTTTAGTATGTTGTCTTCAACAAAATTTCCAAAAGAAGGTATCTGTGAGCTATTTGGCTATATTTGAAGCTAGGTAATTTGACTAAATTGCCTAAATTATTGACTAAATTAAGTTTATATTCATGTAATTTTTTGTGTTAAATTTTTCACTTTCTACCACATAAGCTAACATGTAATTCTTGATAAATGTTGTTTACAAATTAGGCAAGGAACCATTCAGGTATGCTTAACATTCAAAGACTCATTGATGGTTGACTTTTAGTATGGTTTACATGGAAATAACTCACCATTGCTAATTTATTTTGTTACCAAGGGCTGAATCCATTGATGTTTATATTTTCTTTAAGACAGATCAATACAACCTATATGGGAAGGTATAGATCTATATATTTTTCAAATTTTCTTTCCTCTCTTTAATTTTCAAGAGCTATTATAACCTCTTGATGTCATATTGTTGGATACTTTTCCATGGGTAGGATAACATGATTATTTTGAGGTTAAATACACTAACTCTATATACTGATGTAATTTAATTTTGTAATCATGATCAAGACCTTTGTGCTTTCTAATATTTTTACATAAAATAATGGGTTTTCCATTGTTCTTTATACTTAATAGTTTATATTCTTTCAAGACTAGAAAATAACATGATGTACACCCTCCTCTACTTGTCTTAAAGTGGGGAGTATGGTGCAGGGGCACCTAATAGGGCCTCTCCAATGCTTTGGTATATGAATCCATATTATTTCCTCAAGGTCTGATTGCTTGGTGATTGTTCATTATTTGAATGTTATTCAATGAATGTCTCACAATAAAGGATATAGGAATGGAAGTTTCAAGTGTATCCATGAATGTCTATTCCAAGTTATAATTAGTATGTTCCTATACTATTATTAGACATAAATATTACAACCCTATGGTGTGTTGTGATCACTCATGGGCCATTGATGGAGTCTTCTTTTCCTTGGATGAATAGGAGGTAGATCATGCATAGTAGAGCAGCATAGTGTACTTGGAATGCTTAGGAGTATATGAAAGGGTTTCATATGAGGGTGAGAGAATTGTGATAAAAAATTAGAGTGGGAGAGTATTACCTGTTTGAAGACAAGTTGAAAGGGAATGTGTAGGTTTTTTTGGCAAAGGCGTGTATGGTGTCTTAGGGTCAAGAGTGGGTCCTCATGGTAAGTTGTCAAGTTGAGAAGAATATAACATTGTTAGATGCCTCAAATCTATCAATTTGGAGCCTTGAAGGGATATTAGGGTCAAGAAGTACCCTAACATTAATTGTGAATCACTACTATAGCCTACTAGGGCATACATTTTTTTAAGAAAAAATATTAAATTTTCATTGAAATTGTGATGTACACCACCAAAATGCACTAACGGTAATGTTGTACCTCTAACAAAAGTTTGTGTCAGAGGTACAACATTACTATTGAAGTAAAACAAGGGTGATCATCACAATTAAGATGAGAATTTTTAATAAATGAGCTACGATAATGGTGAATGTCTGACAACATTTTGCATGAAAGGTGCAACATCCATGTTGGAGACTACTTTGGGATTGTTGTCAAAATGGAAATGACTATCCCCAAAAAATGTCATAAAAAATACTCATCTTTTGATGACAACTCTCATTGGAGGCATAACTTACTTGTCAGAGTATTACACTTTCAAACCAAACTAGTTTCTGACGCATCTTCATCAGTAATGTGACGAACAATCCAACATTAGAATATCTGATAAAAAAATAGCGACGAGTTGCTTGCCACATTTTCATCGAACATTCGACAACGTCTCATTAGACATTCGATGATAGTCTTTCAAAAAATGTGCCCAAATGTCTTAGTTTTTTTACTAAATATTATTTTGTAGCCCTTTTTACCTAGTTAGATTACATGGGCTAATGTTAGGAAGAACTTAAAGATGATTCCTTTGATCTTGAAAGGAAAAGGTAAGAGCATCTCCAAGCTTCAATTAAACCAAGCCTTAAAATGCAAGAGAACCTAGTGATAAGTGTAATGTTGTTTCACAAAGGGCCTATTTGTATCATTGAATATTGAGTTAGATCTAATCAAGACTCAATCTTTAAGATAAGGGATACACTTTTTCAAGAAAACACACATGGAATAATATTAATCTAGTTCATGTATTTTTAAATGTAATTTCTTTATAGAATTTTTCCATATCAAATGTCAAGATGTGTTTTATATTTAATTTATTTGTAATAATGCATTTATTTTTTAAAAACTTTAACTATTTTTCCCAACTTCTAAAAGAATTTTGTAATTATTTTATATGCTATTTCTTAGTAATTAAAACAATTTATTTTTGCTATATTGTAAATTGGTGAAATTGAAAATATCAGTAAATGAAGAATTCCTACAACTTGTAGGATTATTTCTTAAGATTTTACCTTTCAAATTATAGTGTTTAAATTAAATTTTTATGTTAATTATCTTATTTTCCAAATATTTTTATGTTTTATTACTTTTCTATAGATATTGTCTAGCATTATCTTTATTTGACAAATTGGGTTTCATTATTTGTCTTTTCTTTCAACAAAAATATTTTTCCTTGTTTTTAGGTCTCTAAAGTTTCACTTTCAAATCTGATTAAATTATTTTTTATTTTACAATGTATAAGTAGTTTATTACTTTATAATTTGGTGAATCCAATATTCCTACACCTTGTAGGATTATTCCTTCAAAATTTTAATTTTTTAGATTTTTCTATTATGTTATTTTTAGTTATCATTAGAGTTTGATTTCTTTTCTTATCTATGATTTATAACTTTATCTTTCTTGAGGATTTAGTTCATTTTGTGGCCTTGATTTCACTAATGATATCTATCTTTTTTTTACTTCTAGGGTTCCATTTTAACAATGTCTTCCATATCAAGCCCAAAACCACTCCATCTTGCAAATAAGCAATGGTTCTTGTAGTAATCCCATATACTGACGGTGAATATATATTTCATAGACACATCATTGAGATTATTTTCCTTCACTTAGGGTTTATGATTCCCTTTACTTGGTGTGTACAACATTGGTTGTGGGTGGAGAATAGACCTTATGATTCCCTTTAGCTTGCCTCCGAAGATTTCTCAGGGTATTGTACTACTTGTTCAAATATTAATATATTATTATTAATTATTGAAATAGAAAAATAATTTTTAAATAAAATTCATTTCTAAATTAATATAATTGACTAGCAATTTCCATAAAATAAATTATTTTATATCATGAATATCTATGTAAAAAACTCAATCCAATAACAGTACAAAATGTTACAACATCAATCATGGGAGCATTGCATTAACACCCTTCACTATCCACATGAAGACTTTAGCAAAATGAAAACATGGTTATGGTATATTTTTAACAAAATAGCCCTTTGACACAACATTGTTCTGATTTTACAACAGGTTGGTGAACAACAAAGAATTTTTTTTGTAACAGCATGGATGACATTACCTACGTGGAAGTAGGACATAATACAAAATGAAACAAAACATGATCCCTTTCTGTCCTGAACAATCGCTCCATAAGGCAAGTCATTCATTCGGTTGTCGCTTCATGGCTGTAACAAATAGATTATAGTTATTACATGACGAACCGCTGTCCTTGATTGCATCCCTTGCAATTCCTTTCAATTTGCTCGCTTCCTCTTTAATCTCCAGACCTTGTTCCGATTCCATCAAAATCTCTACACATTTCAGAAATTCCCCTTTGTCTATAATTCCTTGGCTATTCGCATTCAATGGCAGACCCAACTTCCACACATCCACAACATATGTTCGGTTAAGAAACTGGTCTGCAAAATAAGGCCAACAAAGCATAGGCACGCCCATGGCGATGCTTTCCTGCACAGAGTTCCATCCACAGTGAGTCACAAAACAGGCTATCGAAGGATGAGATAACACCTCTAACTGTGGCGCCCACGAAACTATGCAACCTCTATCTCTCACTCGCTCCATGAAATCTGCAGGTAAAATAGCTTCGCTTCCTCTTATTAGATTGGAGCGGACAACCCACAGAAATGGTCTCCGGGTGGCCTCCAATCCCAGAACAAGTTCTTCCACTTGCTTTTCGCTCAGAAATGTAGAACTTCCAAAAGATATGTAGATCACAGAAGTGGCACACTGTTTATCTAACCATTGCAAGCATTCCGTCTCTTCTTTCCAGAAGCTTGGGAGGACCTTCGTACTCGACCTGCAATGGAGAAACTCGGGAGCAATTAGAGGGCCAATTGGATACAATCCCACTTCTTTGGACAACGTCTCGATTACTGGACTTTCGATCTCTAAGAAAGAATTGAAGAGGACCCATTTGATGTGCCTGATTTCGTCTGCCATGTGAATCCCTTTTCGAAACATGTACTCGCCTCCCCACAACCACGGAAGATCTACAGATCGCAGTGGCGGTATGCAGGGAAGATATTCATGTAGTGGTCTATCTTCCTTTGGAATTCCTTCACATGAAACCCACAAAGATTGAAAATGATTATAAATGTCATTTGCATCATGAATAAAAACTAAAATAGATTGAAAGTGTATGATTATATGTTACCATCAGAAGGAAGGACGCCAAGCGAGACCAGATTGGCACTGAAGTAGCGAAGGGCGAAGAGAGAAACAAGAGCAGTGTGGAAAGCGGCAAGGGGAAGTTTATGGAGCGTGGCTACTGGGGATAAGCCAAAGCACATCCAGACGTCTGCAATTATACAGGTGAGCTTGTTTTCTTCTTCCCTGGAGTTTATTTCCTGAATGACTTCATCCATAATAGAAGGCCCCATGCTCTTTTCCACCGCGTCCATGGCATTTGCAATGCTTTCCGTAGCCGGGAAATCAAAGGGAACGGATATCATTCGGATTCCGTCAAAGAAGGAATTTGGAGTGTTAGCTTTGAGTATGCGGTCATGGTTGCCGTCAGAGTTGAGAAAAGTGACGAGGAATCCATCTGAGACGAGCTTCCAGGCGAGCTGCATCATGGGATTAATGTGACCTTGTACAGGAAAAGGAATGAGAAGCGCGTGAGAAACCATGGCTGAGCTTTTTCAGAGCAACAAAGACGTAATGTTCTGCTTAGCCAAAATATCAGGTTTGAGACGTCATTTTAGAGGGGACCCACGCCTCGAAACTTTTGTCTCTCAGTATCGTATAGCTATTGTACGTGGCGTCCATATTAAATACCTACAATGTTCGAATGGGACTTCATTGATTTTTTTGTTTAACGTTATGTATACCATACATGTCAAAACTTATTATAATTCTGTAAATTGTGTTGGCATTGCTGTTACAATGGAAAGAATCTTATTGAAGCATAAGTTATATAGGCCGGCAGTTCAATAGCACTCCGAAGTTTCAATTCCAGATGATGGCAACCGCTACTATAAAACGTTTGAATTTTGTCATGTACTCAATGTAATGATCTCCCTTAGATTCCACATTCTTTCTTCTATTGAATCATAGATGAGTAATGATAAATTGTTTCATATTTTATAATCTCAAAATCATACTTGACGAATTCTCTCCGACCGTTCATGGTAAACATATATTTATTCCGCCATGAAGATGAACAATATGTGCCATCTTTACCGAATACAGTCCTGAGACGATTTGGCGGTACCAAAGAATATAGGAATAGAGGAAATGTAATGCATGATTGTTAAATTTTGGAATTCAATATGAAATATATTGTAGGAGCAAGTTTAAAATGTGTTGTTTGTAATCTCCAATTTTTCCACTTTCAAACAGGATAAGAGGAAGAAAGAAACAATGGGCGGCATGCATTATGGTCTAAGTTTCCACGGTCAGTGAAATATATTGCGTTACACCGAACTACGATCTCATCACGTCAGAGAAGTTTAAACTGTCTGGTCATGTGGGCTCTTTTAATTTAATTTCTTTCCCTTAAAATTTCACATTTTTGTTTTCGTATTTGTGGTTTGAATTTCTATAAAAGAGAGATACATTAGTTGGGAAATGGCTAAACAGTCAACTAAAATGTAATAATATTAGCACTTGCATTTTTGAAGGGTGCAAGGGTTACGTTCATAGAGTTATATATATTAAATGGCGTTATTGTATTGTTTTGATAGAAAAAAGCAGCAAGAGGGTGCTGGCCAGTGGTACAAAGAGATTAGAAGCACATTAACAGCACATTAATAGCATTAGTCATATAGTAGTTCAACAGCAGTAAGTCAGCAGAAAACGTTACTGTATTGTTGATGTAGAAAGAACTTTATATTATCAGATATATAATGTTACATTAGTATACATTTGTGAAGTGTTATTCTAAGATATTAGGAGAATAAAATAATAATATTATTATAAAACGCGTGAGACAGGAGGTCTGGTTTGGTTTTGCACATTATAAATATTCACAGTAATTCCAAAGCATAAGTAAATACATACAAAACCAAATTAATAACAAAATACAAAAAAATAAATACATACTAAACCAAATCAATAACAAATATAAAACCAAATCTGTAGAATAAGCTTAGACATACTAAAGTACATCAAACACCAATGGTATACCATTGCCTTAAAATATAAACGTATGTAGGTATATGAAGATTGAAAATATTATTTAACTAAATAATTTTAAAAATATTATACATATTAGGTCAATGACAAGAAGAAACTGGGCCAAAAATTGAATGTGCTGTAAAATTTTGTAGATAATGAAAATTGGCCATATACCACTGAATAATCAGTATAAGCCAATATTATAGGACCATAATTAGTTTCCCATAAAACTGAGATAGTTATCTCTTATTGTGGGGTAAAATATATGCAATTGACCTAAAAAATCTTTAACAAAATGATTGTTGTAGGCCACTATCTATGCAGTTGCAACTATGTCTGCTTGTGCTTTGTAATTGGGTTTGTTGTTAGTGGCGGATGAGGAGGGAACTTACCCTTTCTTCATCCTTGTCACACTTGTTAAGCTTTTCTCCTTACACTCATCTATCACTACTTGTTGCATGCATTCTACGAGATCAAATACAAATTTTTGACAACCATGCAATTTGCACCTAAATCAAACCAGCAAAGGAAACGGAAATGAAAAATACATTTTCAATTAAGGGGAAAAGTAAATATTATATGCAACAAAACTATCCAAAATTGCAATGTAGAAGAAAAGTAGGTTTTCCTTAGGTAATTTAAGGTTTCCATATAATATATTTCTTTATATGAAAGCTTTCATACCATGGCTGACATAATGCAAATTTATGACTAATAAATTCTTTGCAATATTATCCTTTTCTTTTGATCATAAAATGATTACTCTCTAAATGAACACGACGTGGAAATTATATTTATATACATAAAGCCGATAAAAAACATGATTAAAAGTATGTGAATGAAGTTAGAAATGAACTATCGATCTGGTAGAAAACCTTTAAATTAGATGTTTTTTATTAAGGAAAACAAGTTTTGAAGGGGCCCTAAAACCCTGTACATATTGGTCAAAAAATATTTTCAAAACAGCACACAGAAAAGGATCAGATCATGACCATAGCGAGGGTTTTGCAATAGGCTCCCACAACCTAAAGAAAAAATGGTACCAGGAAAAGGAAACTGGGACCCTGACTAGAGAACCCACTACTCGAAGGATATTTCAATTTAAATCAGCAGCCTTAAAACTACTAGCGATCAGCAAAGAGCCTGCCAACCGGTGAGATAGATCATTTCTTCCCCTTTTGGGAATAGAGGGATGTGTCGAAAGAGGGCAGATGTTTTGATCTTTTCTTTCCTTTTTACAGAAGTCCACCCATCTTCTACATTCTTAGCTAAATCCTACCAAGATATCGAGTCAAGATCTGTGGCACCTAAAGATGGGGCATCAAGAGATTGTCCCAGGATAGGACCACAAGAATCCAAAGAAGCTGAAACAAGGGATGAGTCTAAAGCAAGTGTTCCAACATGATCCTGCAAAGCATGGTCAGAAGTAGGGATGGGCGCCTCACAACCATCAAAGATCCGAGTAGTTTAATTTGAACAAAGTTGAGTTCCAGGGAGGGATGCTTCTCTCGGGGGAGAGCTAGAGGCGGGACCAAGAGGCACAGGGGCCTCAGAAGTCTCAAGAGGAGAAGAGACAACCTGAGAAAAGCTTTGAGAAGTCAAGACCTTCACAACAAAGTAGTACTCCAAGGAGGCTCCCTTCCACCAAGAAGTGGGTTTTTTAACCTTTTCCAATCCACATTGGTCCACTAAGTGACCAGTTTTAAAACATCTCCTGCATCTGCAGGGGAGACCTTCATAATCCAGGAATTGGATCCAAGATCCTTTAGGATGTTGTAGCAATATCTTTTCCAGAAGACCCTTGGAGTAATCCAAATCAACCAGAATCCTACCATAAGTGGAATGAAGGATATCATCATATTCCTCATCAGCCATCAGAAAGTCTCCAAGAGCCTCCCCCACAGCCTCGAACAAAGAGTCAACCCAAAAGTGAAGAGGGAGGTTGGGAAGCCTCACCCAAGTGGGAACCTTTGAGAAAGTCTGTGTAGAAGCATCAAAGTTAGGGTGCTAAGGCTTCACCATGAGCATAAACCTAGTAACCCAGCTAAAAAAGTGATCACAAAGGATCAGTTTCCTATCAGTTGGATTCTCGAACTTTGCTATGAAAAATCCCCTTGCAAGAGGAAATATGTGAACTGATTCTGATATAATGAGTTCCCATTGATGGGTAATCCAAGCATGCAGATCCGGGAGGCTCGGCCAAAATCCCTTGAACCTGCAAATGAGACCATGATCCGTGAAAACTAAAGAAGCAACATCAATATCTTTCACAACCTCTTCATCCAGAGGGATGATGAGAGGGTTAGAGACGCGGAGAGGGGTAGCACCTCTAAGACTGGTAGCAGGTATCTGAGAGGCAGCTGGCTTGGGAAAGCATCTAGGAGCGACAGTATTAGCACCAGGGGATCCCACATCCCCAACCATTGTGGGCTACAATGGGACCTCGGCACCCCCCGCAGGACCCAGAGCTGTAGGGCCATGGGAAAATGAAGAGCCATTAGGCTTAACAGGCTTCCCCAAAGGAGACTGGCGATCAGCAAGGGAAGCCAAAGTGGGAGAGACGTAGTCATCCAATGCGCCAAGAATAGAAAAAGCTTGAGCCACATCCGAAGAGCCATCCCTGCATCCCACCGCAGAACCATCCCTACAACCCTGAGACCCATCAACAAAAGGAGGCCAATTATATGCATGAGAAGCAAACTAGGTTGAAACCCTAGCTACCGTGAGAGCCGGAGTGGAAGATGTTGATGTCCAAAATGACGCTTATGCTCTAATAGGCTGCTAGTATACCCTCAGATAGATTTTAGGGATGGTTAGCTCCAAAATGTAATGAGCTCTTAGGATAACTGGACCAACTCTAGGGACAAGACTGCCCTCTTCTGCTTCTGGCTCTGCAAAACCAAGGTGGGTGCACCTAACCCAGTATAAACTATACTTCACACACCAAAGACTGGGTTTGAATAATAGATAAATGGATAGCAAGAAAGTACTAAATGTTAACCACACACTCATTGACTCTCCATTGCTATGGGTAGGAACCTTACACAACCAAATGTTGAAAACTTAAGGAATGGTTCTTAAATTATGTTTTTGAATCATAACAACCACAATCAAGATATTTTAGCAAGGAAATACTTATCTAGGCCAGTGCCTCATCCATTGGGCAAGGTTTCTTGGACAGACTACACACACACACCAGAAATATACCTGAGATTCAAAGCCATAAACACATTTACCATCTCCTTTACTACTTACAGAGTATCCTTACATAGATAAAAGATAAATCTATGTCCCATCTAGAGCATCATTTCATCTAATCCTGGATTAGAACTCAAGAATGAGGGCACATACATAAACTAGTTATGCAATAAGCTGGAAAGCTCAAAATTTATCTAAGTTGACACAAAGGAGAGACAAGAATCAGGTGCCTGCATTAAGTGTGAAGAATCCTCAAGTGCATACAATCCATCCAAAGGAACCCTGCTTGCAAACTCAGCTTAGACCTATAACTTTCTTTCAAATTGCCAAAAAATCAAGACAGGACATTACAATTCAGACTGAGAAGAGGACTCACAACCCAGAAGTTTGAATACCTAACTCCCAATAATAGAAAATGATCACAAAAATCCCTTTACACCAAGGTTACAATGCAAGCATACGATCATTTCAAATTCAAAATTTCAAAATCACCTAACCCCACCGAGGAATAAACACAGACATGATAGGGGTCAAGCCACAGCAACAAGCGCCACCAAACCAGTCAAATCTGGCCACCAAAGCATTCAATTTTGTTACCCCCTATCACAAAAGACTCGCAGCAAGTTCAAACAGTCACCAACACTTTGCGGGCTTTAAGTTTTTAACCAATTCAAACATCTCGGGCTAACTCCACAATGGCGACACCAAACAGTTATCGCATGATCGCATAGTCCAAAAATGGGCTATGTGAACATGCGACACGCCAATTCCCACCGCCTTCTCTTAACTGTTGACGCTAGACCATGGCCACAAAAGATTTTGTCACATGTTCGCAAGCCGAAAAGCTGGCTCATGCGAACATGTGACAAGCCGCAAACATGCAACCTCCTAACTGTCATGTTACCGCTGAGATACCCCCACCTGGGCCCACATTCAAACCCTAACATCCCACCAGCACGGACCAATCAGAGATCGCCACAACCTCACCTACCAACAGGACCACCAAACAACTGTAGACGAGCCCCAGCACATGTGGCATCTTGTCGCATGATCGCATAGCTCAAAAATGGGCTATGTGAACATGCGACAACCTGCCAACCTCAGCCACCGCAACCACCACCGCAAGGGGTTTGTCACATGATCACAAGCTGTGGAAATGGCCCTTGCAATCATGCGACAAGGCCATGGGACCGCCACATCACCCACTTCTCTGCATCTCCTAGGCCCACCGATGAAACGCCACCACACTGCCATGGACACGTGTCAACCGGTTGCATGATCGCATAGCCAAAAACTGGGCTATGCGATCATGCGATAGCCAACCCAAAGCTGCCACATCACCGCCTCTGGGACCATGAAACTACTTTACCTTTTAGAGGATCAGACGGTTGTCGCAAAAGCGCATAGCCTTGACAAATCTTTCACACTTTAACGACAACCGTTGATGCTCCAACACATCAGGACCCTCTAACCAATTCAAAAACTAGGTCCCACCACACATTGCACTTGCGCACTAAGGCAAAGTAGACCGCCAAGTAGCTGAATAGAACTGGGACCCACATGGCTAGGTGGCAAGCGGTCACATGATCGCATGTCAGAAAAGTCTGACATGCGGCCATGCGAAAACCAATCAGGAAGAGTCTAGACCCACCATTCAGTCGAACTTGCACAGTTAAGACCGAGGTCGAAAACACACAAAGTTTTTGGCACCAAAAGACAAGTGCATAAAAGCTTGAAGGCAAAGGGTCGAAAAAAATGTAGGTTTTCGACAAAAGATCGAAAACACACATGAATAACAACAGATCGAAAGGTAGCAGGGAAGCCAAAAACAACATGGGTTTTCAAAAAAACTGTAGGTTTTCGACACTGTGGTAGATTTCAAAGTTTGTTTCCTGCAGACCTCAAAACTTGAAAAATTCCCTGGGCTTTGCGAATAGTAGACGCGACTTGGGCTGAAGCAAGGTGACACAATAAAGAGCACAAGGAAAGACACTTAACAAAAACATTGCATGGAACAGGCCAATTTCACAAGATTTTGCAATGACTGGAAAACGGACTAACAGTGGCTCTTTCTAGGGACAAGTATCTTCTGCAGATACAATGAGAAAACAAAATCTACTGGAAGAGAAGACCACAAAATTTCAGACCAAAAACAACCCTAAGAGACCTAGGGAAGAATCCTAACTACTGCTCATGGAAAAAGATACTTCAAGAGAAGTAAAACTTTAGGAATTGTCCATGAACAGGCAATTCCAAAGTGCCACCAGTTAGATCTTTCAGAATATATGAATCAACTCCCCATTTACTTTCAATGAGATAAGGACCCAACCAAATAGGATCAAACTTACCATGCCGTCCCTTATCCTCTAATCTGGCATTCCACATTAGAACAAGATCACCAGCCCCAAAACTCCTTTGAGTGGCCCTTTTATCAAATAAGCTCTTACATTGTGTCTGAATTGTTTCATTTCTTTCATGTGCATCTCTTCTTACCTCCTCCAACTAGATTAACTCATCCATCCTTAGTCTCATTTCATCATCTAAGTCTTCATCATATGCCTGGATGAATTTATACATTTGCAATAGATTATTCTGAGGTAACCTAGCTCCAATCCCGTAGACTAGATCAAATGGGGCACAACCTATGGCCTTCTTGATGGTCACTCTGTCAGCCCACAATGCCCACCATAACTTTGAGTCCCATGCTTTCTTATTTCTATCCAACACCCTCTTGAGAATCTTAATAAGGCTTTTATTACTAGATTCAACCTGGCCATTTCCTTGTGGATGATATGGGGAAGAAAATGAAATGTGTATCCCATAATTCTTACAAAAATCATCAAACTCCTGAGATCTAAAACACATTGCATTGTCTACCACTATTGTTTTTGGACATCCAAACCTAGTGAGAATATTCTGCATCATGAAGTCAATAACAACTTTACAAGTGGCCCTCCTAGTGGGAATAGCTTCAACCCATTTAGTGAAATAGTCTATTGCCACTAATATGTAGGAATTCCCACCACTAGACTTGTTTGGAATCCCACCTATGAAATCAATACCCCACTGCTGGAAAGGGGCCTGAGCTGAGACTAGTTTGAGTGGTAAATTTCCACCAAATTTTAGCTTATCTGCAAACCTCTGCATGCATCACACTTCCTTACAAACTGATGTGTGTCTTTAAAAACTGTAGGCTACCAAAATCCAGATCTAAGGATCTTATGGGCTGTGGTCTTTTCCATGTAGTGTCCTCCACATACACCTTGATGCATTGATTCTAACAAAGACTTAGACCTTTCCTGGTCTACACATTTTAGCAATACACCTTCATTGCTTTTCCACCATAACTCACCATGTATAATGGCATATCTCACAGATTGTAGCCTGATAGTCCTTTTCTTATTTTCACTCATGTCAGGGGGAAGAAACAATTTTTGCAAGTAATTGATGACATCCCTGTACCAATCACAATAGTCCAAATCACAAACATATGGCCTTTCTTCCTCCTCTAACATGTTCACATGGTTTGCAACCAAATTACTCTATGCCATCAACTTTGCAAGACCAAGGCCTCTTACCAATTTTGTAATCTGAATATCTATATTGAATTCTTGGATCCTATTGATCCATCTACATCTCTTACCTGAGACCTCTTGTTGTACTAGAATATCCTTGACAGCAGCATTAGGAACATAAGAAACCACCCTAGCTCCCACAAGATAACACCTAAAAGCCTTGACTGCTTTGACTAGGGCATAAGCCTGCTTCTCAACTATATCATATTTTAGTTCTGCTGCATGTAAGGATTTGCTGAAAAAGGATATGGGTTGTTCATACCCTTCTGAATTCTTTTGTAATAAGACGGATGCAATTGTATGATAAGAAGCAAAGGAGAAAATTTGCATGGGTTTACCATAATTAGGGGTCCTTAAAATAGGGGCATCCTTGATGGCCTGTTTGATATTCTTGAAAGACTCATTTGCTTCTTCATTCCATTCTACTTTTGCATTTTTCTTCAACATTCCAGAGATGGGAATACAAATTTCTGCAAAGTTAGTAACAAACCTTCTTAGAAAATTTACTTGCCCAAAGAAAGACTGTACTCCTTTAACATTCCTTGGTGGTGAAATCTTGTCTATTTCCATAACCCTTTCAGGATCAATTCTCACTCCATCCTTGGACACAACATGTCCTAAGAGCTTTCCTTTCACCACACCAAAAAAACATTTCTTTGGATTCAAAGAAATTTTGTATTCCGGAGCTCTAATAAAAATCTTTTCAAAATGCTCACAGTGCTGATCCTCCTTCTCTGAATATGTTGTGAGATCATCCTGATATACCACTAAAAACTTATTTATGAAATCAGCAAAGGCCACATCCATAGCTCTCTGGAAGGTAGCTCCTGCATTTGTCAGACCAAATGGCATTCTGACATAAACATATGTTCCCCAAGGAGTAGTGAATGCAATCTTGAATTGTTCTAACTCCTTGACCATGACCTGATTATACCCAGAGAAACCATCCATCATGGACATCAACTCTGATCCAATGACTCTTTGCAGCATGTTTTTCATATTAGGGAGACCATAGTTGTTTTTCAAAGAATTGACATTTAGATTCCTAAAATCAACACATAACCTAATGTCACCATTCTTTTTTCTAACTGGAACCAAGTTTGACACCCAAGTAGAATGTCTGACAGGCTTGATAATGCCAGAATCCATCATCTTTTTAAGTTCATCTTGCATTTTTGGTGCCAAAGTAGGGTTCACAGGCCTTAATTTCTGCCTAAAAGGTTTAGTTCCTTCCTTTAATGGTATCTCATGTTGAAAAAGATCTTCTTTATAAGCTTTCAAATCTTCATAAGACCATGCAAAGACATGTCTGAATTTTTTGAGAAGATCAATCAGATTTCTTCTAGTTCTTTGAGATAAACATTTACCTATGTAAACATTCTTTGGTTCTTGGCTTGTCCCTAGATTCACCTCCTCCAAATCACTTACCCTGTCAGCAAGTCTAGCTACACAAGCCCTCTCTTTATCATCAAATTCTCTCTCAAGAGAAACCAATCCCCTTGGGATCCTATTTGACTTCAATTGCAACACTTCCTTCCCAAGGACATTCTCTTTTCCATCTTTGTTGTCTACATAGGTGCTGAAATCCATTTCCTGACCATCAAAGTGAGACTCACACTGTAAGAACCTTAATATATCCTGATCATCAGAAAATACTTGCCAATTCTCAACATTATTTGGGATAGAAGGCTTGGACTTACACTCAATTCTAGATATCCTTGCAAAGGTAACATCCTCTAGCCTTAAGGCTATTTTTGCTAGTAAATCTGCCATCCTGTTCTGGCTTCTATCCACCCAATCAATTCCAAAAGCACTGAAACATTCAATTTCATCCCATACAGCATTCCTATATTGTTTCAACCTTTGGTTCTTAGATGCATACTTTGATCTAATCTGAGAAACTATTAACTTAGAATCACCAATCACCCTAAGATGTTTGATCCCATGTTTTGATGCTTGTCTCAAACCAATCAATAGGGCCTCATATTCAGCAACATTGTGCAAGAAAATAGGAGAGTGAAAGAAAACTTAAAAGTCTTACCACTTGGGGATATTAATAACACTCCTGCTCCAGCACCTTCCTTAGAATTTTCTCCATCAAAATATAATGTCCATAAGACATTACCCTCTGCCATGTTACTCTCATCATCGGCCAAAAGGATAGGCCTGACCTTCTCCTGTATCTCATTCCTCTGGACTTGGAATGAGCCAATGTCAGTGTCAACAAAATAATTCATGCTATCCTTTTCATTTTCCTCAATCATATGTGGGGTCCTGGCTTCCCTTGACACCTTCACACTCTCTCCCTCAATGTCAAAAGTGGCAAAGGACAAGTCACATTGAATACTTCCTCCCATGGAGGCACTCCACTTTCTAGATAACAACATTCCATATTGAGGAGGAATGTCAACTACAAGAACACTCATAGTCAACTGTTTGTTAGGAAATGCAGCTAATTTATAAGGCAAAGCCTTGATGGTACCGATAACTGGCACTTCTCTTGAGTCCATAGCTTGGCATCTCCTGTGAGGTGTGTCAACCTTTAGCCCTAATGATTTCATGATCTCTACAGGCATGATAGTGTTTGATGCTCTAGAATCAATCATGCAATTCTTCAACATTTTACCATTAATAACAAGAGACAAGAAGAAAGGATCAACTGTCCCTACTGCATTGTTTACAATATTTGTATCCAAGAAGATTTGAGGGATCTCAAAAACAATTTCTTCACTCTTACTATTGGGTGTGTCTTCCAAGGAAGCCACATGTTTGTCATTTCTACTCACTTCTTGGATTCCTGCAGAAAAAACACCATTTACCCAATTTAAGGCCTTGACCTTGTGTTCTTCTATTCTCATCATTTCCAACAGTGGAACCTTGACAGTGATCTGTGAAAGCAATTTGGACATATCAATTGGAACATACTTTTGGTTACTCATGTCTTCCTCAAAAATAGTGACAACCTTATCCTTTGTCAAATCAGACTTGTTCTTGAGAGAAGATTCCTCTCCCTTCTGAGGAAAGGGAATGACTACCTCTGTTGTCTTTGCTTTATTCTTAGGTGCTGCAATAGGTACAACTTTCCTTTTTACCTTCACTTGGTTAGTATCATCAGCACCCCTGCCCTTTTCTCCATGCTGTTGTGTACCATTTTCTGTCCTCTTGATGAACATACTGCCTGGCTTACCAGTTGCATTTCCAATTGTCCTATTCCTCAAGTTGTAATTGCTTCTAGCTTGAGTAACCATGTCTGCAGTGATCTGAGCAATTTCTTCATCTGATGGTCTTCTTAAAGAAACTTGCTCCTCACCCCTCACTATACCACATCCAGCATCATCAAACTCTTCTTCTTCATCATCAGTAGAGTCAGCTTCATCCCATGCATGTGAAGAAGTCATACCATATCCTTCCTTATCATACTGCTCCTCACCTTCTTGATTATCAGGTAAATTCAAAGCAATGACACAATGTGTTGGCTCTTTTCCTTGCAGGACCAAGCTTGAACCAAATAGTTGGGCTTAAAAATTTGGCTAGGCACTCAAGCTTGACAAGAAAAACAAACCAATTGATGAGGATAAAGAGAAATCCTCCTTCTTCTTTGAGCTCCACATTCACTCAGGCGGGTATTGCCTTATCTGCACATTCAAGACACCTCATGACAAACCAAAGGCCTGTAGACAAATTAATGTGGAATGGTTCTCAAACTCCTAGGTATCCTGTACCTCAATGAAGCCAATATCTCATGCAATAGCCCTACTTGCATGGAGTGAGTATGAAAACCAGAGACCTATCCTAACAACAAAAAGGGAAAGGGTGGAACAGAAATGAAATAATTTTAAAGATGATTTTGAAGGGACCCCTGAGATATCCTAAGTTTTTGATAGACCAGTGCCTTGTCCAATGGGCCACAAAGTCAAATACCCTACTACAAGAGACATCTATGAAACAAGAACACAACACACTCACCTTGACTAGATCATACATTACCAAACCACCTGTTTACCCAAATATGTTATCACCTATGCAAAGAAAGACCTAGGAACAGGAAATACATTAACCAGCATCCACTGGAAGACAAGCACGATGCATCTTTGATACCTCAGCTCATACATATCCGAACACTAGTCCTAGACTCAGTTGCTTCTGCGAAAAACAACTCTACTGTAAACACTCACTGGAAATGCAAGTAGAAAAACTATAACACCCTTGATGCTATAATTAATAAGTCTAAAATCCAAATGGAGACAATCTGAGAGCAGAACAAATATATTGAAATCTTATACATAAGACAAATCTGTTACAACATGCACTGTATTCTCTGAACCAACAATGGAGAAAGAGGAACACTCTATATGCAGAGAGAAGGAAAAATCTACAAAAAAGAACCTTCACTGGAACCAATTCTCCTCAAAAATTTTGCAGAAGAAGGAACCCTTACAAAAACAAACAACCTGCCATTTATACCACTAGCTACCTTGGAGTTCTCAGAGAGAATGCAACAAGCTACGGATAGCTAGGGTAAGGGTTTCAACTACCCAACCAACCAAAAGAATACATCAGAATTTACTGTAGGGGAAGGAAACCAAGAAACCTTAAGGAAACAAATCAAAGATGATCTCCAATCATCATAATTTTTAGAATAAAGCATGGAAGATCACAAATCTGCCAAGAGAACAAGTCAAATCAACCACCCTAAAATCACACCTCGAGCCAAGAAAAACTATCCTCCTCCACATGGCACAAATCCCTGCAAACCCTCAAGGCACCCTGGACCACACTGGAACGGTGAAGAAGTTCAAATTCACCAACTCTGGCCCTATTGTCATCAATTCCAGTCCTTACAGGCTGCAGGAAACGTTCAAAAATTCAAATCTGTAGGCAACGACTAAATTCATGGTGCCAGAAGTGAATCGGTGGTCATCATTCAAAATCAAATTAACATTAAGTCGTGGCTGTTGATCTCATAACTCTCGCGGGCTTTAAGATCTTCACTTTACAGTAGACAACATCGACAGCTATCACTAGACCGCCAAGTTAACTTCCTCACATCTTACCCCAGTGGTGATACAATGGCCACAAGATTTGTCAGCCCGTTAATCACTTTAGAAACCCAGCGGCCCCACTTAATAACTCCGCAACCGCGATACCATTAGTGGTCACATGATCACATAGCCCAAAAACTAGGCTATGCGAACATGTGACAAGCATCCATGTCAACACCATGTCACCGCCCCCCACCAATGGTAAACGTGCACCTCAACAACAAAAGACAACGGGCCCACCAACAAGCCACATCACCACCTCGGACCAACCGAAAGATCCCACCTGGGCCCGCCCGATGCCACATGTCATCACACCATTCGCTGCAACTGCCGAGTTACCACCACAAACCCATGCTCTGCAAGCCTTCAAAATCAAACGGCGGGCGCATGATCGCAAGTGGTCTGACACCTCCCATGAGATCATGCGCCAACCACTAGATCTGCCATGCCATCTTCTCCACAGAATCACACTACCACCTCTGCCAGCGAGAACAAGAACAGGCATCGACCGGTCGCATGATCACATAGCCAAAGAATGGGCTATGCGATCATGTGACAACCAACAAAAAGCTACCACATCACCACCACACACGACCACCAAACTGCAACCACCCTACCGATGGGCCCCAGGGACACGTGGCAAGCGGTTGCATGATCACATGTCAAAAAAGTATGACATGCAGCCATGCAATAGTCGATAAGAACATGCCACCTGTCCCCCTTCTGACACCGAGACCACCGCGCTCTGCAAACAAAATCAACGGCAGGTGCATGATCGCAAGAGGAAAGAATATTCCTTGCGATCACATGTCGACCGTCGATCCCCTTTCTTGTCGCTTGAAAAAATGAGCCCGCTAACTGTAGGCATTCAACGACATCGTGACTAACCACCCGCCGAGTCGCTGAATGCTAGCCGCTTAACCGCCAGAAGAGAAGAGATTGCACGACAACACAGTCACCAGGTCGTGAGATGCCAGCCGCTAAACTGCCAGAATCAGGAGATCAAAGATAACCGCTAGTCACCAAGTTGCTAAATGAAGAACAAACCGTTAGACAGCCGAACAAAGCAACGAGCTAGGACCACGTGGATAGGTGGCGGGCGGTCGCATGATCGCATGTCAGAAAAGTCTGACATGCGATCATGCAACAGCCAATCAAGAAGAGCTTTTGAAGGCTTGGGCCCACTTGTCATCGCACTTGCGCACTTAAAGAAAGCTGGCAGACAGGGAACTGAGAGGTCGAAAACACACAAAGATTTCACAACAGCAAAGGATCGAAAACACACAAGGTTTTTGACATTGACACAAAGGTAAACAAGGATGTGAAAACATCAAGGACTTTATGCAAGCCAAAAAGGTCGAAAACATCATGGATTTTTGAAAACACTGTGGGTTTTCGACACTTAGGCAGATTTTAAAAAATACTTCCCGCAGACCTTAGAACTTTAATATTTTTCTAGATCTTGTGAATTAGCACATGAAATTTGGACCAGAGCAGGGTGACAACAAGAAGAACACAGGGCAGGAGGCAATGAAGAACACTTGCAAGAAAAATAGGCCATTTTCACAAGATTTTTTCTATGACATAAAAATGGCCTAACACAATGCTCTGGACTATGAGGAGATTGACAAACAACACACCATGGAACCTCATCAACTAAATTCACTGAATTTCTCTGCAAAGGATCAGGGATCCTTCCATCAAGTCTTTCCTGCTTGGTTGGGAAAATGGGCTTGCCATCTTTCCACTGAGTGTTGTAAGGATAATTTTGCATTCTTGGTTGTCGGCTAAAATTGTTTGGAGCTGACCTCTCCATAGTCACAGCTCTATTGTTTCCCTTTTCACCAGGCTTTAAACCTTCCAAAGCCTTTAAAATTTGTTTTAGATTGTTATCGTCTTTGGGTTTAGAGTCAGTAGACCTTCCCATTTCTTTCTTACTCTGCATTTGAGGCCTACAATCATCTCTTCTTCCTATCTTTCCTGATATTCTTCTATTGCTCTTTATGTTGATGGCTAATTTGTAATCTTCCCCAAGATTTGTAAGGAAACTCAGGTGCGGAAACAGCTTCCTACACTAATCTCTATAGGAGAGTATTGTGCAAATTCTTATAAATCTTTACAATTTTAGATTCGTTAACTACTTTAACAAAGATATTGCAACCACATACAATGCATACAGAAAAATAGAGAATGACACAATGATATACCCTGGGGAAAACCTTTCAGTAAAAAACCCCAGCACTCCAAAACCTGCACAATGTATTATCTTCAACACAAAGATTACAATACACTTGCAATGCAAGTTCTTTCAGGAAATGAGAGACAAAGCCAACAAGACTTAAATTTGTTATATCTCTCCCATAGGAGCAGCATAATAAATATAGACTCCTCTGGACCCAAAAATAGGCACAACCACCAAGACCCATGCACAAAGCCACATGTACATAGTTGTTACATGCAATCCCAAGAATAGGCATCCATCCCTAGAATAGACTATGACAGCTTGTCATAGAATCCGCCAAAAATAACGGTCACAAGAGAAGTGTAAGAGAATCTGTCATACCAACCTATTTTTGGCATATTCTCTTACACACACCAACCACTTCTTCTTAGGCACCCAAATAGGCCCAAGTCATAAGATGCTCTTACACTTGTCATAGCACATTCCTTAAATAGTTCTTACATGTCATAGGAATCCATCATGACCGTTTCAGTCATGATCTCCTTATGCACAAGATGCTGAAACATCAAGTGGAGTGACACATCAACATGCCAACTAGACATGTACACTCACACTTAATTACATTATTTGCAAAAAATACATTTACAAAACAAATAATAAGAATAGGAATTATCCAAGGTTGAGACACCTTATTCCTAACATTCTCCCACTTGTCGAACACCTTGTAAGAGCAACAGGAACATAACAGGAACTTTAACCGCTATAGGCCAAAAGGCCCATAGACTCCGAACACCATCTGAACTTCTCAGTGCCCACTGGTTTCGTTAATGCATCTGCAACATTCTTCACAGTATCTACCTTCTCCAAATTTACCTTTCCATCTTCCACCATATCTCTCACAAAGTGAAACTGCACATCAATGTGCTTCATTCTGGCATGGAAAGTTGGATTCTTTGCAAGGAAAATAGCACTCTCACTGTCACACCAAATAGTAATTTGTTCTACATCAACACCAACATCAAAACACAATCTTCTAAGCCAAATGGCTTCTTTACAAGCATGAGTAGGCCATGTACTCAGCTTCTGTAGTGGACAAAGCAACCACAGGTTGTCACTTACTCATCCAACTGATGGCACCACCAAACATAGTGAACACATAAGCACTGGTCGATCTCCTGCTGTCAATATCACCTGCCCAATCTGAATCCACAAACCCACGAATACAAACTGAATGCGGAGATCTAGAAGAGTTACCATGATAACATATGGAGTAATCTAATGTACCCCTCAAATATCTGAATACTCGCTTAACTGCATCCCAATGTACCCGTCTAGGATTAGCCATAAACTGACTCAAGACTCCCGCTGCTTGGGCAATGTCTGGTCTAGTACAGACCATAGCATACATAAGACTGCCAACTGCACTAGCATAAGGTACTCTACTCATGTCCTCCACCTCACTAGGAGATTTTGGACAATCATCTACAGATAACTTTGTTCCCACAGAAATAGGAACACATAGTGGTCTACAATCTGCCATGCTGAACATGTCCAACACAGACTTCACATACTTACTCTGACTCAACCAAAGTTTTCTGTTAGACTTGTCTCTACTGATTTCCATACCCAAGATGTACCTAGCTGCCCCAAGATCTTTCATCTCAAACTGTGCTGACAACTGAGATTTAAAATTAGAAATCATACCCTTACCCTTCCCAAACAGCAACATATCATCAACATATAATGCAACAATAAGAAGGCGATCATTTTCAACTCTGAAATAAACACAATGATCTGATTTTGATCTTACAAATCCAATTGACAACACAAAGGCATCAAACTTAAGGTACCACATCCTAGGAGATTGCTTCAAACCATATAGAGATTTCTTTAATCTACAAACTAAGGATTCTTTACCTTTAACAATGTAGTGCTCAGGCTGTGACATATAAATCTCTTCCTCCAAATCACCATGAAGGAAAGTTGTCTTCACATCCATCTGTTTTATCTCTAAATCATATGATGCAGCAAGAGATAACAGAAATCTAATGGATGTCAACTTTGCAACAGGAGAGAATATTTCACCATAATCTATTCCCTCTACCTGTGAATACCCCTTTGCAACTAATCTAGCTTTATACCTTTCAACACTGCCATCTGCACATAATTTCTTCTTGAACACCCATTTATAGCCAACAAATTTTCTCCCTTTAGGCAAAGGTACAAGGTCCCAAGTTTTGTTTTTCTCCAATGAAGCCATCTCATCATCCATAGCCTCAATCCAGGAACCTGCATCTTCCATGCCCAAAGCCTCTTTCACGGATCTAGGCTCATCAGTGTTAGTAATCAAAGCAAAGGCACAACTAGAATCTAACATAGAATAACCAAACTTTTCTGGTTGCTTTCTTTCTCTCGTGGATCTCCTCAAGGGCTGTGGTTGAGGTTGTTCTTCCTCTTCTTCTGAACTATCAGAGCTGCTAGAGCTCTCCTCATCATTAGGCCCAACATGGTCTCTCTATTCAGTCTTCTCAGGGGTAGGAGGCAACTGAACAACATATTTTTTCTTTTCTTTTTCATCTGGTTGTAGCACAATAGGAGAAGATGTTAGCTCTCTGAAAATAACATTTCTACTATACAACACCTTACTAGTCATGGGATCCCAAATCTTGTATCCTTTCACACCAGCACTGTATCCGATGAAAATACATTTAACGACTTTGTTTTCCAACTTAGATCTTTTCTCCTTTGGAACATGTGCATAAGCTTCATAACCAAAAACACGAAGATGTCTAATTGAAGGCTTCTTACCAGACCACACCTCCATGGGTGTCTTACCAACAAGGGCTGATGTAGGAGATCTGTTAACCAGATAGCAAGCAGTGGCCATAGCTTCGGCCCAAAACCTTTGTTCTAAACCAGCTCCACTAAGCATACTCCTAGCCTTCTCCATCAGTGTCCTGTTCATTCTCTCTGCAACTCCATTTTTCTGTGGGGTATAAGGAGTTGTCTTATGCCTCTCGATACCTTGTTCTTTATAGAACTATTCAAACTCTGCTGAGCAAAACTCACCACCATTGTCAGTTCTCACACACTTAATCTTCTTACTAGTCTGATTCTCTACAAGAGCTTTAAATTCCTTGAACTAACTAAAGACCTGTGTCTTACTTTTAAGGAAATAAATCCATGTCCTTCTACTGTAATCATCTATGAAAGATACAAAAAATACAGACTTGGAGATTTAAGGAACTTTTATAGGGCCAAATACATCAGAATGAATAAGATCCAAAACATCAGAAGATTTGTGAGAACTAGAGTAAAACTGAACATGATTTTGTTTACCATAGACATAGTGTTCGCAGAAGTCAAACTCGAGATTGCAATCATTTAACCCCTCAATGAGATTTTTATTTTTCAGGGTTCTGAGACCCTTTTCACCAATGTAGCCAAATCTCATATGCCACAACATTGTCTTTTCTGTAGGAAGCTTACCTTCCAAAGTATTTGCACTACCATCGGAACCAATAACCATAGACTTCTTCACTGCTTGTTCAGATGGTGAGGATGAAGAACTATTACATAGAGGAATACATGCATCTAGCTGAAATAAGGTACCTCTCCTAGTACCCCTTGCAAGCACTATCGATCCTCTTATCATCTTGCATCCTTCTTTCGAAAAAACAACTTGCACACCTACATCATTTAGCATACTTATAGATAATAGGTTTTGTGTCAAACCCAGAATGTGCATAACTCTGTTGATTCCCTTTACTCATCCATTAGAAAATTTGATAGTGACCCTTCCGCTTCCAACTATCTTTAGGTGAGAATCATCACCCAAGTACACCTTTCCACCATCAAACTCTTCATATTTTGAGAACTAGTTTCAATGAGAGGTCATGTGAAAAGATGCACCCGAGTCAACCAACCACACATCATCAGATGCATGGGCTACCAAAGCTGTGATGAATGCATCGCCATCTTCTTGAGATCTTTCTGAAGTTGAATCTGAACCTTTCTTCTTCTTCTTCGGCTCTTTGCAGTCTTTACGGAAGTGCCCAGATTTATCACAGTTCCAACATTTTGCCTTGGACTTATTGGAAGTCTTTGACTTCCCATGGGATTTGGATCTACCCTTATTGTCAGACTTATTGTCATTTTTCTTCCCTCTTTCAGTGGATCTCCCACGAACAGCAAGGGCTTCTTTTTCTGAAACGGAAGCCTTTCTCCGCATCTCCTCTGATAGCAGTGAAGACACCACATCATCCATTTTGAAGGTGACTAAAGTGCTTCCGAGAGCCATCACAAGATGGTCCCATGAATCTAGTAAAGAACACAAAAGTGTGTAGCAACGATCCTCCTCCTCTAACTTGACACCAGCTAATGTCAATTGTGCAGCCAGCAGATTAAATGCATTTAAATGATCCGTTAAGGATCCACCTTCCTCCATTCACAGAGAGTACAACTTCTTCCTCAAGAACAACTTGTTCACCAGAGATTTGGCCTGATACACGGTCGTAAGTCTTTCCCACAAACTATTTGCAGTTTTCTCATCTAGAACATTCAGAAGAACTGCATCGGTTAAACAGAGTCTTATGAGACCCTTAGCTTTGCGGTCTTTGATATCCCAATCTGCTTGAGCTATAGTTGCTGGTCTTGTAGCACTTGAAGTCACTTCCCATAGGTCACGATCTTCCAACATTTCTTTCATCTTGAGTTTCCTCAACTCAAAATTAGTGCCATTAAATTTCTCCACCTCCATTCTTCCATATGATGAACTTGCCATCTCAATCTGCAAATAAGATTCAGAATGCTCTACAAAAAAATTCCACTCAAACTTGAGATTAGCTCAAAAAACCCTACCCAACAACTAGGATCAAAAGTTGATCAAGCTCTGATACCACTTGTAAGGAAACTCAAGTGCAGAAATAGCTTCCTACGCTAATCTCTATAGGAGAGTATTGTGCAAATTCTTATAAATCCTTACAATTTCAGATTCGTTAACTACTTTAACAAAGATATTGCAACCACATACAATGCATACAGAAAAATAGAGAATGACAATGATATACCCTGGGGAAAACCTTTCGGTAAAAAACCCCAGCACTCCAAAACCTGCACAATGTATTATCTTCAACACAAAGATTACAATACACTTGCAATGCAAGTTCTTTCAGGAAATGAGAGACAAAGCCAATAAGACTTAAATTTGTTATATCTCTCCCATAGGAGTAGCATCATATATATAGACTCCTCTGGACCCAAAAATAGGCACAACCACCAAGACCCGTGCATAAAGCCACATGTACACAGTTGTTACATGCAATCCCAAGAATAGGCGTCCATCCCTAGAATAGACTATGACAGCTTGTCATAGGATCTGCCAAAAATAATGGTCACAAGAGAAGTGTAAGAGAATCTATCATACCAACCTATTTTTGGCATATTCTCTTACACACCAACCACTTCTTCTTAGGTGCCCAAATAGGCCCAAGTCATAAGATGCTCTTACACCTGTCATAGCACATTCTTTAAATAGTTCTTACGCGTCATAGGAATCCATCATGACCATTTCAGTCATGATCTCCTTACGCACAAGATGCTGACACATCAAGTGGAGTGACACATCAACATGCCAACTAGACATGTACACTCACACTTAATTACATTATTTGCAAAAAATACATTTACAAAACAAATAATAAGAATAAGAATTATCCAAGGTTGAGACACCTTATTCCTAACAAGATTTCTAGGGTTCTTGTCCCTCAAGAGGTATCCCATTTTTGCATCAAAGGCATTCAAGTATGTCACAAGACATACCCTATCATCTAGTCTGATAACCTACAAGAGCCTATGTATAGCCTTTTGGAATCTTATATTAAATTCTAGGACCTCTTCATTCTGATTCTTCTTTATGTTATTGAATTCATTTAAGATAAAACCCTCATTAGTCTTATCTCCATAGTGTTCCTTGAAACAATTCTTGAATTCATTCCATGACCCTATACTAGCATGGGGTAATCCTCTAAACCAATCCCTAGCATCCTCAATCAGGGATTGCACAAATAGCTTCATTATAACATCATCAGGCTCTACATTATAATCATCTATTACATCTATGAAATTTTTTAGATGTTCTTCACATGTGATGACATTATTTCTAGTAAATTTAGGAAGCTTCTTTCTAATTTCATCAGGGATTATATTAGAATAACCAGGAATACCAAAGAAAACAAGTTTTTTGTACCTTTCATGAATAGGAGCTCCATGCAGTGGATCCATTCCTTGAGATGTAGACGTCCTTGTGTTTGAACCATCAGGAACTCTAGCAGCACCCGGCACACCATTTTCTTGAGCTGCATTGTTACCCTGAGTTCCACCTTGTCCTAAAAAGGAAGCAGCAATATTTGAAGGTCCTGAAGCATGCCTCAGAAAATCAATCTTTTTTATGATTTCTGCAGCAGAAGCCTCCAATTCTACTTTCTCCAGTTCTTTATCCAATATTTCTTTCTTCCTTCTAGCTATCTCCAAATCTGAATCTAATCTCAATCTTGGATTTGATGTCCCATCCACAATAACTTGTTCATTAATTTGAATCCCAACAGCCTTCTGTTTGCCTTTATCTCTTGGTCTGGTTTCTTCACATATTTTTTGAACAATAGATTGTTCATATACTCTTTCAGGCTCTGGGATAAAATTAATTGCCTCCAAATCTAGTAACTGCCTCTTTAGCTGATTAGCCCTTATCATGGCTTGTCTTACTTTATCTTCTTTATCCTTTTCTCTGTGTTGCCTAATGGCAACCTGTTCTTGAACTCTTCTTTCTAGTTCATAGACCTCCTCAAAGATCTCCTCTAATTTAGGGAGTGTGGTCTCTGACTCATCATCTCCCACTTGAAACTCTTCCTCATACTGGTTCAATCCCAAATCAACAGCCTCTTCATATTCTGAATTATTTTTCTCTTGACTAGGCCTGGCTTGGATTTCTTGTCTGGTATCTTTCTTGTTTCTCCAAGTATGAGAAACACCTCTTCTCTTCTTTCCTCCCCTTGTCTGACTAGGCCCAGAAGTCCCTGGAATTCCTTCTTCCATTATATCTTCAAGAGGCTTCTTTCTCCAAGATCTAGAACCTCTATAACTCATCCTGCAAAATAAATACTGACTAGTACTGCTTCAGAGATGTTTGAGCTGCCACCCAAGTGTATTGGGAATATCACAATATAGTTTCTTCACTCTAGAAATACTCAAATGAGTTAGACAGATAAGGGACAAGAACAACCCTGTTTCTTCCAATGATGACCTACTAGTTAAGATGAACATGTATAACAGTCCCCAGTAGAGTCACCATCTTGTTGGTGTCCAAAATGACGCTTATGCTCTAATAGGCTGCTAGTATACCCTCAGATAGATTTTAGGGATGGTTAGCTCCAAAATGTAATGAGCTCTTAGGATAAATGGACCAACTCTAGGGACAAGACTGCCCTCTTCTGCTTCTGGCTCTGCAAAACCAAGGTGGGTGCACCTAACCCAGTATAAACTATACTTCACACACCAAAGACTGGGTTTGAATAACAAATAAATGGATAGCAAGAAAGTACTAAATGTTAACCACACACTCATTGACTCTCCATTGCTATGGGTAGGAACCTTACACAACCAAATGTTGAAAACTTAAGGAATGGTTCTTAAATTATGTTTT
Organism: Chamaecyparis obtusa; assembly: GCA_027943335.1. NCBI lineage: Eukaryota > Viridiplantae > Streptophyta > Pinopsida > Cupressales > Cupressaceae > Chamaecyparis > Chamaecyparis obtusa. The sequence continues at coordinate 1,018,455 of BSBK01002988.1, forward strand.
TGAATCATAACAACCACAATCAGGATATTTTAGCAAGGAAATACTTATCTAGGCCAGTGCCTCATCCATTGGGCAAGGTTTCTTGGATAGACTACACACACACACCAGAAATATACCTGAGATTCAAATCCATAAACACATTTACCATCTCCTTTACTACTTACAGAGTATCCTTACATAGACAAAAGATAAATCTATGTCCCATCTAGAGCATCATTTCATCTAATCCTGGATTAGAACTCAAGAATGAGGGCACATACATAAACTGGTTATGTAATGAGTTGGAAAGCTCAAAATTTATCTAAGTTGACATAAAGGAGAGACAAGAATCAGGTGCCTGCATTAAGTGTGAAGAATCCTCAAGTGCATACAATCCATCCAAAGGAACCCTGCTTGCAAACTCAGCTTAGACCTATAACTTTCTTTCAAATTGCCAAAAAATCAAGACAGGACATTACAATTCAGACTGAGAAGAGGACTCACAACCCAGAAGTTTGAATACCTAACTCCCAATAATAGAAAATGATCACAAAAATCCCTTTACACCAGGGTTACAATGCAAGCATACGATCATTTCAAATTCAAAATTTCAAAATCACCTAACCCCACCGAGGAATAAACATAGACATGATAGGGGTCAAGCCACAGCAACAAGCGCCACCAAACCAGTCAAATCTGGCCACCAAAGCATTCAATTTTTTTACCCCCTGTCACAAAAGACTCGCAACAAGTTCAAACGGTCACCAACACTTCACGGGCTTTAAATTTTTAACCAATTCAAACATCTCGGGCTAACTCCACAATGGCGATGCCAAACAGTTGTCGCATGATCGCATAGCCCAAAAATGGGCTATGTGAACATGCGACACGCCACTTCCCACTGCCTTCTCCTAACTACCAACGCCAGACCGTGGCCACAAAAGGTTTTGTCGCATGTTCGCAAGCTGGAAAGCTGGCTCATGCGAACATGCGACAGGCCGCAAACATGCAACCTGCCGACTGTCATGTTACCACTGAGATACCCCCACCTGGGCCCACGTTCAAACCCTAACATCCCACCAGCACAGACCAACCAGAGATCGCCACGACCTCACCTGCCAACAGGACCACCAAACAACTACAGATGGGCCCCAGCACACATGGCACCCTGTCGCATGATTGCATAGCCCAAAAATGGGCTATGCGAACATGCGACAACTTGCCAACCTCAGCCACCACAACCACCACCGCAAGGGGTTGTCGCATGATCGCAAGCCATGGAAATGGCCCTTGCGATCATGCAACAAGGCCATGGGACCGCCACATCACCCACTTCTCTACATCTCCCGAGCCCACCGATGAAATGCCACCACACTGCCATGGACACATGTCAACCGGTCGCATGATCACATAGCCAAAAATTGGGCTATGCGATCATGTGACAACCAACCCAAAGCCACCACATCACCACCTCTGGGACCATGGAACTACTTTACCTTTTAGAGGATCGGACGGTTGTCACAAAAGCACATAGCCTTGACAAATCCTTCACGCTTTAATGACAACTATTGATGCTCTGACACGTCAGGACCCTCTGACCAATCTGGAAAGCAGGTCCCACCACACATCGCACTTGTGCACTAAGGCAAACTAGACCACTAGGCAGCTGAATAGAACTGGGACCCACATGGCTAGGTGGCAAGCGGTTGCATGATCGCATGTCAGAAAAGTCTGACATGTGGCCATGCAACAACCAATCAGGAAGAATCTAGACCCACCATTCAGTCGGACTTGCACAGTTAAGATTGAGGTCAAAAACACACAAAGTTTTCAGCACCAAAAGACAAGTGCATAAAAGCTTGAAGGCAAAGGGTCAAAAACAACGCAGGTTTTCAGCAAAAGATCGAAAACACACAGGAATAACGACAGACCGAAAGGTAGCAGGGAAGTTGAAAACAACACAGGTTTTCGACACTGTGGCAGATTTCAAAGTTTGTTTCCCGCAGACCTCGAAACTTGAAAAATTCCCTGGGCTTTGCGAATAGTAGACGCGACCTAGGCTGAAGCAAGGTGACACAATAAAGAGCACAAGGCAGGACACTTAACAAAAACATTGCATGGAACAGGCCAATTTCACAAGATTTTGCAATGATTGGAAAATGAACTAACAGAAGACATAGTAAAATTTTATTCCAAACTTGGTATTCCCTTTAAATTAGATGTTGAAATTGATTTCAAAAGTGAAAAAAAAAATAGAGAACTTTTACTATATAAGTACATATACATTGAATATATAGCATTTTCAGATCATGCTTTGTTCCCACAAAAAAGCATGGGTGTCGACACAATGTGACATTTGAAAACAAAAAAAATGCCTCAAAAAAGCAAGTGATGATAAAACAAAACAAAAACAAGGGGAACAATCTCCATTCCAACCATCTCCTGTACAAAACCACGTGGAGCGCCCAAAATTCATCTCTACTAATAGCTCACCATCATGAACGTGATAAACACAGATGTTTACCCAATGACAATAACAAATAATTTTTCTGTAAAATGCAATAACTCATTCAATTGGTGCCCCCATACTGTAACGTCAATAACAGTGTGAGAAGTATCTAGTGATGGGATTAGCTAGGATAGACAAGCTTGTCTATGCTCCTAATCCTCCACTAGGATCTAGTGTTTCTCCACACCACAATAGGTCTCTAGGCTTCCTTATCCTACTAAGGACTTCCCCTGACCTGCCTAACCTTCCCACCAAGTATCACACTCTCATTCTTACACCTTCTTACTTTGCATTCTCACAACTAGACCCTCACATAGGCTAAAAAGGGTCTTCTTGGCTTCTAGTTTCTTACTGAGCTCCAACAGAGAAAATCAAGGCTTTTTATGTCTTTTTAATACTAACTACACCTTCTCCATGCATTTGTGAGGTTTTGGAAGTACTCGATCTAGTGGTTCCTTTGGAAACTAGGGCTACTAGATTAGCCCAATTAGCCCTCCACCCGAATTTGTAGGGACTTTTATGCAAAACCCTTAGAGAATCACCAACCCTGGTCTGAATAACATTTTCTTAAATTGATCCCCTCTAAGAGATTTTTGGGGTCTCAGGTGCCCAAACATCCGTACACCGTACTTGGCCAAAAGTGAGGGTTTTGAGGGTTTTGTTAACTTTCCAAACTTCTGGTCTTTTTCAGAGCCTTCCACTCCTTACCAAGTCTCCTTCTTCAGCATTTAGGGCCTTCCTATATCACTTATGACTCCCTCAAAAGGGAAAGCCTTGACTGTATGTCAATCACCTACTAGAGCTTCTTGATTGCTGCTGGAACCTAGCCGGGTAAGCTATACTCGCCTAGGGCATCCACAAACTATAGTTTGTTTGCATTCTCCAGGGCTCTGCTTCCATTTCCAACAAGGTTAGGATCTAATTTCTTAGACTCCATAGTCCCATGGCTTTCCCATGGTGGAATCAAGAGCTACAGGCCCTATTCCATCAATGCCACCAGTACAATAGTGGGTTGTAAAACTTAAATAAAAACAAGGCAAGTAAACTAAATACACACAAAATGGAAACTAATTACAGAATCATGAATTTGAACAACCACACAATTGATAAGACAACAATAGATACTAAACACAAAGCTTCAAGCCATCAAATTCCTGTCAAACATTGTTTCAGTATATATTATTCTATGTGCCCGTACGCCTACTGTTCATACCAACTTCCAACCTCGGTATTAGGGTTATACAGGCCTTATATAGTCTTTTTTTGAAGTGTGTGCATTGGTCTTAGGTCTTTTAGCCACTTAGTTTGATTAATTCTTACAAAGAGGAAAAGTTGTCTAGCAACTTTCTAAAGTTGTTAGCAACTTTTAGGCAACTTATTAGTTGCCTGAGTAGCTCTTGCTCACTCACACAAAAGATCATTCTTGAAGCACACTTGTGCTCATACATCACCTAACATCAACCTAGAACCAATAACCACAAATTCAAACACTCCAAGTTGCATACATTCCTTGGAACAGTGTACTACACAAACTAGGAAAACTAGAGACTTCTAGGACTTGAACAATGCCTAGACTCACCCAAAATGGAGTCAATCCATATGATGAATCTTATTGCTACTTACATGCTTTTGACACACCAAAACAAGAAGGTGAGGGCCCTCATAGAGGTGCTCCTGCACCATCTAGCAACTTGATTGTGTGTCTAAGGACCTCTATACCATCTTTTCTTTTTATTGTCAAAGTTTCTTGCACATAACAAAACTCCAATAACATCAACGTCTGAATTGTTTGGCTTACTTTTGATTTCATCAATTGGGGTGAATGTAAATCGATGTTTAGGAATTGAGGGGTCATCCTCACACGAGATTACCTTTGAATCCGTTGTCAAATTTATTTACATTTTTAATCATTTCAAAAGCTATATTGTAAACAACCCCAATCTGTATATTATTATAATGAATACCTGCTATGTAATTAAAGCAACTGACATGCATCTCCATCCCTTCATTATCTATAACATCAAAACTAAACACCTAGCCACACCCATTGTGTTTTTGAAACTAGTGCATCTCTTTTTTTGTACTTACACGAACTTTTATATGCCATCTCGTCTGGTACGGGTTCAAGCTTTTAACAGGCATCAATGTGGTGGGCACTATTAAATTTTAAATATATAAAGTAAAATAAATGTTTTATATAAAAAAAAATATTAATTAATGAACATATTTATCCTTTTTTTAAAATATCTAAAATTGTTGGAGTTGTAATGTAAAATAAAACAACTCTGAGGTATAAAAATTCTCCGCAATATCTAAATTGATAAATGCTTTGATTGTGTGTTCATTTCTTACATAAATAAAATAGTTATCAAAGTTCAAATTTTTGGATTTTTATCTCAATTTTCAAAGTTAATCTTTGAATTTCTATCATTATTTTCAAAGTTAATCTTTGGGTTTCTATTGTCACTTTCAAAGTTAATCTTGGACTTTTTATAGTCATCTTCAAAGTTAATCTTTGGGTCTTTCATTTTTATATTTATGCTGAGTTGAAAAGAAGGTTTAAGAGTTTTGGACTTCTTTAGTAAATTCAGGCCTACTCAATAATAGCAACTCGGGAACTTTCCAATGGTTAAGTGAGACAATTGAAAAATAATAAATTGTAAGTTGGAGAATTTCATCCTTTCTCCCTTTATGAAATAGTAAGTTGATATTTTCCTTTTAAGGATTTTATTCATTTTAATGACACATTTCCAAATTTAGATTTGTTCTTTAACATGGTTGCTTCACAGTGAATTTTATATCCATCTTTTTGTTCCACCAGTCATTCATTAATGTCTTTTAAAAAAATAATTAGATTAAAGGATCTTCAAATTAATAAAATTGGATATATTCAAATTGCCATGAAATATATAAAAAATTCTACTTCTTGAAATATAATTAACCTAAAACAAAAATAAAAATACAACATATACAATTATCAAATCAAAATTTTATTAAAAAAATCAATATTTCTAATAACAAAAAAAAAAATTAAACAGAAACATTAAAAATCTTATGTATTTTCTCTTAAATTCATATGAATTATACTTATAATTTATCTATTAATTATCCCTTTGAAAGCAATAATTATCACATACTAAAATAAAATACAAACTTCTTAAATTCATTTAAATTATGCTCATAATATCTAGATTTTATCTTTTTTAAATCGCTATTTGATGTTTGTCAAATTCAAGCATTAAGTAGGTGTGATTCTTGTCTCTGTTGTTTCCTTCATTGGATTATGGTCCTTTAGTTTCCCATTTCCTCAACCACCGCACATGACAAAAAAAACATGTCATAAAAGTGGTGTGGGAACATGAAAAACTTTTAACTATCAATTCTTTCAGTGACTTTGGGATATAAATTTTAGTTTATATGGATTCAAAAAATTAAATCTGCAACAAGACAATCATTTTTTGAAATGTTTTATTTTGGGGAAGAGAGCAGGTAGAACTGTTAGAGTAATAAAGTGTTTGCTTATTAATTAAATCATATTGATTTAATTATTAAGTCAATTATTTTCTCTTTCTACTTTTAAGCTAAACTTTAGGCATATAATAATTAATTGTTTTATTAATTATTATCATGCAACCTAGGTTTGTTCACCCTTTTAGGGTTTTGATCTATTTTTATAAGGATTGATCTCCTCTTGTTTTCAAAACTTTGTAACATAGATTATTATTGAATTGCAACTCTTTCTTTTGCACATCAATCATTGCTCCTCTCATGGATCAATGCGTTCAGGCCTCTGTAGCTTCTTGCTCTCTCTCTTTTTGTGACAGGTGTTTGCATGTAGGTGTTCTTGGGATATGTGAGTTTTTTACTTATCAACTCCAATATGGTATTAGAGCTTCAGAGCTATTTTCTCCAGTTCTCTTCATGAGACATCCAGCTATGTTCGTCAGATTTTTGTTTTAGAGAGTTTTCTATTGAATGTGGGGGACCTCTCTTTCTGGTCATCTTGGCTTCAAACGGACCTCATAATTGCGTTCAAAGCATCCAAGAACCACTAGATCCATATAAAGTTTGTCCATTTTGGACAAAGTTAGAATTTGTGGCAAAAAAAATTTGCAACCAACCCCAGCACAGATCCTGAGGTGGTCACTAGTTTTTTGGAGCATTTTTTGCTCAAATGAACCTCACTGTTGAGCTTGCAACAGCCAAGAACCCTTAGATCCATATAAGGTACATCTAATTTGGATGTCGTTGCATTCTGAGGCAAAATAAAAATTAAAAAAATTATGTACTAGGGTCGTACGACCCTAGCACGCATCCCGAGGTTGTACGACAATTTTTCAAAAAATAAAAATAAAAAAATTGTGAGTGCCACCATAGCGGTCACCCGGTGGCCTGCAACAGTGGCATCACAAGCATCACCGACGGTGACTGTTGTGGTCATCGGCATGACTGTCAAGGTGACCGCCAGTCACCGCCAAACTACAGCGGTAACCGCCAGAAATTTAGCCCTCCATTCCGCCGCAATCTGGTCACATGGACGATCAAGAGCCTATTTTCCAGCCCCCAGGCCGTAGGGGCCCCAGTTTTTTTGGCCTCGAGGGCCTATTTTTTTTTGTGACGGCCATACGACCGTCAATTTTAAACTCATGAAGTGTTGACGTCAGTACATGTCAACACTCCTGGACACCTTTTTTGGGTCCATCATCATACCCGTGGTTTTTTTCTCATAACTTGAGCATACGATGTCGAAATTGAGAAAACAAGATATCGTCGGAAAGTTGGTTCTGAGATCTATCCAGATCTAGAGGTTTGAATTTCTGATTTTTTTTTTATGGTGTTTTTTACTGTCAAAGTTAGATGTTCAGTTTTGCACTCCGAGAGCTATATCTTGCGCATCTGAACTCCATTTTGAGCAAACGATATATCATTGGAAAGCTTGTTTTGAGACCTTTCCAATGTTGTGATTCATTTTTCCATTTTCTGCTCTAGGTATATTTTATTCAATTTCTTATATTTTTACAATCTGGTGGATATCTTGGATGTTTCAGGTCCTAGGATCTTTTCCTTTTGTGGAATGGCTTGTCTTAGGTTTCTCTTTTGTTTCAGTAGCCTTTTCTCTTCTTTGAGCAGTGTATACTTCACTTTTTTAGCATTCTTTTATGCACATGCACTAAGATAAAGTGTCATTCTATTGCATGTATGGGATCTTGCATATGTTCATGCTCTATGTACTCACACTCCATTATAAAGTGTCAGGGGGGTTTGATGTTTGCCTTTTTTTCCATCTACTTTTGTCACATGAGCATTCCTCCATAGACGTTAACCTCAGGTATCTCTATTTGTGTTTGTACTCCCTCTGCACCTTCGGTGTTCCTGGATCTTCTTCATCATGCAGTTCATATTGGATGATCTTTACAGTGTACCTATCATTACTCCCTTGTCAGCATTATTGGGGTTTCTACTATTGGTTCTACTGCTTCCTTGGTTTGATAGTGTGAGCTATGTATTTAGTATTTGATTCTATGTACTAGGCGGATGCAGTGGTTGGGTACCTATCCATTCCAGTGAGATGGATCATTTACCATATGGACACTCTTCTCTTTCTTGATTTTGGATGCACTCTTCCAACTTTGATTGATCATCTCTTCAAACTTTGGTGTTTTTATGCCATCTGTATTTTTGAGTTCAGGTTTTTGCCTTTGTTTGCCTCCCGATTCGAGTAGTGTCATTTGAGGGCACTCGTGTAGATTCTAGTACAGTATTTTGTATCTTCGACTTCAATTTTTTGACTTTGTTTGCCTCCTGATTCAAGTAGTTTCATTTGAGGGCACTCATGCAGATTACAGTCTTCTCTACCTGGTCATATTTCAGTGGAGGATCTTTAGATGAGCAGTTACTTCTTGACAGAGTTTTTAGCTTCTTGCTTCAATGATGTTGTACATGTTCATTCTTGTTTCTATTTTCTAGAACATTCCTAGTTTTGGAGGCTTCTTCAGTCCTTCAAACTAGTCTTTGTCTCTTTTTGGAGTAGAGTTTTTCCCATGTGATTTTCTCTATTTCTCCTCTTTTACAGAGACTCTCTTTTGTACTTGGGTACCTGATCAAGCCTTTTGTTATCGGGACCCATTTGCTTTCAGTAGTTCTTTCTAAGTTTTTAACTTCTCCCAAATTTCATCTTAAGGGGGGGTGTTAGAGTAATAAAGTATTTACTTATTAATTAAATCATATTGATTTAATTATTAAGTCACTTATTATCTCTTTCTACTTAAGCTAAACTTTAGGCATATAATAATTAATTATTTTATTAATTATTATCATGTAATCTGTGTGTTCACCCTTTTAGGGTTTTGATCTCCTTTTATAAGGATTGATCTCCTCTTATTTTTGAACTTTGTAACACAGATTATTATTGAATTGTAACTTTTGTTTTTGCACATCAATGATTTCTCCTCTCTCATGGATCAATGCGTTCAGGCCTCTCTAGCTTCTTGTTTCTCTCTCTTTCTATGATAGGTGTTTGCATCCAGGTGTTCTTGGGAGTTGTGGGTTGTTTACTCATCAACTCCAATAGGAACCTCTTCTCTTCATTCAAATAAGAGAATAGAATTATCATATTAGTAATTTTATAATACCTCAAAATAACCTACAAATAAATTTGTATTCACCGATATATCAATAACACATAAAATCAAGAAAAGTCATTTAGCGTAAACTTAACTAACAATCAACTATCAAAGATACTCCATATAAAAAGTGAGCTAGATAAATAATTAGATGGACTATTACTTAAATCTGTGAACAATACCACATGGAAAAGATGTCATGCAAGGATAATTTCAATGCACAAATGAATGGAGGATTTCAGTGCATGAAAACAACAATTTGAACACAAAGAAAGAGATTTGGTCTAAGGGCGACATAACCGAGGAAAAGGTTGTAGAATAAGAGAAAATAACAATGTATAATCAAGACTGTTCCAACCAAAATGAAATAGGAGGGATGTCCATGGATAGCTCAACCATGGAGAAAGAGAATGATGTCTAAAACAAAACAGTATCACACTAGTACAGATTTGTTTATAAGAATCATTACCAGTGCTAAATAGCATCTCCAAACATAGGTGAAAGCAAAGTTGAATTTTTTTAAGTTGATAGTTAACTAGTGCCTAAGACAATGTTAAAAAATAGTGCCAAACAAAAAGACAAGGTGACACAAAAAATAAAGCATTATATGCAACACCAAGCAGATGTGTCATCACCATTCCGTGTTGGACAACCAAAAAGTCATCTTTTCTCAACATTCTCAAATTTTCCATTTCACAAACCGATGCTCCTGGCACCATTTGGTTTTCCGACATAAGACTATCGGATGATCCAAACAATCCAACGAACATCTCGCCAGGAGTAAGCCTATCGTCTTAATAAAGAAGAGTTTAGAAAAAAAAACCTAAGTATCCCCCTTGGTAAGATATATGTTTTAATTTTCTATTTACATGTTGCCCATTAGTTGAACGCAATCTATTTTATTAATTTTTTAGTTGTATTTAAGATATTTGATCTCAATTATTTAGGTGCTTATTATATGACTATATCAGGGTGAAATGTCCTTTGACAATGTAATTCAATTGTTTTTATGGTACTTATGATTATAATAATTAATCTTCCAACATATTTGTACTATATATTTTCAATAATTAGTCTACAAGTAAACAAAAAAATAACCAAATGTTGGTCAAGATAGATCTACAATTGAATAAGAGAGAGAGTTTATTAATATTATACAAAATAAGATAAATATATATTCATAAACAAATGAAATAAATAAGCATTCCAGAAATGGTTGCTAGGGCGACGCTAGTAGATTCGGCTAGGGTTTCGCCTCCTGCTGGAGGCGTTCTTGGGAAGTTGCAAGCATCAAAGGGAGCTGGAGGTTCTAGGGTTTTGCCAGTTGCTAGGGCATCACTGGTTGCTGGGGCGACGCTGGTAGATTATGCTAGGGGTTAGCCTCTTGTTGGAGGTGTTCCTGGGAAGGTGTCAGCATCAAAGGGTGCTGGGGGTTCTAGGGTTTCACCAGTTGCTGGGGCATCTCTGGTCGCTGGGGGTTTGTCGGCCACTGGTGCAACTGCTGGGGGTCTGCAAGTCATAGGAGTTTTTTCGGCTGCTGGTGTGTCGTCGGTTGTTTCTGCTGGGAGCTCGAGGGCCTCTGGTGCTTTTGTTGGGGGTTTGAAGGTTTTTGGAGTTTCTGCTGGGGCTTGGGCAGCACGGGTTGTTGGGGGTTCGCCAAATGCTGGTGCTTCTGCTGGGAGCTCATGGGCCTCTGGTGTTTCTATTGGGGGTTCGATGGTCGCTGGTGTTGGGGGTTTGTTGGTCGGTAGGGGTTTGTCGAGCGCTGGTGCTTCTATTGGGGGTTCGCAGGTTGCTGGTGCTTTGCTTACTACTGGTGTTTCATCAATAGTCTCTTCTAGGGTTGCTAGAGGTGTCCCTGGGAAGTTGCAGGCCTCGGAGGCTCTGGTCTCTGGGAGTTTGTTGGGTTATTCTACTGGGGGTTCCCATTTTACTGGTGTTGCTGGGGGGACGCTAGCTATTCCGGCTAGGGCTACTACAAATCCCGCTTGCGCTGCTGTTAAAGGCACTCCTCGTAGAGCCTTTCTAGTCAGCCAACATATTTTCATTGTGTTGGATGTGGATACTCTTTCTCAAATTGATGCAGCATCCTCTATTTTTTTCGAGCATGGGTTAATTTGCAGATTCAAGAGTTTTTGGCCCTCTCTACCTAATCTTCATACCTGGATTTCCAATCATTGGGAACCTCTAATCTCTGGTACTGTCCATATCTTCCCTATGGCTAAAAGATTTTTTGTGGAAAAATTTGATGATGTTGAGGATAGAAATATTATTTTGTATGAAAACTTCTTTAGCTTGGAGGATCATTTTATGCTATTGCTGAAACGATGGCATTTTGATTTTTCTCCATCTTTCAAATCATTTGATTTGCAACCTATCTGGGTTAGGCTTCCTAATCTTCCCCTCCATCTTTGGATTGACTCCGTTATGGAGACTGTGGGGGAAGCTTTAGGGGATATGTTAATGGTGGATGAGAAATCCTCTGATTTATTTCACTCTACTTACGCTCGTATCCTGGTGGATATTGATACCTAAAAAGGCATGCCTTCGGAGATTAAACTTGAATCCCCTACGGGTAGAAGTTGGATTCAACAATTGGACTATGAAGGCATCCCCTTCAAATGCAGAAGATGCTTTAAGACTGGTCATTTTGTTTCTCAATGTGATCTTCAGAGACATAATAAGACTACTTCGTGGTGGAAGGGGGCCTCTTCTCAGCACTATACTGTGGAGAAGGTTCGGAGCTTCGCGAATGTGGTAGAGTAGGTTTCTGGCCCTGTGTCTTGTCCTACGGTTGTTTTTGTTCCTTCTTCTTTGGTTGTTAGTAGTACTTCTGCTGGATCTGTTGGTTTGTCTGCCAGCAATTCTTCTGGTGGTTCTGCTCTTGCTGGAAGTAATTCTTCTGTTGTTGGTGATCCTCTTGTTACTCCTGGTTCTATTGGGTGTTCTGTTCCTACTGCTAGTAGTACTGGTGCTGGATTGTCTGCTGAGTTTGCTGGTCTACTGGCCTCTTTCCAGCCAGTTCTGTCTTGAAAAAAAATTTTGGTGCTGGGAAGTCTGGTACTAGCTGTGTGGCTGCTGTAGGTTTTGTCTAGACTTCTCATACTGGTTCAATTGTGGTTGGCTCCTCTCCTACCTCTGATTGGCAGGAAAAAGCTTCTTTGGTAGAGGAGGGATGGACTGTTGTTATAGGTAAACATAATAAAAAGTCCCCTCTACATTTTGATATGACTTTCCGCTCCCAAAAGAAGGGAGGCAAAGGAAAATCCTAGGTTGGGTGTTGTTGTAAAGCGTTGTCTTTACACGTTTGGCTTCAGCAGCTTGAGCATTTATGTTTATCTTTTGTTTGGTTGCTGTTGTTTGGCTGGATTTGTGCTGTTGGTAGTTCTACTGGCATTATGTGCTAGGGGGCATTGTAAGGTTTTTTCTTTTTCCCCCAGCTATTTCATTTAGATCTAAGCTAATTCTTCCTATCATTCCTAGGGTTACAGTTCCCTTCAAAAACTGAATGTATATGGTTTCGGGCCCATTCAAAACCTGCTTTTACCTTAATCAAAAACAAATGAAATAAATACTTTTTAATTTTGTGTAAAATATCACAACTATCATTTAAGTATATTATTTATTGGTGTATCTATATTTTAAAAAATCTATGTGTAAACATCAAAAATATTAAATTTTAAAATATTTTAAATTCATAAATATGACTAAATTATCAATTTTACTATTAAATATAATTAAGAAGTTTATAAAAAATTTATGAATATCAAATTATAAATTAAATGTTAAATTTGTAATAACAACTTTATTCCAAATTATTTAGAAGTCTAAATGGTATTTAATCTTTCAACACTTGTGAAGGGTGAAGGTGGTGTAAGAAGAACATAGGTATGTAAAGGATCTAAGAGTAAGATAAATAACAGAAGTGTTGATAGGGTATATGTTTTTGACTATTTGTCCAAGTAAAATCATGATGATTATAATTCTTATGGTTATTTTGCTTGCATAAATCTTGGCTGAATTTTCTATTATTTTTAGGCAATTTTGTAATAAATTTATAGATATTTGACTCAATGAATTTAACTAATTCTCCTAAACATGAAGCGACTCAAAAGCCTTATTTTCATGTCTCAAATAAAAAATGGTTAAAGTGAGTAGATTTCCACAATCTATAAGTTATCTAGATGTTGCTTCTGGATTCGATTTGTGATCAAAGTGAGTAGATTTCCACAATCCATAAGTTATTTGGAAGTTGTTTTTGGATTTGAGTGTATAATCAAAGTGAGAAGATTTACACAATCCATAATTTATCTAGAATATCTAATGGAGTGTGTGTGTGTGTGTGTGGGTGCACGCGCGCACACACACACATACACTTTCCATTAGGGCTCGTTTGGTAGCAGGAATTAGACTAGAATCAGCATTTGTTATTTTTGATTTCATCGAATCCTCAATTTGGGAATGCAATATGAAAATGGAATAGGAAGATGTAAATGCTCATTTTGCCCAAAATGAGCATTTACATCTTCCATCTAAAAAGGTGGAATTGGAATTTAAAATTTGAATTGGAATGGGGGCAAAGCAATTTTTTAAATTTTTCATGTCTACACTTAATTTTTTAGTTTTTTATTTGTGTGGGGAGGGATTTAATTTATTTTTTATTTGTTTGGGTGGTTTGTAACTTTGTTATTTATTCGATAAATCATTCAAATTTTTTGCCAAATTTTTTTAAGAATTTTTTTGTTGAATTTTTTTTTAAAAAAATAATTTTTTATTTTTTCAAATTTTGGTTGCGATCAGTGATTGTAACTTGGTTGCCTACCACCAACTTTGGCTGCCTAAAACGATCTGTGATTCCATTTTAAATTCAATTCCATTAATAAAAATGAATTATTAAATTCAAAAACATTAAAACAATTCAAAAAAAAAAATTTAAAAAATCATACTCAAATTCCAATTCTAGTTTCAAAAAGTGGAACCAAACGGTCCAAACATAATCCAGAAATGAAAAACTGGATTATCAAATCCATGATTTGACCATTTCCAGCATTTGATCAAATCCATCATTTCCTAATTCCCGCTACCAAATGGGCCCTTAGATATTCTAGCATGTTCAAGGATGGTAATCATATTGAAAGCATGGACAAGGCACCTATTGTTGAAAGCACAAGAAACTGATTCTTCATGGTGAGTTTATGAGTCCCTTCTTGTTGTGTACATGTGGAATTGTTAGTCATGATGAGCATTGTTTCCATTTTAAGAAAATTGATGAGTTGACAAACATCATCAAGAAGAATACCATCAATTTGCCATTAGTCTACAAGAAGGATTCAACTCCTTCCTCTTCTTCATAGTCAAAGAAAGGAAAGGGACAAGCACTTCTTGTGGGTATAGGATCATCAAAGCAATGGACACTTGACTCAAGTGCCTCTTATCACATGGAGCTTTGTATGGCACCTCACATTCTCATGGGTTATGATAAACAAGTAGAGTTTGAAGGGAAAGGATTGGTTGAAATCAATGATGGAACATATGAGGAAGATCTTTATGTTCCTAACTTGTGTGCCAATCTTGTTTTAGTCTACAGAATCACTCATTTTGGACATGGAAAAAACATTAAGTTTTCACTTGATGCTAAAGTGATCAAAGAACTTGAGGATGCTTCTTATGTCCCCATCGTATCACTTATCCTAGTTTCCTATTATAATTGTGTATTGGTTGATTCCAGGAATAGATGCATTGTACACGGTCTTAATAGATTTTGTTTGTCCACCTATATGATTGAAAGGTCGTGCATTTTCATCGAATTTGAGAGGAGTTGTGACCCTTCATAATTGACCCTCTATCCAAAATTCACAACACTTCATAATCATAGTCCCTTCATAATCAGCGTGCATGTGTGCATATAATTGCATCCAATGATCTACTATTTGTTGTTCAAGACACCAAGCCTTAAAGGTAATACAAATAATGTAATAAAGAGAATCTATGTTAAATGGGTTAGAAAATCCAACCTATTGCAAAAAAAAATGAAACAATAGCACACACATGAACATGATATATGCCCTTAAAAACCCTTTTAAAAGAAAACCCAACAATACCACAATAGTGTTCAACATAATGTAAAGAGAATAAGTATAATATTGAGATTTACTTTTATTAATCCTATATCATCAATCTTGTGTCCAATCCAAGTGCATGTATCTTCTATCAAAACTTGTCACAAAACCATCAATCTAGGCTTTAAACTATTTCAAGAAAAACATTCCAAACACAATGTCAAGCACTTAATATAGAGGCAATGAATAAATAAAAAACAACAAATGGTTCTAACACATGTACCCAAAAGTAGTGTCCCAATTATGCATGCAATTCCAATATCCTTCATTGGATTCCCTTGACCCCTATAATATATAGTCAACTAGTCAAACCAAGCACTTCAATTTGATGCAACAATTCCTCTTGCAAGATGCTCTTAAGCTAGGGTCCCATGAGAGGGGCTTGGAGATATATTTTAAAGGAGTGGGAGGTCCCATGAAGTAAAAAATTTGACAAAGAATTTATTAGAATAGTAGCTCCTACTTTTTAGGTTTGCATAATTGAGCAGATGGAAAAGGTAGCTGCTAGAAATTGCCCCACCAACTTACACTTTTTCCTACCACTTGTCAATCATCTTAAGTATTCATTTTTTATCAACTTTTTTAATTTTTTATATTCTCTTAGTCACGCGAATTGAATATGCTAAATAAAAAATATCATGAGACCAATGCCTTCCATAAATTTTGGAGCTTAAACTTTTAAGCCTAAACTACACTAAAAAATTCATGGGACCGCCTGCTTTTAAAAAATCTTGAAAAATCTCAACAATGACAACTTCAATCTTTTAGGAAGCCCCCTCCATGAGACTCTAGTGTTACACAACTATTTTTAGCACATCAAAAATGTTCCATCTTTTACTATTTTGTAAACATTATAAGTGCACTTACAATGTAATTCGCACATAATAGATGCTCTTACACGCCTCTTACACATCATAGATTCCCATACAATGTAACTCCCACATCATAAGTGCACTTACAATGTGATTCACACATCATAGATGCTCTTACAGGCCTCTTGCACATCATAGATTCCCATACACAATGTAACCCCCATGTCATGATAGACATTCCAAGTAGCAGAATCAAGCTTATTAGGGGAATCCCAAGATCCTCTTTGATGTAGCACTCAAACCCGTGAGAACTAATATTATAACAATATTAATATATTGCTACTACTAGGACAACCCCCTCGGATCATGTGGATCATTCCTCACCTTCTGCTTCTACTCCTGCTCAACTCCAAGCTTTTGCTAACATCACCACTTTGGCTGATGTGCTAGAGTAGCAAGGGATACTTAAGTTTAATATCGTTTGCATGTTAATCAAAGCTTTGTGGTATTTCGATAATATATACTAGACATATGCAAGCTCCTTTTATTTACCAGTGTTAAAATTGAATGTCCCTCACATGTCCCTGTGACAATACTTAGTATATCAATCATATTTTCTTCCTGTTTCCTATAAATTTTCAAGTAAACCTCTCCCATTATAGATCAAGGATTTTAACCTACTCATTGAAACTAATTTGTCCTCACAAGAAATTTATTTTCTTAGTCATCCATACTTTCCATAAGAAACTTCACTCTCTACTATGTACTCTTTTAATGTTTTGAGCTAGTAGACTTATAGTAATATGAGTTCAATTTCAACCTGGACTAGCAACTATCATCACCACTTTCCCTACTATAGACTACATGAGGTTCAAGGTTATGATGTCAGCAAGAATTTACCTACGAAGTTATTTGAGATCTTTTAGGGATTCACACAATTAATGTGAAATCATGACACAATAGTGTGGACCTCTATAAAAATCTAAGTAGACTCTTTGTCTTTCATAATATGTGAGCAATTAGCAGAGACAAGTGAGTCATTGCAACTAAAATTGGGTGCTTTGTATCCAATGCCAAATTGACACTCATGTTCGATTGCTAGCCACAAGTAGACAAATGCCCTTCATAGGGGAGGTGTCAAATAAGAGGTTAAAGGCCATTAAGGACTTCCCACATGATTTGGTGGTGCACGTTGTTAAGATGATTTTGGGGGAGGAATTCCTTCTATCCTACTAGCGACACAGAGTGAGCTCTAATGTAGCGGCCATGTTTCTTTCAATCTTGGTGGAATTGAGCGAGACAAAGGTGAGGACAAGCATGCTTTGCAAGGTCTTCAAGGTGGACAACTTGGATGAAATGGATGAGGTGTTGGATAATATTGATAGGACCAAAATGATTCCAATGCCACGAGATTTTTATGGAGGCCTGCAAAGTGAAAAGGTGGTGAGAAGGTTCATGCTAGTGTTCTCCCTTACGTCGGAGAAGTTGGAAGAAAGAATACTAGTGATCAGGTGAAATGTAATCTTTCTAAAAAACTTGTTTGGCATGATGCTCAATGTGGGGGATGGATGGATCAAGAGCTACACTAGGGGTGAGGGCCTAGATAGTGACATTGGCAGGGAATCTAGGGAGACTGGTTTTTTTAAGGAGGTCTCGAAAGTGTCAGATAAAGTCAGTCCCTAGGATGTGCAAAATAGTGGCACCCAGGCCAGCCTGAAGGTGGCTTCTTCATCTGGTCCCAAGGTAGCTAGTTTTTAACCAATTTTCTATATGGTTTCTTGTTTAATGAATTGCTAGCATATAGATAAACTGTATATGTAAAGATTGGGTGGGGGTTTAGGTTCTCTTTTTTTTTTGTATGCTTGGAATCCTAGAAGTTAGGTGATAAACAGGCAATTCCAATTTTGTGTCTAGTTTGTCCACACTTGAATTTTGGGTTGTGATGGGGTGTTCTTAGTTGATCAAACTCAATACTTGATGTAACTAATGTAAGCTTCATTTTGGTTAATAGAAATGGGAGCTGGCCCTACGAGTTATGTACTTACCAAAAAAAATAGTTCAGTTTTGTACTTGTAGTTTTCAGCCGTTTCAAATTTCATTAAAATAATAAATTCCAAGCATAATATCATTTCAGCTTTTAATTTTATAGCTTACTAATTTTAAATTTCTAAATTTGACTCAATTTCTCATTAGTTTCAGCTATCCATTCCCATTTCAGTTTAATATTTTGTAAGATTTAGAACATTTACAACAGTTTTTAAGTTGGGCTCATAACACCCAGAGTTACCACCACCTTTGTGACTCCTCTGGAAGAAATGAATGACAATCTGACGACTATGAAGCTCATCCAGAGGATCATTTTTAGCACCTATAAATTCACTTGTAAGATTAAATGGTGGTCCCTGGTACCTGCTACCGCAAAGACTCTGAACATGGATTATCATGATGAGAGCAGTGTATAATATGTCTATTGATTATTGTTATGCCATCTACTTTAATGATATTTTTCTGTTATAGTATGCTTATGGTGGCATTTTATCTATTTGTATAAAGTCCTAAACATTGGTGGGATTTTATCTGTTTATCGAAGTCCTACACATCAGTCTGTAAAGTTATTGAGAGTTCAGCATAGTCTTGGTGCATTTGACTTACATTGGCATATCAGTATGCTATTACGATGAACTAAACGCCTATGGTCAACTGTTGTTTTGCTAGCTGGTTAAATTAGTGAAGTTGTAGGAGGCTTTCAACAACATATTAAGTCTCTTATGTGGGATGTGGCTATCATAATAGAAACCACGTTTTACTTCAGCGAAATACTAGTATAGTGTGAATGTGTGAATGTGTGTGTAATCATTACATACCATTTTTAATTGGCAAATCACTGATTTGTGATTTAAAATTTTATAATGTACCATTTCAATATATGTATGTAGTATATAAAGCATGCATGTAGAATAAGTACCATTTTTCAATTGACCAAACATAGATTGCTAACTTCAACCATTATGTTCTTGGGCTTGATCAAGGAGGACAAAAAGTCTTCAAGGTGGGCTAAAAGATGGAAGGGCAGCCCACCTTCCATGCTCTTGGTGAGAAAAGGACGACCAGCCTTGATAATTTCCATTTGAAAGCATTCCAAGGATTTCATGATGTGATTGGCTGAAAGGAATATGTTATGATGTATTGATCCGAATATTAATGATGTTATGATGTATTGACTTGAATGTTATTATAATTGCTTGATCAAGTATTGTGCTATGATTTATTAATCTGAGTCAAGACAGTCTGAAGGACAATTATTGTAGAAAATCAAGATTAGTTCTATCTTCTGAATTATTCATAGAATTATAAGTTGAATATTATAATAAAATTTCTTCATTTTTAATAAAATAATAAATATAAATATATTGCACTTCTCATCTTATGTTGGAATTGTTGTTTTAGGGCAAAAGTTAGCAATATCTTAAAAAGGGACATTATAATTGGTATCAAAGCTTTGATCCTGCCAACCTGTAGGGTAAAAGTAAATCGTACTCTTATGCTAAGCATTTAATGTGATTTGTTTTGACTACAAAGTTATTCATCAACGTTCTCTCTTACAAGTTTGATGGCACAAAATTAAGCCATATCTCTGTCTTTTCTTCACTATGATTAACCGTGGTCATCATTATCCTCTTCAAGAGCTAAACCATTGTCTTTACCACTTAATTATCCAAATGGTTGTCATGACATGAAGAACCACATACCACAGCCGTCTATAGCTAGTATCAAGATCAACATTGTCTTCATAAGCATCAAATATGAAAGCATACATGTGAGGAGTCACATTCTCAGTCTTTAAATTGAACACTTGAATGCATATTCTTAGTATCATTATCATCGCCATAGGTTGCATGTAAGTGCAGATATTATCATCAATATCTACATAGTTGTCACAAGGTGTGAATCATCCTCCTCATTTTCCTTCGACATATATAATCAACATGGTCACTAGGAGCAACATCCATACAAACAATCAAGAATATCCCAAAAAGGGACATTACAAGATATCCCAATTTTAAAAGATGTTTATTCAAAAGATAATTGACGCATTATGCCTACAAAGCATGTCCTCAAATAAGTCCATAGAATTTATAAAAGTTGCAAGACTTTCCAAGTGAATAATAAAACTCCCAAATCTGAGCAGCAAGTGAGCTAATATGGGTTGAGATAGATCGACTCTGAGTTTCATCATATGTTCCAAGTTTTGGTGATACTACAAGTTTGGATGGGAGTCCCCAATCTCAAGCGTAAGAGAATCTAAATTCGAGGAGACTCTAAGTTATATTATGCGGTTCTCTGAGTTCAAAAATGGGACTCGTCGACCTAAAAACATGGTGAAAAAAACCTTATGTGCAATTCAAATACCTCATTTGAAGCCAAATATTTTGTCAAGTATAAATTAGTTGTGTATAGGTCTTGCTAACTCCAAGTATGGCTAACGTGTATCTTAAGACCTAAAAATGAATTGTATACGATACAAACACAAATCTCTGATTAAGCCACAAATTTTAGGCAAGGTTACCCCAAGTTTCCGAAATGGGTACTGCAGGGGACGGGGGGACGAGTTTTTGAGATGACAATTTTTTTTGCCAATTTTGGGGATGGCTAAGGAATGGCTAAATAATAATAAGGAAAATTAAAATATGTAGAGAAATTCAAAATATTCATATGAAAACATGGACAAAGCATGCACTTATACATATTAGAACCTTAATTTATAAAAATTAGCAGAATTCATATGCTAAATTTGTGTTATTTTGAGAGTCAAAGTCAAATTTCCTCTAGAAGTCAAAGTCAAAGTCCCCTAGGCATCCCCTGTCCCCGAGCACTTTTGGAGCTGGGACGCTCAAAAAAAATATTGGGACACATCCCCAAGTAACACTGATTTCAAGATACACCAAACAAAAAACATGCCTGAAATTTACATTTCAACTCTCCTCTACTTGTGTGTGACATTGTCTGTTTCAAAAGGCAACAGCTTCATTCCACTTGAATAAGTTGTAGGCATGAACTTGCAAAGTACTCACAACACAATCAAACTCCCCAAAAATGAGAAAGAAGCTCTGACACCTCTTGACCTCTAAACTACCAAGGATACTCCTTTGGTTAGTCGCCAACTTAAACAATTTGGGATGGAGTAGCTTATGGAAGCAATTAATTAGTCTAATTCTTTCCTGATATTGCATTGCAACCAAGAACAAGAAATTAGAGAACAATAC
Source organism: Chamaecyparis obtusa (assembly GCA_027943335.1). Lineage (NCBI taxonomy): Eukaryota > Viridiplantae > Streptophyta > Pinopsida > Cupressales > Cupressaceae > Chamaecyparis > Chamaecyparis obtusa. The sequence continues at coordinate 1,039,761 of BSBK01002988.1, forward strand.
TATAAACAATGGAGACACAAGAAATAAGGTGAAGAAACTCCTTTGGGAAGAAACTCTACCAAAATTTGAGTGACACTCAAGTAAGTATTCCAAAATGGCATCAATACAAATAATCTTAGCCCATAGGTTGTTAAAGAGCCCTTAAGCACAATTGATAACTCTTCCAAGTCCAATAAACAACTCTCCAATGAACTCTCTACCCCAAAACAGTCAAAAATATAAGAACAAATCTCACAAATAGCTCAACACAAGAGATACGAAAGTAAAAACTCCATATATGTCCAATTCCACTAGTAGCCTATTACTCACATATTCTTAGGCACAAGGGATGCTAGCATGACCACCAAAGAGGAATAGGAAGCCCAAAAACAAGAATATGGATCACCAAAAGGCACTTGCAAAATTATAGAATGACATCACCACTTTCTACAGAGTCGCAAATTGCCACTTCATCAACTTTCTTTGACCTGATTCTTCTAGGAGTCATAACATTTGCATACGAAATCAAAACAAGGTACTTTTTTAAGTTGTACAAATTTTCAAGAGGAGGTGCACTTATATTCAACTTTTGATTTCATCTAAACACTAATTTTGCCCCTGCAATACAACTGCATTTATGAGGCCAATGGTGAGAAAAACCAGACTTGGAAAGATAAGTTCCCTGCTAAAGAATGTTCCAAAATGTCTAATACCATCCCAAAGCTTCTCAGGCATCAAAAAATATGTCACTGTCCATGAACATACCATAAAGTACAAAGCAGGATTCAATTTCAAATGAATGGCCGCCTACTCAAATTTTCTTATGCAACATTACTGTGTATGCCTCCCATGTACATATTTAAAATATGAATATAGAATATTATTATGAATGTTATTTTCTGTGAGTTTTTTTTATCAATTTTTCAAAAATTAATGCTTTTTATATTTTATTATCCTAATATCTAAATTGTAAAAGTGTTTTATTTTGTTATCCAAACTTAATCAAATTTTTGGAACCAAAAAAAAAATCATTTGAAAGCTCTTTCAAAAGCCCTCCTCACAACACACTTCACATTTGCAGATTCACCTTGTATCTCATCTCGTGTTGTAGGTTGCTTCTCTCCTATTGGCCTCAACCTAATGGCGAATGCAACTTTCACCAAAAGCATCCTTGAGCTTGACACAACGGTGAACAATCTGTCTTATCAACATCAACATCATCACTACCAGCCCCTCCACTCCAAAGACAGAATGTGAAGTCAAAGCTTATGATGGCTCACACAACCCAAAAGTTCTTGATAGCAAGATTCCTAACATGCAGACTTGGATCGAGTGCGACAAAATTGATGCCACCAAAAAAGTTTCAAAGTTGAAACTCCCTAGCATCATTAAGATCTTCACAATCCAACAACTAGCAACTATAATCCCTTTGAACACCTAGTTAGAGCTTGTAACAGCCCTTATTGAGGCTTGCTATTATTCCTATTACAAGACTTTTCTCAAGGTTCTCCATGCTTTCTTATTTCAATAATGTCATAAATTTGATTCCACTTCTAAACTTAAAAACATCAAAGGGTTTTGATTGCATCAAGAAACCCAAATGTCAATTCAAGACTACATCTATGAGTGCAACTGGTAGAGGGTATTGCTCAAGGTGCAAAATATTGTGCCTTTCATTCTCAAATTCAAGAATGACCTATAAGCACAAATGTTTCATGAGTTAAAATACACTCATATTCATATTGGACTTGTGATGTTGCTTTCAATCAAGCACAACTAGCCAAAGAAAAGTTGGCTACATGTTTCAAAGAAACACATCCTTCAAGTTCTTCCAATAACTTTAAATCAACTTCTCAATACCATTCTTCTTCAACAAGGAAACAATTTTCCTTTTGCTTTACTTATGGTCATCATTCTCCTCCAACAAAGTCCAGCAAATTTTGTAATTCAGAATTCTAAGCAAAAGGGACACTTGAACATTTTAAAATAAAGAAGGCATTGATTGGACATGTTTCTAATAAGGCACCAAAGGATGTTCTGATTGAGACTTCAAGTGATGATAGAACATACCTTGAGTTGAATGGTAGCTTTAACAAGGTTACATTTATGTGTCATCGTCAAATAAATCAAACAAATCATGGCAGTTTGTCACTAGAGTACATCTCAACTCATCACCTTTCAGTTGCAACGGCTAGAAAAAGAATTTAATTACAAATCCACCATCAACAAATTACACTTCCCAAACTTGTCCTCATCTATAATCACTTGGTTGGAAGGATAGTGATTCATCCTCAAAGACAACAAGCACATGCATCATGTCTTAAAGTTTTTTGTCTAGAGTTTGTCAATGGGGCCACGTGTGATGTGAACTCTATGGATTAACATGGTCATAGTTTTAAGACCTCCCCATGTGATATGAACTCTACAAAGGCCTCCCCTTCAGATGCAGAAGATGCTTTAAGACTGGTCATGTTGCTTCTCAATGTGATCTCCAGAGACATAAAAAGACTGCTTCGTGGTGGAAGGGTGCCTCCTCTCAAGCACTATACGGTGGAGAAGGCGTCTTCCCATCGAAGTTTCTCGCAAGTGGTTGAGCAGGTTGTTGCTGGCCCTAAATCTGCTCGTCCTCTGGTGGGCTCTGCTCCTCCTTTGCTAGTTGGAGATGTCTGCCTTTCTACTGGTTCTTTTCCTGATCCTTCTTTGATGGTTGATGTTGGGCCCCCTGTTGGCTGTTCGATTTTTGTTGTCCATGCTGGGGTTTTGTCTGATGCTAGTCCTAATGTTGCTGATCCTCCTTCTGTTAATCCCTTGGTTGGGAGTAATGTTGGTCCTATGTTGGGTGTTTCGGCTCCTACACCTCTGCTGGGTGCTGGCTCTTCAGTCCTGGATTCGCATTGCTGGCAAGATGTGGCAGCTAGAGTCGAAGAAGGGTGGATCACAGTTAAAGGTAAACACTCTAAGAGATCCTCCTCTTCTTTTGACATGATCCTTCGGTCCCATAAGAAGGGATCAAAAGTTTAATCCCCTTCCTTTGTTTTGTTGTTTTCCTTTGGTTTATCTCGCACAGCAGACTGGGATGTTGTTTTGTGAGGGGTTTGGGGTGTCTTGGCTTCTCTTTAGTTAAGGGTTGCTTTAAGGTTGTTTCATGCTTTGATTCATCCAGGTTGTGGGTGCCTATTGTAAAACCCTCGCTTTGGTCTTGTCATGTTCTGTTTAGTGGGCTTTCTTGAATATCTGTAGTGACCATTATGTACAGGGTTATGGTTCCCTTCAAAAACTATTTTATCCTCAATCAAAAACATGGTCATAGTTTTAAAACTCACAAGAACTCATGTGTTGCAACTGCGTCCAATTTACCCACTTACTTGTGGGTGAGTTTTGGAATCTTGTGAGTACTCTATGAACTGCACTAAAAACTCAACCAATATAGAGTTTTTCTTAGTTTTTGTTGATTCTTGTCAAGTTCTATCATGTTAATTGTTAGGCTCAAGGTGCCATCAACCTTGTAAATCCTATGTTATTAAATTTGTTACAACATCCTTGTAAAAGTGTCTCTAGGCTTAGTGGGAAAATAATTTGTATTGATATTCCACCTATAGTTTATAAATGCATTCAAGAGATGAAGGGTTCCATCAACAACTATTGACTTGTGGCAAAATTAATTATCTCCTCACATTAGGCATTTGGAAAAGAGGGAAAGGTGATTTTTGGTATTCCATATAGATGAATATTGGCTTCTCCGAGCTGGGCAGTTGCAAAAGGGAGGAAAAGGTGTCTCTTGGGATGCCAAAATGGATATCCCTTACACATTTCCAAGGAAATTCCAAGGTCTGGGACATTTAGTTTTTGAAAGGAGCTTTTGGGTACCATGTTTGACCATGGTTTATGCACCTCTTGTTTTAGAAACTCCTAATGGTATCCTTCTTCCAAAAGTCCTATAAATCGGAGCCTTGGGATGGTAGTAAGATATCATGTTTTTGTTGTTTCATAGAAAGTTCACGGGTGAATAGGTCCCGTCACATTGGAGACAAAGAAAGAGTGAAGAGGGTTGCTTGGTAATCTTGTTTGACAAAGATAAGACATACTTGATCTCTTTTGTTGGTTTAAGTTTTTTTCTGCAAAGATTTCTCCATGTAAATGTTGCATAATGTGTTGTTGTCATGTGGTTTGTTGATTTCTTTTGTTACTAGTTCCATTTCCTAAATCCATTAATGGTATCCTACAATTAAGTGTTTTGATTAAGTAAAAACAAGTTTTGAAAGGACCCAAAACCTTGTACAAAAACTCAAAAGATATAGCAATAGAAGGCCCAAATACAACAGTGGAGACCACCAACACAATAGAGGGAACAACCACCAAAAAACCCACACCAAGGGACAACAGTCCGCAACAAGGGTACTTACGAATTATATTTAGAGCCACCCTTGTTGGACCGAAGATTCATATCCAAAGGAGGAACGGATGACTTTAGTTTCTTTCCTTTCACAGTTGTCCATCCATCCTCCAACTTAGCAGCATCATTCTGCCAAACCCCTAAAGAAACAAAAGAATGGCCGACCAAAGTAGCATCAGCACCAAACACAACCTCCCTAGGAGAGACCAGTATGGGCGAGCCCAAAGCAGTAGCAGGCTGGACAACAGAGTCAACAGTCTGGACATCAACAACATCCTCAGATCCTACAGAAATAGCTAGAACAGGCCGAGCCAAAACATCACCCGTTGCACATCCCTCAGAAGCAAGAACCTCCTAAGAAGAACCCACAACCTGCTCTCTAACTTTAGCTGAAGATTTACTCACAGTATAATGCTCGGCAGAGGCACCCGACCACCAAGAAGGCAGTCGTTTCGATTTTACTATCTCAGATACACATCTAGCAGCCACATGGCCTGTCATGTGACATTTCCTGCAGCGGAAGGGAATACCCTCATAAACCAAAGTCTGTATCCAAAAGCCCCGAGGAGAGGCCAAGCAAATCTTCTCAGGAAGACCCTTAGAAACATCCATCTCAACAAGAATGCGAGCAAAAGTTGAATGAAGAACATCAGAAGTTGTCAATCCACAATCTGGAAATCCCCAAGAACATTCCTCACAGATTCCAAAACATAATCCAACCATAGATGCATGGGAAGATTCGGAAGCCTAACCCAAATAGGGATCTTGTTAAAGGATTTAGAAAGCGGGTTAAAATCCTTATGCCAAGGTTTGGCCATCAAGGGGAATCGGTTATCCCAGGAGAAGCTATAATCACACAAGATAGACTTCCTATCTTCAGCATTACCAAATTTTGCAATAAAAAAACCCCTAGCAGCCAGGTAAATCTGAATATCTTCAGATAAGGTCGGCTCCCAATTATTGGTGATCCAAGCATGAAGAGCAAAAAGAGAAGGCCAAAAGCCCCTAAATCGAAAAATAGCAGCATGCAAAAAGAAAACCTCTACAGTTTCAAAAAATTTATCTACTATATCAAAATCTAGCTGCACCCTAATGGGATTACTCACAATCACAGGGGAAGCCACCCGGGTCCTCTTAATCCCTAAAGAGCAAGAAGGAACAGTCCCATAGAGGCCAGCCTCAAAGGTGGCAACATCAGCGTAAGAACCGGAGGCAGCAGCAGGAGAACCAACCGCCACAGCCCAACCATCAACAGGGGCATCAGAAACCCTACCGCCGGAAGCACCCAAAGAGGCATTCAGCGTAGAGGATCCACGAGCGACCTGGGCAAGAGATTGAAATCCGGGAGCCTAAGCACACGCGGGAGCAGCGGAAGTCATCGCGGAAGATATATATCCTACAATTAAAATCAAGTAAAGTCCTAGTTGGGGACATTACATATGTAAAGCCATGAATCAAGCATTGAGATTTGCATTATACTTATCAAGCCATGATATAATTCAACTATAACAAAGATCATTACTTAGCATGGAAATCTGGATATATTGTTGCAGTTGTATTCAAATGAACTTATAGAACCTAAGATGCTACCTCGTTATAAAACAATTAATCATACAATTGATCTTCTTTCATCTATTCCTCTTCCTAATACACCTTTGCATTGCCAATTTATGTAACAAAGTGATAAAATAAAAAAGCAAATTCAGGACTTGCCAGATTAAAGTTTCATACCCAGTTTATCTACTTGTGCATCTCTGATTTCACTTGAGCCTAAGAAAGATGAAACTTGGCATCTTTGCTTTGATTTTCAGACATTAAACAAAACCACTATCCACTACCAACATTGATAACCTACTAGATCAACTCCAATAAGCCAACCACTTCTCTAAAATTGATCTTGATTCTTAAATGTATGTGTCATTGACTCAGAGTTCAATCAGAGGACACATGGAAGATTGTCTTGACCAGTTTGCAATCATCGATTTAGATGGCACTCTCATTTTCTTTCTTTCTAACACTTGTAAGGTACATCTCCAGCACTTGGAACCTATTCTAGACTTCTAGAGAAAAAAAAAATGTATGCAAAAATATCCTAATGTTCTTTTGGTCAAACATCCATCTCCTATCTTGGCTATCATAAATAATCATGGCATTCAAGTAGGTCCTACAAAATTTATATTTCTTCTGAAAAGGCCAACTCCTATAATCACAAAACAAAGTTTTCTTGTCCCTATGAACTACAGAAAGTTTATTCCTGGGTATTTAGATATTGCCTTACCTTTGAATCAGTTGATGAAGACAAATGTTTCATTTTGACGGACAGAATATCACTTTCATGCATTCTCCACAATGAAGCATGAACTGTGTTATGAATCTTTTCTCATACTATTTGATCTCTCATAGCCTTTTGTACTTGAAATGGATAAAGAAAAATGGCCACCAGTGGCATATCAATCAAAAAAGTTCTCTACAGCCAAACAACTATACACTTATGAAAAGGAATTGTATGCCTTGGTTAAATCAATCAAATATTAAAGAAACTATCTTCTTTGCAAGGAAACCGTTGTGCATACAAATCACTTGCCTCTTTAATTCCTTTAGTGACAAAACAAAATTGAGCAAGAAAGACATGTAGTGGCATCCTACTTACAGCAGTTCCCTTTGGTCATCAAGTACAAAAAGGGCTCAAACCTACCAACAATGTTGTTGATTGCTTGACTTACTCTCCTATGCCTCAAACCTTGACTACTGTCACCACTTCATACCTTCATTTCCAGAGTTGAGCTTCCCAATATGCATTAGACCCTAATTTTGGAAAATTCTACATGTATTCAACATCCAACTTCAAATCTAGCACGCTTTCAAGACTTCCATATCAAAGAAGGATTTTTGTGGAAATTTGATAGGCTGTGTGCCTTGCAATTACAGCATCACTCTTCTAAAAGAGGTGTTCTACTCTCCATGGTGGGCATTTCAGCAAGCAAAAGACACTCCATCATCTACAGCATTTCTTCTACTTGTCTCATGCAAATTGATATTCTTCGCTACTTGAAGCAATGTGCAATCTGCTGCCATTCCTAACCACCCAATAGGAAACTGGACTTGAATATTCTTTTGGCCATTCCTTTTTGTCCTTCGGAAAGCATTTCCACGGGTCCAGTTAGTGATTTTCCTATAACATTTTGAACAAATGTATGTATTTTTGTGATTGTTGATTCAGTTAGATCATCAGGTTCATTCCATGCTGCAAAACCAATACTTCTAGCAACTTGGCCCAGTTATTCTTTGAATCAGTTTGGCACTCTTTTTCTCTTCCTACCAGTATTGTTTTTCCCCATACTTCAGATTTTGTGGGCCACTTTTGGTATTCTTTGTGGAAATTTTAGGGAGCCCCCCTCAAAGGATCAAACTAAAGTAATACCAAACTCTTGTACAAAGTCGCCACATATATTACTCCACATGTACAGCCAAGTGTGAACTGAATCTCACCTCATTGGTCATGCATACAACCAAGCAAAACATTCTTCTATAGTCCATTCACCATTTTAGGTCTGCATTGATTTTTGGTCTTTGGTTCCATATGACTTGCCTTTTATCTTTGCCCCTTCCAGCTACACAACATATGCAAAAGGGGAAAGATATCCAAAATTTGCCATCTCTTCAGTCCAAAGTGATTCAAATTCTTCAAAAAATTCAAGAGAATCAAAAACAGCTCATGCATTGCCATTGTGCTCCACATGATTTTTAGGTAGAGAGAAAAGTTTAGCTATGAATTGATAAACATGGTTCTCATGCAAAGACATGCAACAACGTGTAATATACCTAAGTTGGAGTTACCCCTGTTTACATTTAATCAACAAGTCCAACAATAGAATGCCAAAATTAACTTTGTTAGCCATTAATGATTTAAGAAAATAATGCACATATAGATTATCTGATACATGATGAATTTTCTAAAATATGTAGTATGGCTAATCCATAACCAATCATTGTAGTAGGAATCTTGAGAGGGTGTCAGTAAACTACCCGTCCTAACTAAGCCCAAGAGCATGTCGTATTTACATTATGGCAAAGTTGCCCACATCCCACAAGCAGCAGGAATTTCCACACGATGGACCAATACCCCCCTTGGGGTATCCAAAAGCAGAAAGAATATCCAACGATTTTTGGACTCCCCCTTGGGGTATCCAAAAACGGTGGGAATATCCAACGATGGACTGATTCCCCCTATGGTTAATCAGATCACCTCTCGTACCACAAGAGGCAGGAGTGTCCAACAATGGACCAGTTCCCCCTCTTGGGGGTGGCGTACTTAGTTTAGGGTAACTGGTAAACTGCATCTTCCTATCTTTGTTATGGTAAATTGATGTTGTATTAAATAGAAAAGATGAAAGCTCCTTATATAGATTTACAAAGACAATGTTTCTAAAAGAAACAATCGTGAACTAAAGACGAAAATAGAAACTACCTAATAAACGAAAGACTAACTAAGATGACCATTAAAGAAACATTACAATATTCTACTACCCTTCCTTAATGGTCATCCTCTAACTACCCTACAGAAGACTGTACATGTCTTGTGGTCATAAATTCTTCAGAACATTCTATTGTTGTTGAGACCCTCCCTGGATCTGCAAAATATCAATGACCAAGAGTAGCCAAAATCTATCTAAGAAAAATAGAGAAGGCTGCCCCCTTCTTCAGAATGGTCTACAACAAGAGACAACCCTGCCACTAACCCTTCCAGAATTTGCAAACTTCTGACCAAAAATCGTCACAAAATGTCCAACCTAATGTTGGATAACAGAGCTGTCCCTCCCTATAGCCAGAGACATACTGAGAACAACTGCCATGATATTGAGGAAAAATCGGCAAACCCTCCAAGTTTTTATAGAAGAGCACGACGCCCCAAAACAAACTGCAAAAAGTCACAATTTTTTAGGAAAAAATCGTCAAACCCAAGATTACAAATCATGGCTTTTTTGGAATCAAAAAAGGTAAAAACCCACAAAGGAATCCCATGCAACTTTGCAAATTATAGAGTCCAAAAACAATTTTTGAGGATAAAATCCAAAAAACCAAATAGATAGCTGGCACAAAATCCGAAACATGGATCAGCATACAAAACCTAAGTTACCTGTTCGGAGTTCGGGTTCGAAGAACCGGTTCGCAAGTTCGACAAAATTTTGAAAAGGGGTTTGGGTTTGGGTTCGAAAAAACATGTAAGATTTTAAAATATATATATATATATATATATATATATATATATATACATATTTATGAAGTCTAGAAGTATGAGTTAATATTAGAATGTCACATAGTATCATAAAAACAACATTTAAACAACAAAAACACCATAAATATACCCATCCATATTATACATTCCTACAAAACCATACCAAGAATTGTACACAAATTAACAATAAGAGGAGACAATCACTCTCAACCATTTTTGGTCCTGATTTCATTGCTAAGTTTACTCTAACGGTATCTTAAAATTCTTGCTCATGATCAGGAATTGATCACAATACTATAAACTGAAATGTTTCACAATCTACAATCGTTACTCCTGGAATGTGGAAATTGAAATATAGATAAAGTATCGCATCCTATTTAACCAACCTATTTGTGCCCATTCACTTGATTTTGTTACGACTAACATCTGAAACACATTCATTTGCTCACTTGACCATCTATCATTAGGTCTTTGTTGGTTCAATTAAGAATTTTGATCAATTATGGTTTAAGTGATTATTGAATATACAGTATACTGCATGTGCTTATAACTACATCTACTATATTCAACCACTGATAGCTTTATTTACATTCCTTCTCACTCTACCAACTAAACGCATTGCATTAAAAGTGAAATTACTGAAGTATTATGATTAACATATATACCCGGACCCATAGGCAAACTAGACCCGAACTTCGGACCAGTTCGAACTTGGTCCAGTTTGGAGGGGCCAGGGGCGAACCCTGGTAACTTAGTACAAAACATCATTTTTAAGGGGAAAACGATAAAACCTTTCTAAAAACCAGAGAGCCCTTCCTGACAGGAGCAAACCCTTAATTTTTGCAAAAAAAAATTGTAAACCCGAAATAATTTTTTGAAGGGACAAAATTGTTAAAACCCACCAAAATAATTTGAAGGGGAAAAAAATTATGAAAACCCATCAAAAAAGTTTTTAAGGGAAAAAATTATGAAAACCCATCAAAGAAACCTTCATGCAGCAAAACACGAGACTTTGCAAGGTAAACAACATATGCAAGCAACACGCAAGTACATGCAACCCTTGAAAATCAAAGACTTTTGCTCAAACCAGGAAATTGTGCGATCAAAACCCTCGACCAGGCTCGCAATTTTCAGCAAAAATCTTTTAAGACAAACCACAAAATTTTTATAAAATACCTCCAACGATTTTTATTTTAAAAAAATGAAAACCAAATTTCTGGAAAAAAATTCCAGATCAAAAGAAGCTCAAATTTTTCTTAAAAAATTTGTCAAATTTTATGAAATCCCATCGACCCACTCTGATACCATGTTATGGTAAATCGATGTTGTATTAAACATAGGAGATTTAAGCTCCTTATACAGATTTACAAAGACGAAATCGTTAACTAAAGATGAAAATAGAAACTACCTAATAAACGAAAGACTAAGATGACCATTAAAGAAACATTATGAGATTCTAATAATCTTCTTCCTGCATACGTGATTGATTATAGAGTGGGCATATGCATTAATAAATATAAATATCAACCCTACTGTAATCATTTCATAACAGACTCTTTACATTAAGCTAGTAACGTAAATATAAGCAGATCAGGTATGAGTTTATCTGTAATAAGCGAATTCACAGTAGTGCCTGTGCAAATATAAGCAGATCAGTTTGATATTGTCTGTAATAAGAAGATTGCCAGTGTTACTATGCATGACAGCCTATAGATAGATCAATGTGAAACTCGTCTATTTCTACATATAAGCAGAATGAATATATCAGCAGTTGTAAAATACATACAGATCGTGCATAGATATTTAGATTTTATACCACTTAGCAGATGTAATAATATAGTAAAAAATATATCTGTAGTTGATGGATCATGGAGTATGATCCGAAACATTGATGCAAAAAATTGCTCCACATAATTGAATCCACAAACAAAAGCATTATAGCTGTAGTTGATCGATGTATATCTCAGATTTGTTTCCTTATGCCTTTTGAATATTTGGTGGACTTCCTTAAAATATCTCTTTATGGCTGGACGGTTGTGTCCTTCCACAGTTGGCTGCCTCTTGCAAGAATCACAATCCTTCCATGTGTCTCTTCTCTTAACTAATCCTTTTGTTTATTACATTAATGTTATGTTTACCCTCCGCCCTGCTTAGCATCCTTCATTAAGGTCCTTTTATTATTGTATTGCCTTAGATTGCCGCTTTAACCCACAGGGTTCACCTCTAATACTGCCACAATTATTTAGATAGGTTCTGACATCGATACTGCTATGAAAATGGATGAGTACTACCATTGTTGGTCTGGTCCTGATCAGCTTCACGAGAAAATTGTGAAGTCTTAAACTAAGACAATTTTCTCATTTGATAATTTCAGTGATGTATTTATCAAGGGGCATGACAGAAGGTCAAACCTCAGTGGTGATATGGACCTTATGCTATCCTCCAACCAGTGCCCAAGAATATCTTCTCCCTTGATCTTCTAGAGTAGTTGGCATTCATGAAGTTGTCAATGTTGATATCCTTAAAAACTACTGAGTCAAGACTCAACATTGAAGTTCAAGTTTCCTATAAGTCTCTTGCAGGTGTTGTTCCAGATTTTCAGCTTCCTCTAGATGCAAATCAATTTTCAACATTAAAACTTGTCAAACCTACCAAGACTCTAATAATTCATAGCTTGTTGAAAAACAAGGCCGATTGCTCAACAGAAAATGTATCTAGTTTTTCCTTCTTTTTTACAAGCATTGGAGTCTGATGCTTCTACTGTTGGGAAGGAATGATGAGGATTCATACAGAGTAAATAGCATAATACGTAGGGTAGTATTATTTTTTACAGTCTATAGTCTCTATTAGTTTGTAATTGAAATAACTGTAATTGTGAATATTCATTTTCCACATCATCATAATTTAGTCTCCTAAAGCATTAGGACATCCGGTTAGTCATCAATGACACCACTTGTTATGTTAAATAATAACATTTCTGTAGTTAGCTCATACTGATACTTTCTATAGAAGTGTTGTTAGTTTGGGTTTGCTATTATTATCCATGTCTTTTAGTCGTTTATAAGCAAATTTTGGAAAGTAATCGTAATCGAAAGTAAGTTGTAATTTTCTCGTAAGCTAAGCAAAGCTTATTTCTCACATTTATGTATCAGTCTCTGTATTCTGTATCATTTGCTTTTTTTTTCCCATATCAATGCCTTTATCTTCAAGTTTTCTGCAACATGGGTTGTAAGAAGAGTAAGCTCCCAAAGCCTATGACTGGGTTCCCTAAAATCCGTAATGCCATAAAGAACAAGATGAATGCCAGACATAGTGTTGGGGATGATGTGGTTTTCAAACGAATAAATGCTGGCTCATCCTGAGAGAGAGAAGGGTGCAGTTGGTACTTAAGTTTCTCACAAGAGAAAAGTCAACCCTTTCGCATCCCAGGACAAGGATTTGAACAATGTTCACAAATTTGTGGCTCGTCAATTGAATAAGATTGTGTCTGCCTATCTCAAACATTTCTTCTTCGAGACATAATGTGTTTGGGCATGACAAAAACCAATGAACATTTCTCTATCCCAGATTGAGCCAGTCATAAATGGCAGGTAACTAAAAATTCTGATCAGAGAGGAGAGGAGATCAAGCAGTTAACCGCTGAGATACTGACCTCTAAGAAGAGTGCACGATTAGGATGATACTGTAAAATGCCTGGAGAAAGTGGTTGATCAACAAACAGGTGCCCTGGTCAGTATGCAAAAGATTCTGGGAAAGGAATTACAATTATCAGGGAGGTGCAACCCTCCTAAAAGGCCATCTTCAATTTCAAGAAGCAACTTGATGACAACCCAGTTATAAAAAGTATTCAACTGCATAAAACTCACATATTAATGCTGTGGGGGAACCGTGTGCTCATCACCCACTTGTTTTGCAGGGGAAAGCTGGCATATGGTGCATAAGCCCCACCTGCCTGGGCAGGATAGGGAGCCAAATTGGTTCTTTATAATAAAAGGGATGCAAATAGCAGCTGTCAAAAACTCTGATCCCTGGTCTTTTCAGCTTGAATCTGGTTTCAAAGAAAGCAAATTAATTGTTCTTTGTTATGTTTATGATACATTTGAAAACCATGGTACATGTTAACTGTTTAGGATATATTAAGAATAGTCAGTATATGTATGTGTAGGCACCTAAAAAATGTCACCTTCACCGAAAAACTTGTTTCATCCTATTACATCACTTTATTCATCCTTTCGACCTGCATCATTGATTCATTTTGTTACACCCTTGGACTTCACCTTCCATTCATCTCCTACAACCTTATACACTAATCATCTATTTCATTAAACATCCTATTGACTAGGTCCTAAATTCATCCAATCATTATCTAATCTATTCATTTAGTCATCACCGAATACACTCAAAACATCATCTTGTCACCTAGAACACCTAGCACCTAGCAATTTAACTAAATAATTCCTGAATTATTTAATTAAATTTGGCTAATATTATTCTACCATTTAATAAATATTTATTAATTTATTTAATTAATTATTCACACATTATCTATTAATAAATTAATTTGATATTAATTTCCACCTCTTGTGCTGGAATGTCCCCTTCTGGGGATATACCTGATTTTTAACCAAAAATAACAATTCCAACAATACAATTTATTTACAAAGAGTGTTCTGTAAATAAACTACACAATTGCAATTACACTTACAGAAACTTGTAATTACTTAGCATCAAGTATTATGATCATAGATGATCACAATAGGAAAACAATATCCCAAATACATTTGGATCCATTTAATCGCTTATTTCCAACAGCCAACCATATTAGGAATTCGATAGGAAAGCCTGATAGGATGTCACGAGCCTGTCCTCCTCAATCAAGCCCAAGAGCATGGAATGCAATGAGCCTCCGAGTCATTCAGCCCCTTGGCACACAAGTATGACACATCAATCTTGGGGTTAGCATATTTGATGAGGGAACCAGTACTGCTGTATCTCCCTATCACACGTTTCACATTGATTCCAAATATTATTGCTTGTTGGAAATCAAATAAATAATTAGTTACTGATATTTCTTGATGAATTGGTAATTTAATTTAATAAATTAAAGCTTCTTATAGATTTATAAACAAATAATAAATCCAACCACATTGCATATCAATCACTTTTCAGAATATTGTAGGTAGCTGCTATTTTTCTGAATTATACGCAGAATCAGAATTCTCATTCCATGCCCTTCTTGGTTGAATTGCTCTTCCTTTATATCTCCTATTCAGTGGGAGTCATACCTTTTATGCCGACCGTCACCTTTGTGAGGGACGCATCCCTTCATGATTTAAGTGTTGTCTTTTATGTCTTATTGGCAGCAAATTGATAATTTTTGACTAATCCAGTCGGCTCTCTAAAGATGTAAATATTTCTTAAGTGGCCATTGATCCCTCCTTAATCAGGTCAGACTGTCATTTAAATGATTACTGTTATTTATTATTTTAATCTCTTTTATTCTGGTCGGCCCTTCTTTATTTAGTCACCAAGGAATTATTATTTGTAAGGGCAAATTGAGATCTGTTCTTAGTTTTGTGGGGCATGACAGTCCGCCCTCCCCAACATTGCTTGTCCTCGAGAAATAGTGGGATAATCATGGAAAGAGTGTTCAAGATGACTCCAAATAGGAAAATGTTTGCAATTTCTAACCTTTAGGGGGATATACTTTAGGATTCAACTTCCGCTGCACTATATCATATCAGGTTGCTAAATTGGGACCAAGATATGTTACCTCAATAATCAAGAGATGGGAATTTGCACGGTTCATAATTAAGACAGGGTCATCATCTTGAAAATGTCATCAATCATATTTGCAGGAAATTGATCCGGTTGGCCCAATGTTTGCAGTGTCATCAATTATTGCAAGAAATTGATTTGGTTGGTCTATGTTTGCAACAATGTAACGAGTATCTCCTTGAATCAAAGAAAGGGTGTGCTTTCCACATAATAAGATGAGGATAAGAAGCATGACACACATCTATGCAATGTTCTTTGTCAAGAAGGTTTTGAAAATTGTCTTTTTGTTTCACAATCTTGCCTTAATTATAGTAAGGACTGTGTTAAGTGATCAAATTGCATTGACAAGGGGTATGATACATCTTGGATTCTTGTGAAATGGATTTTATTAGGACATGAGTAAATCTAATCAGTCTGTAGCATATAACATTGGGCTTTATATCATGCAGGGGCCATCTGATACAAATTTTGGTGACATCCAAAGATGTGCTTGGTTATATCACTGCATTATCAGTTCAGAGACAGACTCGACTAATTTGTTTTATTTGGCTTACAAGCATAATATGTTTCAATGAATTTTCACAAGATCTACAACCATATTTCTCGATTGTTGTTTGTAAGAAACTGGTTAAGAGATATCCATATAACATATTTGTAGATGTGGCAGCTATCATTGGTCATGGTTTCTGACATTGAGAGGACATTGATTTGAGGATGCAACCTTAACATTAGCCTTGTACTAAAGAAAATTGATGATATTGAAAATAATCTTATGAATGTATTGGAAGAAACTGTTTTTGCTTCAAATGCTTTCAGTGTACTGGAAAACTTGTAGCTAAGTTCTGAAGTGAAAAGCTGAGTTAGTGAAGTTTGTTTTAGCATATTCCAACCTTCAAATTGAATAATTCCAGTTTCAATTTCAATTTCAATTTTATTATGTCTCTCATCTGTGATCTGTCAATGGCTCAATTGATTGAGTAAATCTTGTTTCAGGCAAGGAATATAAATAAGATGTGAAGACTAAGAGTCAACAGACATATCCCCACAATTAGGACACAACAACTCTTCCTTCTCAAGTATGTCATTGCCCCCTATCATAGAAAAATAATACATAAAGAATACATGAAATGGATTGCCACTCTATATCTATTAATATTATTAAGGAGAGGCCCACGAAGAAAAAAAAAATCTTAAACCTCCCTGGTCAGTAATTTGTTGGGAGTGAATAATACTAATTTCACTTCCATCTCTAAGCGGTGTGTAAAATATGATAGACTTCTTAGAAATTAATATAGAATTTTCAGAATTTAATGCTGCAGAGACTCATAGACACTTTAAGAACTAATAGATTACTGTTTTTCGGTGTCTAAGAGTCACCAAATGAATCATATAATATACTGCAGTGAGCAGTCATTACTTGATGAGACGTGACTCATTAATGAGTCACGACTCATCAAGTCGGGACTGTTCAAAGCAGATCACACGGTTCTATTTCCACCATTTTACCAATGCATAATATGCGGTGTTATCCTTAACAAAACACGACAGTGTTTAATACATACTCGATGCATATCGACTATAACACATGCTTGGCGGTGAGTGTAATATAATACACATCAACCTTAATAAAGGTACGACGGTGCATATTAATAACTTACATTTTAAATGTTAGAATTATATTACCGATAGTTATCAGTCTCCATGGTGAAGGCTTTAATATATGAATTCAAACCAATACTATATCAGTTATATCGATAATCATATTTAATAAAACCGATTTGGTATTATCATTATAAATATGTAAACAGTAATATATATATATAGATATATAGATATATATATCTATATCTATATATATATATAGATATATATATATATATATATATATATAGATATAGATATAATTGTAATTACATATACATTAATATATATGTATATTTTAATGTGTATATATATATATAGATTATAATGAAGCATATATATATTGATAGATTATTTCAAGTATAATAATGAAATATACATATATTAATGTGTATGTATAAATAAATACATATACATTAATATGTATATATATTTACATATTAATTATCTAAACAATGCTATCAATTTCAACACTCCCTCTTAGCTAGGGAAGATAATTTGCCATATTCCACCATAATTTGTGATATTATGTAATACATGAAATCATCATGTAAATGATAACTGTTATACACATCACTTTAACTTGTGAAGTGAGGAATCACCTTAGATCGTGATGCTCGTTTTCCATATCATCTTAGATTGTGATATGAGGAATCACCTTAGATTGTGATACCTAGTTTTCATATCACCTTAGATCGTGACATGAGGAATCACCTTAGATCGTGATACCTGATTTTCATATCACCTCAGATCGTGATATGAGGAATCACCTTAGATTGTGATACCTGATTTTCATATCACCTCAAATCGTGATACAAGGATATAGTAACATGAGAACATTACATTCCCTTTACATATAACCCTATTATGGTATGTGCACTGACATATAACAGTCTACCATAACGAATCTCCATTACAAGATTGTCACCTTGTAATATCTAATACAAGTGTTCATTGTCTAAGAAGTGACGTCTAAGAAGTCGTCACTTCTTAGAAATGTACACAGGATGGATGAGCCCATAAGAGGTTTACACATTAAACATCTTTATTATATTAATACAAATAAAAATCATATTACAACCATACCAAGATTTTTCCTGAAGTGATCAACTTTCACCTTGGGAAGAGCTTTGTTAAGAATATCTGCAGTTTGATCTCCTATACTAATATATTTCAACTGAATCACTTTCCTTTCAACCATATCGCGGTCATAGTGATAAGGAATCTCAACATGCTTGGATCTGTCATGAAACACTGGATTTACTGATAACTTGATACAACTCTAGTTATCACAATGAATAGTAGTTGGTTTTAACGGTTTACCAAATAACCCAGTAAGTAGTTTTCTGAGTCATACTACTTCTCTAGCAGCCATTGAAAATGCAATATATTCAGCCTTGGTAGAACTCTGAGCCACTGAAGATTGTTTTCTACTAATCCATGATACCATAGTTGATCCCAAACTAAAACAACATCCTGAGGTGCTTTTGCGATCAGTCACACTTCCAGCCCAGTCTGAGTCAGTGAATCCATGAAGGTCCAATTCTATCTTTTCATATTTGAGTCCATAGTTTAGGGTACCCTGAAGATACCTCAATAAGTATTTTGCAACAGTGAGATGAATCTCTTTAAGTTCACACATGAACTGACTTCAAGTATTTACTGTAAAGCAAATATCTGGTCTGGTATTCACTAAGTACATTAGAGAACCTATTATCTGCCTGTATAGAGAAAGATCTGCAGGTGGGTATTCTGCTGCTACTTCTTTTAGCTTATGAAAATTTGTTTCCATGGGAGAAGACATTGGTCTACAATTTAACATACCAAATCTCTTCAAAATGTCAAGAGTGTATTTACCTTGATTTAGAATAATACTATTTGATTTATGCCAAACTTCTAAACCAAGGAAGTAGTGTAAAAGACCTAAGTCTTTCATATCAAATTCTTTGGCTAAGTCTTTCTTGCATTGGTGAATAAGATGATCCTCTCCTGTAATCAATAAATCATCAACATATAAAATTAATACTAACATATCACCTTTGTTTATTTTGAAGTAGAGATTTCGATCAGCATCATTTTTTGAAAATCCTAACTGCAGAAGGTAATTGTCAATCCTCTCATACCAGGCTCTGGGAGCCTGTTTAAGTCCATATAAAGCTTTCTTTAGTTTGCACACATGTGTAGTGGAATTTTGAATCTCAAACCCTTCAGGTTGCTCTAGATATACTTCTTCTTCAATGGTTCCATTTAAGAAAGCAGTATTTACATCCATCTGATATACTTTCCATCCTTTAGCAGCTGCAATGGCTAGGATTGTTCGAACTAAAGTGTATCGGGCAACAGGGGCAAAAGTTTCTTCATAGTCAATCCCTTCCTTTTGTGAAAAACCTCTGGCTACAAATCTTGCTTTGTACTTCTCTATACTACCATCTATAGCATGTTTGATTTTGAACAACTATTTAGAGGTGACTACTGATTTCTCTTTGGGTCTAGGCACAATGTCCCATACATCATTCTTTATAATAGACTGATATTCTTCTATCATGGCATCTTTCCATACTTGCTGCTGGATAGCATCTGGAACATTTGTGGGTTCTGATTTAGAGAGTTCACTCATAAGGGCTACATAACTAGATAATCTCGAGGGTCTTTTACTTTCCTTGAATGTCCCTGGAGGAGCTCCATAAGACTTTGCTTCTTCTATGATCTTAGTGGCCCAGAGAGGTCTCTTTTTGGGATTTTCTAATGTTAAGAGCTTTTCCTCATTTTCTTCTTCCTCAAAATCCTCCCTCTGAGTCTCAGGTGTAAGATTTTCTTCTATGGAGACATGTTTCTTGTTCTACAAAATTTCTAGCTCTAGAGAAAGCTATGTCTTCTTCAAAGATTACATCCCTGCTTAGTTCAATCTGATTTTGACCAGGTATGTATATATGGTATGCTTTTGAGGTTTCACTAAATCCTACAAAGATACCTTTCTTTCCAGATGGTTCTAACTTTGTTCTCTTTTCTTTTGGTATATGTATATATACGGGACAACCAAATATTCGAAAGTTGCTAATGTCTGGTTTAGTCCCTGAGAAAGCTTCTTCAGGAGTTTTACTATCAATGTGAGAGTGTGGACATCTATTTTGAATATATACAGCAGTATTAGATGCTTCTGCCCAAAGAGAAGTGTCAAGATTTTGATCAAGAAGCATTGCCTTGGTAGCTTCAATAATTGTTCTATTTTTCCTTTCAGAAACCCCATTCTGTTGTGGATTGTAAGGAACAGTGTACTCCCTCTTAATCCCAACCTCTTTGCAAAATTCCTTAAAAATGTCCGATGTGTATTCTTTGCCATTATCTGATCTTAGGGTCTTGATTTTCTTTCCAGAAAAGTTTTCAGTGATTGATTTGAAGTCTTTAAACATTTTCAAGATCTCCTCAGATTCTTTATGTTTAAGGAAGTATATCCAAGTCTTTCTAGAGAAATCATCAATAAAGATTACATAGTATTTGCATCCTCCTATTGATGGAACGGACATTGGTCCACATAAGTCTGAATCAACTAATTCCAGTACATTGTTTGTTCTACTCGAACTGTTTTGAAATGCCCCTTTGTGTTTTTACCTAAAGCACAACCTTTGCATGCCCCAGGGTGATACTATTTAAGTTTTGGTAATCCAGTGAAAAAAAAATTCCATAGAAGATAGAGCCTTGTAGTTTAAACTTTAAATGTCCTAGTCTTCTATGTCATATTTCATTTTAGTTGGTGATTTCATTAATTAGGACTTGATTTGATTCAGTACATAACTCATATAGACAACCTTGCCTTCTACCTATGATATGGGCTTGCTTAATAGTGGATTTCTTTGGCCAAGCTTTTAATTTACCATCCATAAAGGTTACTCTATATCCATTATCCTCAAGTGCAGATATGGATACTAGGTTTCTCTTGATACCTAGTACAAACAGTACTCCAGTAAGTTGAATGGAAATACCGGTCTTTAATTTGATAGTGCATGTCCCAACACCCTTCACTGGATAAGCAAAGTCATCTCCAATAGTCACTTCCTCATCGGATTCTTCTATCATAGAGTCTAGTAGTTCTTTGAATCCTGTAATATGTCTAGAAGAACCACTGTCAATAACCCAAGTGCTTTTATTTGAAACTTTGTTTGAAAGTGCAGAATAGAGCACAAATTTCTCATTTTTGGGTTCTTCCTTAATCTTCTTCTTTGTTTTGGTGAATGAAGCCTGATGGTTCTTATATGGGCAATTTATTACATAATGTCCATATTTATCAGACCTAAAACACCAGACTTTAGACATATCTCTTTTATTATTATTTTTAAGATTAAATTTCCTTTTCTTGAAGTGTCTGTTCTTTTTCTTGTGAGTATTCACATTTAGTGCATGAAGATCTTCATCAATGGTTTTCTTCTTTAGTCCTTTCTTGTCTAGTCTTGATTCCTCTTGAAGGCAATTTGTTCTCAGTCGGTCAAATTTTGGAAATTTAGACCTAGCACTTATGCCCGAGACAAAAGTCTCCCAAGATTCAGGTAGACCATCTAATGCAATCAATGATAATTCCTTGCCATCAATTTCATAGCCAAGTATTGATAATTGATCTCTTAGAGCTGAAACTCTCATAAAGTATGAATTTATTTTCTCACCTTTGTTCATACTTATGTGATTTATCTCCCTTTTCAAGGCTAATTTCTTGCTGGCATTACTTATCTCATAAGTTTTCTGTAGTGCTTTGAACATTTCATATGCTCTTTCATATTTTGCTAATATTGGAACAATGTGGTCTCTAACTCCATTAATGATGATCTTCATTGCTTTGTCGTTTCCTTCAGTCCAAGTTGATATGTCAGGTTCTGCTCCTGGTTTTAATTTGTCTTCTCTTATGAAAGATTCGACTTTATTTTCTTTTAATAACATTTATGATTCTGAACTTCCATGATTGAAAGTTGTCAGCACCCTCAAGTCTGTCCTCGAATCTGATAATGCTTGCCATTTGGAATGTAATGTATTCAATCTAAATCTTAATTTCTTGAGTTTATCAGCCACTTGGATCCTTCAGAACCAGTGCTCTGATACCATGTAAAATATGATAGACTTCTTAGAAATTAATATAGAGTTTTCAGAATTTAATGTTGCAGAGACTCATAGACACTTTAAGAACTAATAGATTACTGTTTTTCGGTGTCTAAGAGTCACCAAATGAATCATATAGTATACTGTAGTGAGCAGTCATTATTTGATGAGACGTGACTCATTAATGAGTCACAACTCATCAAGTTGTGGCTGTTCAAAGCAGATCACACGGTTCTATTTCCACCGTTTTACCAATGCATAATACGCGGTGTTATCCTGATCAAAACATGACAGTGTTTAATACATAGTCGATGCATATCGACTTTAACACGTGCTTGGCAGTGAGTATAATATAATACACATCGACCTTAATAAAGTTACGACGGTGCATATTAATAACTTACGTTTTAAATGTTAGAATTATATTACCGATAGTTATCGGTCTCCATGGTGAAGGCTTTATCATTAATGTTTATATTATATATGAATTCAAACCGATACTATATCGGTTATATCATTAATCATATTTAATAAAACTGATTTGGTATTATCATTATATATATGTAAACATTAATATATATATATATATATATTAATGTATATGTAATTGTAAAATATATACATATATATATAGATTATAATGAAGCATATATATATTGATAGATTATTTCAAGTATAATAATGAAATATATATATATTAAGGTGTATGTATAAACAAATACATATACATTAATATTTATATATATTTATATATTCATTATCTGAACGATGCTATCAATTTCAACACGGTGGTTTATTATTTCTAAACAGGTCTTGAACAGCAGCAACTGAATGGAACGGGTGTGACTTTTCAATGCAAACAGATGTATCTCTTGATGACCAAAAGTTATGACCCACTTCACCATGAAAGGTATAAAGGGACAAGCTAATTTGAGAAGGTGTCGATCAGATAAGATATTCTGAAATCTGAATTGAATCCAGAGAAAGCAGCAAATTACATTTTACAAGTAATTAGTATGCAATAGGTATAAGTCTGTCATTTATTATAAAATCTCCTATTAAGTCTTTTAATTTATTTATCATTGAATCACTTTGACATTCCATCAAGGATTTAGCATTAGTAATTATTCATTGGAATTTAATAAAGTAATCATATTACAAAACTGGGAAGGAAACATAATAGGGAGATGCAGGAGTGCCGGACCCCTCAATCAAGTAGACACCCCTTGAGTTAGTTGCTTGTGGGCCAAGGGGTCGGATTGACTTGGTTGGTTGTTCAGCGCTCTTGGGCTTAATTGTTGAGGATAGTCTCCCGGCATCCTATGGTGCTTTCCCCTCGAGATTCTAATATGGTTGAAGCTATGGTGTGCATGTTTACAATAGGAAACTTCATTATCTTTTGTTTGATGTTAATTGATTATTTTTTACTAAATTCAATTACTATTGTGTAATCTAGAGAAAGAATGCTCTTTCAAATAAATTGTACTTTTGGATTTGTTATTTATTTGGGCAAAATTAGGTATATCCCAAATGGGGAAATTACAACTAAGATTATTATTTACTTTAATTTCAAGAATAAGTAAGATAGAGAAATTGAAGGTAAGTTCTAGGATAGAACCATGTAACTTGGCTGGGTCATAATTATTTGATGCAATATGGTTAATATTGAAGCCTTGTGCTGGCTTGAATAAGTCACCGTGAAAGTTGAAGTGTCTAACTTAAGTTAGAAATGGTACAATTTATCGTGTTGGACATTAATACTGCCACCTTATACTAACACATGGAGATCTTTAGAAGGAAGGGTAAAATTTGATTTGATAGCAATTTCATCACAAAATAATTTCCAAGGAGAGATAATAATGGGTTCAAGTTCAAAGTATGTCCAAAACCCCTTTTTAGAGGAGTCCCAATGGAATGATGCTACAAACCTTCGAAGACCTGTCATGCATTGTATGGTCCCTTCTACTTGTCCATGTCTAAGGACTCTCTCCATTCTTCGAATGATACCATCCTTGGGGTTTCATCAGATAAGCCTTGTAAAATTACTTCTCAAAGTTGTGTTGGAAGTGAAGCTCAATCTTTTGGAAGTCTTGGTAGTAACTTCCTAACGAATGTAACCAATGGATGCCCAACACTACCTCATTATCACTCATGTAAACCACATAGAAGTCTTCCTTAATTTGATGTCTTCCCAAGGTGATGCTCAACTATTGGATCCTTTGTGTGCATGGGCTAGTGAACTCATCTACCATGACCGCCTTGAATCCTTTGAAGTCTTCAGATTTTAATTTCATCCTTGTCACTAATCCTTCATTGATGGAGTTATGGGTGGCACCACTATTGTTACGCCCCTTCCCATATATAAATAAACCCAGGGACTCAAATTAAAAGAAAATAATAGTGTTCCTAAAAAGGGCCAACCCAAGTTAAGTCCATGATTAGAGCCGACCTAGGTTCAAGGTGTTAATATTAGCATAGATGGAGTCCAACCAAGACGAAGAGAAATTAATTAATAAAGGGAGGAAGCAATTAAATAAGGGAATCGGCTGAGAGGCCTTCGGGGGCAGCAATATCCAAATGGTGTATAAATGAAATTAATCAAAAGTTGAAGCGGTATCCAGCTTTGAAAAGGTGTAACTCTTGCCAAGGGATAGGGGTGTTATGAAGAGTTATGACTCTCTCCAAATGGGGGATATAAAAGGAAGAACAACTCAGGCAAGAAACCATCGAATAAGGAACAAGAGATAAGAAATAAGTAATCTGATCTGGATTAAGAGCAGAAATAAATATTCAATGGCAGCAAATGGATTAAAGATAACATTTGTGAATAAAATCAATTTATAGGTGTGCTTAAATGCATTCAAGCTATAGTAATATTTGCAACAACTATTAAATTTTGTGAGTAATATAAATGATTCTCTTAATTATATATGATAAAGGATTCGTTTAATAACCTATTTTGAATTTAGAGAAATGGATTGCAAATAGGAAGGATGGCCAGCCTTTTGAGTTCACAAGATCCAAGCATGCCACCCCCGAGATAAAAATTAGGCTCATTGGCCCAAGAGCTTCAAGTGGCCTTGGGCTTGAGGTCCCATCAAGTATGCCATCCTGGGATGGAATGGACAGCCAACCTTCCCTGCTCGTGGTCCAAGATATGGAATGGAAGACCAACACTCTTGGGCTTGAGCAAGGAGGACAGTTAGCCTCCAAGGTGAACTGAGGGATGGAAGGGTGACCCACCTTCCATGCTCTCACAGTACAAGTGCGACCAACCTTGACGTTGTAGTTTGCAACCCTTTCAAAAATTCTTAATAAGGCTATTATGAGAATCCCTATTGGGATAGCTAATTCCTTGATTAAATTTTTTATATGAGAGCGTTTATATGATTTCATGATGTATAATAGAGTATATGTGTTATCTTGACTTGTGATTTATTGTCAACTTCCTAGCGACTAACCTTATGTGCAAGACCTAAACCAAGATTTATCTTTTTAAAGGCATTTTAATTGGTAAATTTGTACTCTTGACTGTATTACATTTCTTACATTTGGTCGGAATTGTAATTTTAGAGAAAATTATAAGAATATCTCCAAAGGGGACATTACAACTATCTAGATTCTACTATGACGATCACTCTTTGTCCTTGTGTACCACTACGGATTAGGAAAGGGTGGTATTTGGAAGCCCTAGAGAGTGTTGCCAAAGTGCCCTCTTCTTCATCGTCTTGTCTTCTTTTCAGTGTTTCATATTCTTCTTCATCATCTGATATTGCTTCTAAGTTGTATGTTTGTACCCTTCCTCCACAAATATGTCCTCACACCCATTTTTCTTTACAGCAGAAACGTTATCCCTTCTTTCGAAAACTCATCTCTTTCATCACTTGGATTGAAGGGTTGAGGAGACAATGTTTTCTGATGCACATCTATGTCAAGGCAATGTTTTTTGATGCTCATCTTTCTTACAAAAGGGTTAGGTATGCATGTTTGAGGATGGGATTTTTGTAAAGGTTTTCTTCTTTGTGATGTGATCTCCGACCTTAATGCCTTTTACAATACATCTTGAAGTAATGTAGGATCAAGAGTGCTCAGCAAGCCACAAATTGATTATTTTAACCCTTCAATAAATAGGTAAGTCTACCTTCACTAATCTTATGGTACTGTGGCTGATTTTTTGGAATTATGTTACATAATCCTTTACAAACCCTTATCTATGTTGCAAGGTTCACACCCTGCAGGCCCACATTGGGTGCAGGTGCGTGTATGGGTGCAGGCTAGGTGCGTGCCCAACCCTGTGGGTGCACCAAGGTGCAAAACCCCGCGCATCCAGGCACACCCACAGGGCTGGTCGTTCACCCTGTGCACACCCAGCCTACACCCAAGCGCACAATCTCTCCTTTTGTAAGGAACCATACTTGGAGAATGTTATCCTAGCATACAGATTCCATTTCTAGAACAAGGATGTACTCTTTCTATGAGAAATAAAAACAAATTAGAGTTTTTTGTTTGAAAAAAAAGATTAGTAAGACTAGGTTACAAATAAAAACTAAAAGTCGATTCCCACAAGAAGTTGTAAAGACTAAAATTTGCTTCCTCCCCAGAACAGCAAGGCAATGATATTTAAAGCTGAAGATTGTGTTCTTTAACTCTGAAAACCTCATCATCTTCTTTCTTTTCACAGTAAAGGAAAAACAACAAAAATAAATCCAAAACATTTTGATTCTTTAAAAAATAAAAATGTTATCAACTCAAACCAAAAGAATTGGTTGGGCAAGAGTAAAGACTACTACCAAACCCCACTACTCTGCAAAGGGCCTTTCCTTGATATCTTTTTGATAGTCCTTTTGATGATTGATGAACATTGAATCATGTTTCATGAACTACATTTTGTAATTCAGTATTTGTAATGATTTTCATTGGAATCGTGAACATAGACATATATGATATCATTGATAAGGCTTATTTGAATATTTGTCAACTATCAATTGGCATTTAATATTTACCTTTGGCATTTAGCATTGATCAATTATCAAGTATCATACTATGAAATGATTAAGTTTTACAATTCTGTATATTTCTCTTTTTTTGTATATATAATACATATGTATACACATACCCATACGCACCCAAACCCCTAAAACAAAATTCACACACCCACATACCCGATTCACATACCCGCATCTGTCCCCACACCTGAACCAGTAACTTAGACCCTTATTGTTTCAATTGTGTTAGTTCTTTGAAATGCCTCTCGGGATGCTTTTGATCAAACCGTTTTATGAGCCTTTGTGTGAATTCATCATAGGTTGCTATGTTTTGTACCCTTGAATAATAATGTCATGATGCTAGTCCAATGTTCCATGGGGACACATCCCCCCAAAAAAACTAGCGTCCCCAGTAAGGCGGTTTAGGGTTTAGGGTTTAGGGTTTAAACTCAGAATCAAAATTCTCATTCCATGCCCTTCATGCATGAATTGTTCTTCCTTCTATATCTCCTAATTCGACAGGACCCATACCTTTTCATGGCAACCATCACTTTTGCAAGGGGTACATCCCTTCATGATTTAAGTGTTGTCTTATTATGTGTTATTGGCGGCTAATTAATAATTCTTGACTAATCCAATTGGCCCTCTAAATTAGAAATATTTCTTAAGCAGTTGTTGAAGGGATGTTAGCCCTTTATTTAAATGATTGCAGCTATTTACTATTTTAATCTCTTTTGTTCCGGTTGGCCCTTCTTTATTTAGTCACCAGGGAATTATTATTTATTAGGGTCAATTGAGATCTATTCTTAGTTTGGCGGGGCATGACATGTGCACCAATAATTGAATTGATTAATTCCACATCGCCTAGTAGAGAATCTAGTCTAATTATTTCACTCAGAATCACTCTGAGTCCCACTCATCAATCAAATCCACTTTACTCATCCATGAAATCAATTAACTGTTCCATACAACATTCAACTCCTCTTGATTCATTCTTGCACTTAGTTAATTCTCCATGGAAGCAGTTGACTCATCAATTAGATCTATTATCTCCCTAGTTGCATTGAAGTGAGAAGTCATAATTATTTTAATCAAAAATTAAAACAATGTGCAACTCTCCTGTGCATGCCACATCTCCTCATCAGTCCCCCAAATCATGAATCAAATCTTAGGCTCTAGATTGAATACTAGCCATTCATCAAACTACCTTGTAAATTCATAAACCAAATCCAGCTTTACATCATTATCAAGCATCACAAAGCATTTAAATCCATATCAAAATTCTGTCAGTTTGTCATCCAAGGTATAATATTGTTAAGCTGGCAAATTGAACACCCACATTACAATGACCAAAAGTTTATACACACTCAATCAAAGGTTTTTGTGTGTTTAAATTGATATTAGTCTGTTACTATTTCATTTGCATGCATACAGTATGACAGCAATAGACAATGCTCTCAGGGTGTGAAAACCGGTGTTTTTTAGACAGGTAGACCTGCTTACTATGCTACTCATATTTATAGATTGTTTAGATTATTATGGTCAATGCCAGCACTGAAAACCTCTGAAACAGCTACAAATAAGGTTTATATCAGCAAAGTATATAAAATAATCCATCTGTTTTGCCCATGCTCAAAACAAATCATGTTCAATCCTTTCAATTCATTTGTTAAAGCCTATATCAGAGACCACTAACAAACTTTATCTGTCTCTCCATTTGTGTTCAGTGACAGCTCTTCTCGATAACTCCATAAAGATGTCAAACCCATTGTTATAGTACCCACCATGTGATCTGTCACAAAAGCACTCTTTGCTGATGAAGCATGAGCAATTATATACCTTTTTCAAAAATCTGTGGTTACGATCAGGTGTCACAGTGATACCTTTCAATCAAATCATTTGAGGATATAGTATCCAAAACATCAAGTTCATATGGGAGAATACTGACAGCTATTCATGCATAACATGGTAATGGTAATATACTTTTAACACATTAGAGGAAAAGAAGAAAACTGTAAATGCGGAGTAACTATAACTGTAAAGATTGTGTTCACATAAGGGATAAGCCAATACAGACACTATCCAGCTATGATTGCCATCAGGACTCATCTACTTCAAAAAGACTGAGAAAGGTAAGCGAATGCAAAAAATAGAAAACCTTGGAGGCTTTCCCTTGTTTAAATACAAAAATAGGGCTAATATGAAAGAAATAAGCATAGAATGTTAAAATCAAAGCTCATGAGACTGACTTATCACATAAGCCACAAGGAGATGACATTTATTCCTGCACACACCCATAAGAGTGCGAAAATAATGGTCTGAGGTCCTTTAATCTAAAAGGCTTTATAAAAATGCAGCTTGAAGATTGTACCTGTGATCTGTTAGTCTTGTATTTCATGGCCACCGGGTGAACATCTGACTCTTAAATCACAAAAATTCCCAAAAGTTTCAAGCTGTTTCCTGGTATAATATATCATTGACTACTCTTTGGTTAATACTGATGGTAAGTTCCTCTATTTGACAGCAAAAATGTCTTGTTACATGTCAAAGACTGCATCTGAAATCTGTTAAGGACTCTACTAATGTATGGTACCCTTGCTTTCCATTTCTCAGCAATTTGACAATAATTCACAGAACTCAAAATGCTTAAAATATAGCATTCCAATTCATCCAAAAAGAGGAATTTTTCCATGGCACATCATATGCAATACAGCTAGTTCAAAACCTGCTTCAAGTTCTTCAAGGGTCAAACAATGTGGGCATGACTGACTGGATCTGTACTTATGTGTGAAGCAAGAGCCACTTCATTTCTAATGCATGGGTTCTAACTGAACTTCCATTCCTTGTGATGGACGATGACCCTGCTCTGTGGGGAATGGCCTATTAGAATGTAACAGATCTAGAGAATCGTCATCTTCATTATTCTCCATAACCCAATTGCTTCTAGATGAAATTCTGAACTTTTTCCTGCTTTTAGACTCTCGATATTCCAAGTAAACCACAGCCATGGCACCAACAAGAAACCACAGAATCAGAGCCCAGTTAAGTCCTTTCACATGCTCGACACCATATCTATCTCCAAGTTGTCTCATTCCACTTATGAGAGCTACAATTCCAATCACAACTGCACTCCTTCCGGTAGCTATGTGCAAGTACTCCCAAAGGATCCTTTTTGAAGAAGGCATTTCTTCTGTAGTTGGCTTCTTTGGGCGTAAGTATGCATTGACTGGTTGGGCACATGCAAAAAGTATGGCTGTCAACCCAAACTTCACATGCAGAGATCTTAAGGAGAATCCCCTGAGTTCAGCTGCAGCAAAAAGTACACCAAGTAGCATAACTGCTATACCAGAATATTGTAAATACACATGGATCTGAAACCAACCATCTCCTTTCACATGCTTCAAATATCTTGCTGCTAATATTCCTCCAGGGAGCAGAATTCCCCAAGCAAGAAACATCATAAAACCATGAACTGCTAAAACAGGGCGAAGTGCTTCATCAGCCTCAGCTGCACCCCTTAACAAATGCACCAAGACAGCCCGCGTGCTAGTATCTGAATGCATATTTCTTTCACTTAAGTGTTCCTCAGACCAAAGAGTGCCAATTGCCCACACAACTTTTAATGGTGTAGATGGATCAATAATATTCTTACAATAAATTTTTCCACTGCACTGTGGATTCAAAGGGCGAGTAAATTCAAAGGTAAGAATTCCATTCTCAGATTTGCATCTTAAATCTGATATTTTTTCTTCAGTAGGGTGTATTCTTGAGGATTCCTGTCCATCGATCCAGTACGTTCCCAAATTCCCTTTTCCCATGCCATCAACCCAACCCACATATGCAAAACTATTCACCATCCCAGCACCTAAACCAATCGCTATATAACCACTTTTACGCTCTCCTCGAACAGCAAGGGATATTGAAGTTTCTGATAAAGTCCAAAACAAAGAAATTTGCTGATCATCTAGAAAAACACTGTTATTGTACATATCAGAAAGCCCACCATCAACCACTTGCACCTTCCAACCCATTTTCTTTTCATAGAATGATTGGTAGAAGACTTGATCAGGTGTTTTACGATCTGGAGTCCACTTTAGCTCGAAAGGATTAGCTGGAACCCCATGAGCATCTTCTCCACCTGCATAGATGGTATCATTTTGAGTTTTATTTACAGATGAAGCCCCACCAATGGGATCTGAAGTAATATAAAATGCAACATCATGACCGGCTTGTACTGAGAATGTCACTGGCACGCCTCTTTCAACTTTTAAACTGGGAGCCTCTTTCTTGTTTATGTACAATACCTTCACTGGGTTTGGTGGATTAGGATAGTGAACTGCATTATCTGCTCCAACAATAAGAGGTGATTTCCCATCGGCAACAATTACAGCTCGGTCATCCTTGGTTTCTGCCTCTAATGGTCCCAAACATTTGTCTACACTATCTGTAACCCTGAACATGGTATTACCATACGTAGCACCATGGTTCTGAGGTAAGTACAAAGGGCGGAGACTATCCGGTGGCCTCATTACACCCAATGCCCAAATCACACTCATATTATCAGTGGCATTCACTGAGACATCAAACTTTGCATCCACACTTTGCAGAGGCCTTTGGTAACGGATTAAAGACACGCCATCTTGCCTTTGACCATATACAAGTCTTGTATTATTGACCTCACTGTTTCCCTCAGAATCTGCATAAACATAATCAGGACAGACTCCTAAAGGACCACCATCCTTGTTTAATTCACATTCACTATATTTTGTAATATAATAATCATCAGCAAACGGGTGACCTTGATCAGTAAATCCAGTCACTGCCACATCTGCATGAAGCATAGGCCTGCTCAGAGATCCAGGCCGTGCCCACCCAAATGCCATATAATGCTGCTCGCTCACAACAGCTTCAAGTCCAATATCAATTACATCTCTAACTCTGTTTAAAGACCATCTCAGCCTAAAATTTGTTGCAAGCTCAATACAACTGTCGAACATGACAGGTTGTTTGGCACCCCTCTTAACTCTATACTCAGATCCGTTTTCATTTGAGGGAGCAGGTGCAGGGCTCGGTGCCAGAGAAAATTCGTCGTCAAAATCAACGGAATCATTGGCAACTTTCAGCAGCACATGCCCAAAATCAGATGCAGTGGTACCATCCCATACACCCAGAACACTAAACTGATCCCACGTATAATTACTCAATCTAACCACCATAGAATCATTCTTATAGGTCCTATTGAGTTTCTCCTCTGATACAATAAACCCCTCGGTCAAATTCTGAAAATCATCTCCATGAGCGCCCCACCAGACCACAGTACTCCCTTCTATCATATCAAAATTGGTCACTCTGAAGGAGCAATCATCCAAAACTGTCATCACCCCCCTGAGTTGATGTTGTACCATTTTAAATTCCCCCGTAAAACCTACCATGGAACTGTTGTGGGTGCAACTTTTTCCTACAGATTCCGCATTTGAAAAAACCCCCAACATCATAAAGCCTAAAATAACCATGCCCACAACAGATAACACTATTCTCGTGCTCGACCCCATTACCAAACCACCCAAGCCCATTGGAGCTATCATTAAGCCAACAAAGTTTCAAAATGGAAATACTAAAAACAAGCTAATAAAGAACAAAAGTTCCTTTCCATTCAAGAGCTGGTACATACCTTTAATAAGAGATCTCAAATTCTAGAAGGCATTTCCCCTTTGGCCGATCTATGGCTTGATCTGGTCCTTGGTATTGGAACGATCGATGTATTAAACAGAGAATCCTTCGAAGGAGAAAATCCAGAAATATTGTGTATGGCGTGGGAAAAGTGTTTTAGAAGGTAGTGGGGTGGCCTTTTCACGTCGGTTGTGTTGTGGTGCGGTTTCTGTGGAGTTTCTAGTTGCCGGATTTCTTCTACGATTTGACTTTCACAAAGTGAGACAGAACCCCCAGAGCCTTAGGACTTGCAGAAAAGTAAAGGATTAAGAAGATTTTCTTTATGAGAATTTACATTCCTAATTGAGTGAAAACTCTCACAAGCCAAGGATAGTCTTGAAGTTAGAAATTAAAACATAGTCCAATTTTAAGGTCAAAGGGAAAATAAATATTCTGCCCTTTAAATGAGGAGAAAAATATTCTGGTAAATAAATAATATTTAAAAAATTTAGAGGGAATAACATGTTCTAGAATTGTAATATATATGTAAATGAATTAAATGTTTAAAAATTAATAAATTTTAAAAATGGTGATGATAAAAATATATATATCTATTAAAATAAAGATGTTAATGATGGGTTGACTTATTTAAAGGAGTGGTTGAAACATTTCGTTGATAAGGTTATCACTAAGGTTCAAACTCTCGTTGGGCTATTGTGCTTGCAAGTTTTGTGCATACACTGGTCATTGTGCTCACGAGTTTGAATTTGTGGAGTATAAACCAAAAAAATAAAGATGTTTGTTGATGTTTGTAGCTTCGATCAGATAAAATGATTATAATATTATGAGAAAAGATATATATATATATATATATATATATATATATATATATATATATATATATATATATATATATATATATATATATATATATATATATATATTTGTGTGTGTAGATCTCTTCCCATAATAATAATATTATGGATTGAATAAACATCATATAAACAAATGTACTATATTATGATCATCGATCCATGGAAGAATCGATGGATATGCAAGACCGATTAACATCGGTTATGAAAATAATTATCTATATCGATATGTTATATGTTATACATCAGTTAACTATATCGATACGATATCGGTTATAGATTTGTTAATATATATCAATTTATTTGTATTAGTTAACACTTGCATCGTTTAACATTTGTATCAGTTAACATATACTAATCGATTAGCATTGTGATCGGTCACATTGAACCAGTGATCTATCGTTATGAGGAGACACGTTAATATAGGGACATGTCTCCTCATGGAAACATGTCCCTATACTAACTTGCCTTCCTTATATATGCTCATTCGTAGATCAAACAAAGACAAGCATATACAACAAATTGAATGCAAGTCTTATTCTCCTTAAAATCGGTTCATAGAAATATTAGATATATAAATAAATAAATAAATATATCTAATATCTAATATTTCTATGCACTGATTTTAAGGAGAATAAGACTTGTTCTCCTTAAAATCAATTCATAGAAATATCAGATATTAGATATATTTATTTATTTATTTATTTATTTATAAATAAATATATCTAATATCTGATATTTCTATGAATTGATTTTAAGGAGAATAAGACTTGCATAAATAAATAAATAAATATATCTAATATTTCTATGAACTGATTTTAAGGAGAATAAGACTTGCATTCAATTTGTTGTATATGTTTATATATAAATAAATAAATATATCTAATATCTAATATTTCTATGAACTGATTTTAAGGAGAATAAGACTTGCATTCAATTTGTTGTATATGCGTGTCTTTGTTAGTCATATAAATAAATAAATATATCTAATATCTAATATTTCTATGAACTGATTTTAAGGAGAATAAGACTTGCATTCAATTTGTTGTGTATGTTTTTCTTTCTTTGATCTACGAATGAGCATATATATAAGGGAGGCAAGTTAGTATAGGGAAATGTCTCCTCATGTCCCTATACTAACTTGCCTCCCTCATATATTCACATTCGTAGATCAAACAAAGACAAGCATATACAACAAATTGAATGCAAGTCTTATTCTCCTTAAAATCAGTTCATAGAAATATTAGATATTATATATATATATATATATATATATATATATATATATATATATATATATATAATGCGATTACATATATAAATGAGATTTTGAAAGGAAATTAAAACCTTATAATCTAATCCCAAACTTTAACATGGTATCAGAGTCAGGTTCCTTTGTTAAAGTCTAACCACTTGAAGGAAGATCCTATTAGATTGAAGGAAGCTCAAGATTAGATTTTTTGGAACTCTTCTACCTACAAAATGGTGAACAGAATTAGACTTGAGGACAAACATGAAGGTGCTTCAAATTTTGAATCCTCGAAACTACAAATGATGCTAATACTAAGAAAGAATGAGTTAAAAATAGTCATAGAAAATCCTCCTAAATCTAGTGAGAATAATGAGAAAAGCCAATGGGAAAAGGACAACACCAAAGCAATGGAACTATTAGTAGATGGAGTAAAAGATCATCTAATACCTATTATCACAAAGTTAGATTATGCATATGAAATGTTCAAAGCCCTGGAAAACATGTATGAGATCAACAACACTAGCAGGATTCTTACTCTTAAAAAAAAACTCTCTAATATTAAAATGAATAAAGGAGAAACCATCACCTCATAACTTATGAGGATAACAGAATTAAGAAACCAACTCTCAACAATTGGTCATATATATGATAATAAAGAGTTAATTATGGTAACTTTAAATGGACTCCATGTGTCTTGAAAAAACTTCAAACAAGGAATAAGTGCTCGCTCCAAATTTCCCAAATTTGATCGACTAAAAGTTGGCTGCATTCAAGAAGAGTGTAATCTAATATATAGAGGAATCATTGTGGAATCCACAAATGAAGATATTTAGACTCTCACTGCTAAATTGAAAAGGAAAAAGGGCAAGAACTCAAATGGTAAACAATCATTCAAGAAACATAGAGACCTCTCTATAATACAATGTTATAGATACAACAAATATGGTCACACTGCATTAAAATGTCCCAACAAACTTAAACTTCAAGCTTCCCTTGTTGAAGTCAATAATTCAGATTTGTATTCAGAGAAACTTGTATTCTAAAGAACTTCAAGATATCTTGTGATTAAGAGGGAGTTCACTGATAAAGATGGAACACTTATGAGGTAAACTTGATATGATTGTAAAATTGATTATTGTACTAATTTTATTTCATTACTATATGGGTCCTGTGTAAATCATGAGGAAGTGACGACTTCCAAATGATTATCGTGTTGTATTTGTTAAAGTTATTAGAAGGTGATGATCTTACAATAACTTGATATTCTATCATGATAGACATCTTATGATGGCTTAAATAGATCATGATAGATGATATCTTGCATGGTGGATTGAGTTCCTTAAACAAATCATGATCTTCTATTGTGATAGACATCTTATGATGGTTGAAATATATCATGATAGATGATATGAATGTTCCTATGGTAAGTGCACATTACCTATGGACATTTGTTGTGTACTTGGTGGACATCATGCGACTTGATGTTGGTAGGTCATTACTTTGAGTACTTGGTGAATATCATGAGACTTGATACTATGTGGCCAATGCTCCTAATATCATGAGATGATATCTTTATAAACTTTTTGAGTACTGGGTGTACATCATGAGACTTGATTTTGGTAGGTCATTACTCTAAGTACTTGGTGAATATCATGCGACTTGATATTCTATGGCCAATTCTCCCAATATCATGAGATGATATTTCTTATGAATCCATAAGTTATGCTGAATATCATGAGACTTGATATTCCTAGTCAGACCATATCGTTGATATCACGATGATGTGATACCAAAATAAACTTTCACAATTAACTTTGTGTTGCTCTCTTGGATGATGGATTTTATCTTCCCTAGCTAAGAGGGAGTGTTGATGTTTGTAGCTTCGATCAAATAAAATGATTATAATACTATGAGAAAATATCAATTTATATTATGCATGCATATATATATATATATATATATATATATATATATATATATATATATATATATATATATATATATATATATATATATATATATATATATGTTACTATATATCTACATACTTATATTTAATTGTATTTGATCTCTTCCCATAATAATAATATTATGGATCGAATAAACATCATATAAACAAATATTTTATCTCATGACCATCGATCCATGGAAGAATCGATGGATATGCAAGACCGATTAACATCGGTTATGAAAATAGTTATCTATACCAATATGTTATCAGATATACATTAGTTAACTATACTGATATGATATCAATTATAGATTTTATATATATATATATATATATATATATATATATATATATATATATATATATATACACCAATCGATTAGCATTGTGATAAGTCACATTGAATTAGTGATCTATTGTTATGAGGAGACACGTTAATATAGGGACATGTCTCCTCATGGAGACATGTCCCTATACTAACTTGCCTCCCTTATATATGCTCATTCATAGATCAAACAAAGACAAGCATATAAAAAAAATTGAATGCAATTCTTATTCTCCTTAAAATCAGTTCATAGAAAATATATTAGACATTTGATATATATATATATTTGTTTAAATATATGTATTATATATATTATGTGATTACATATATAAATGAAATTTTGAAATAAAATTAAAACCTTATAATCTGATCCCAAACTTTAACAATGTCAACAATATTTAGATTGTGTGTTTTGGACTCAATAAATGTATTGTTCATTATTTTAGATTATTTTTATGATTAAGGATTCAATTCTACTAGTATGGATCAAATTTCTATTGAATTTGATATGGGGTGTATAAATTTGATTTCCAAAAACTTATTCAAATATCACTTTGAGTCCCATTGTTGCTTGCCTTGATGTTCTCAATCTATTATGTTGCTCACAGCAGTTGAAACATTTTGTTTGTAAGGTTATCACTAAGGTTCAAACCCTCATCAGGCTATTGCACTTGCAAGTTTTGTGCCTACACTAGTCATTGTGCTCATGAGTTTAAATTTGTGGAGTATAAACCAAAAAAATAAAGGATGTCAATAATATTTAGATTGTGTGTGTTGGATTACATTTATTCATTATTTTAGATTATTTTTATGATTAAGGATTCAATTTTACTAGTATGTATAATCACCCAAAAATGATCTAGTAAACTTTGAGCTCCACTCTAACATTAAAAATTTAAATACTAGACTAAATCTTGTGCTTAATCAATTTTTCATATTTATTTAATCTCTTATCTCTTGATCAAATCATCATTTTATCATTTATTTGATTATATCCTTAAGTTTGACCACTTTATCCTAAGTTTTATTTAATTAAGAGAACATGCTCCCTTTTAATTAAATAATAAAATCACTTTATCCTAAGCTTTATTTAATTAAGAGAACATGTCCCATTTTAATTAAATAAAAAATCTTTTTAATTAAATAATGGAAACCACTTTGCTAAAAAATAATATAAATAATAAAATAAAAAGGAAAAGGAAAGTGCACTTTCCAATGAGATGGAATATTTTGACTTTTGAAAAAAGCTTTTGCCTCTTTATCTCAACCACTCATTGTTTTGCCTCTTAATCATGTCCATTGATTTTGCCTCTTGAGAATCTTGAGCACATGGATCAACCGAGATTTAATCTCTACCCTTGTTCATTTCTTTTTGCCTCTTAATCTTGACCATCCATTCATTTCTAAATTCATTTAAAAGGAGACTCTCTCCTCATTCTTGGTGATCAATCTATCCTTTATCTTCACCTCTTCCAAGAAGATATCTCTCCACCTCCTATATCTTATCCATCTCCCAAGAAAGATCAAGCTACTCCTTCCATCATCTCTAATGAGCTTATTGAAAATCAATATAATAGTACTCTTCCTATATTATCTAAACATCCTTGTCAAGATCATAATACTCCAACAACTCCTTGTCATAATCCCTCATATCCATCTCAAACATATCCTATATTTCCTACTCCTTTGCATAAGAAAGCTTGTGTTGCTCCTATCACAGTTGCTCCTATCAAAGCTACCCATGAGCCTATTGGTATAAATAAGAATCTTACAAATCAAAGCCTTGGCCATACTGCTCACTCTATGGATGTTGATATCCCTACCCATTATATGTTTGCATCTTTCAAATCTATCCTTGGTCCTTATAACTCAAACATGAAACCTTCACACCTTTCATCCATATTAGGACCTTATATCCCTCCATCTACTATACCTCTTGTTCCTAGATTACCTCAAGATAAAAAAAGACATGCATACTTGAGGAATCATCCATCTATCCATCTAAACCCATTATATAAACCTCTTTCATCCATAATTCCCAAGTCTTTTGGAAGCAATTTGGATGTGCCACATAAAAATTAGACATACAAGAATCCGCTTACATATGAAGATCACCATGGCCTATCTAATCAACGTGTGACTACAAAGAAAAATGAAATATTCAAAAGACCACAAGGGTCCTCAAAGAAAAGAAGAATATCAAAGAAAATATGGGCTCCTAAATCCATCATGGAAGAATTGCGATCAAAAACATCTAAAAGTAAAGAAAAATCAAAAGCTATGTGGATTCCCAAGTCTCTCTTAAAGGACTTGGACATAAAAGAAAATCAAAGTTGACATTCAAGCTTCCAAAGACTTCCACTCTGTATCCTTCTGAACATCTTCAATCCTCTCCTTCATCCATTTTGGTTCTTTATGTCCCAAAATCCACATCACTTCATATATCAAAACCTCAAGCTATCCAATCCATTTTCCCTCCAGTTGTTCACTACCCCTCAAGGTGTGTCTTAATGTTGACCTTTTCATCATCTTCACATACACCTACACAATCCTTATCTACTATCCTACACCTACCTCTTGTCCTCTCATTCATTATCCTTCCATTCCCCTTATTTCATCTTACGCATAAATCCGTAGCCATCATCTACCTTATCCTCCATACCTTTTCCTAGCATTACCTATCATAGAATATCTTTTCAAAGGAGCATTATCCAAAGAGCACCAGGCTTGACTCCCTCCAAAAATCTAAAAATGAAAAAATGAAAAATACAAAAAAAATAGAAAAATAGAAAAAGTGCCCTGGTGAAAACCTAGAAACATGTGCCTTCATAGAAAAAGTAAAGAGAAATAATTTTTTCCTATGGTGAAAACCACTCCTTGTGACACCTTAGACAAGTGCCATGATGAAAACTAAGCAAACATGCATCATGTGTAGTTCCTCTATTTTGCACTCTACACTTGGGGCAAGATGCATCCACACTAGCTATTTCATATGCATTCATACTTCCTCATTCGCCTTTGATCTTGACAAGGTTGAACTATCCATGAGCATCATATATCCTTCCATCTGATATCATTTCCATCATCCTTTATCCTATCACTATCATATCTAGTTGACCTCTTGGTCTTGATCAAAATGAAGAACAAAAAATATGTATATAAAATGAAAAATCTATTAATAAGAGTCTCTTGACATGTCAACTCTTTGGACCACACACTTTCATGACACTAGGTCATTATCCTATATGCTTCCTATCACTGCTTTATGAGCTTACATTGGTATATTTTCTCTTTCCCTAGCTTGGGTACTCTTAAGGAGACTTTCCCTAAGGGTTGCATTATCTTTCCGCTCCCTCATTATCTTTCTACTTCCTCCATCAGCTTGCTAATTCATCCATCATGTCCTATACATTGCTAAACATTGGGGGAAAACCAAAGTGATCTTTTTTGAGAACTGGTAGTCTCTAAAAATTAAAAATCAAAAAGTGTTCCTAATTTTTTTTAAATCATATAAAATATCTAAAAATTCTTTAAAAAATCATATAAATCTCTAAAAATTCTAAAAATCATATAATGTCCTAAAAAAATCACCATCTTGGTGAAAACCTAGAAATAGGTGCTACTTGAGACCCGTGTGCTTATATCTATCAACTTGTCGCTTTGCGCTCTGAACCCTTTTGACTTCAATCTCCAATCTCCTTGGTCTAGAATTGATCTTTGTCTAGGGCTAGGGGGCATGAATTGTATTCTCCTTTGTTGCACGATGGTGTTTTCTTAAGAGCTCACATCATTTTTTCTCAACACTACCCCAAACAATTTTTCTCAACACTTCCTTTGACATCAAGTGTTTCTCAACACTTATCGGAGATGTTACCTTGAGTCGATGCTTTGTGTGTAGTCTAGGATTGTGTGATATTTCTCACCTACACGCATGAGTCCTAGCGAGTTAGTGATTATCTTTATATTTTTTACACTACGCCTAAATTAAAATGATTGAGCTATGCTTAATGATATTTTCTTTGTATGTTGTCTATTATTGAGGATTTTCACTGATGTTCCCTCCTTGGTTTCTCCATGATGTTATGACTAGAGGACTAGGGGTATGGGGCATGTTTTCTTTGATTTCTTCATGTGGTGTGATTCCAATGATCTTAAGCTGTCTAATAAATTGGGTGTTTGTATTAAGATCCTCCATCATGATTGGAATGCCACACATACCTCAACCTTCTTTATCTAGACACTTAGGTGAGGTTGGAATTATCTCCTTGACTGTTACATTGTATTTTCTTATGCAACAACCATTTAGGTCATCCTGGACTCTATGTCTTGATGCTTATGGTTACTTGCAACATTAATTTGGAAATCATATTCAGGTCATCTTGGCCCTTATGCCTCGGTGCTTATGTGTGTTTCCTATATTATATATGATATAGATCATATTCATATCTTCATAGTTGTGTTTGCACTAGTGACAGTTGTATGATCTTCTAATGTCCCTTAATAAGGCTCGATGATAAAAACAAGGACCTATTTATTGACTTTTGCAAGTTGCACTTTGCATCTTCATAGTAGTTTGCATTTTAAGGGTTCATTCTAGTTTGCATATGAGTTGGGAGAGGGTCTCCTTCATCATTATTAGACAACTTTGGTCATCCTTTTTTAGCATTCTCCATTCATTTTCAGGATCGAAACCAAAATCCAAGTTCATTTTGTTATTCTTTTGAGGTTTATCTTTTCATCCTTTGAGGAAAACATTGATCATATTTTCTTCATAATCACTTGCTTTGACCTAATTCTAATGTTATACCTTTTTGGTCAACCTTATTCAATCTGGGGTAAATTTTCATCACTTGGTGGTCAAACTTGGACTTGTGTGCTTATCAATAATCTTGAACCTTATCTTATCTTGATTTGATCAAATCTATCTCATTTTTGTATCTCCTCTACATCATTTCAATTTCAATCCCGAGGGGGTAGGAATAACCTATCTTTCAAAGCTGCAAATTGATTCTAGTATCTTATTATCTTGACTTTCAATCTTTGTTTCAATGTTTAGTTTTGCTTCAACTGTACATTGGAATCTTTCTATCTTTGCTAGTTCTCGTTTGATCAAGTTTGGGATTAGTTTCCTTTATGTGCTTTGTTCGATCAAGTTTGGAGTCAGATCTTTATCAGGTATCTTGTTATCTTTTCTAGTTCTTGTTTGATCAAGTTCAGGATTAGTTATCTCTATGTGCTTCATTCAATCAAGTTCAAATTCAAATCTCTATCAGTTACCTTGACATAATCATTCTTTGACTCAATGTGCTCCCATATCACTCACACATTAGTCAAAGAGGGGAAAATGTAATCACCCAAAAATGGTCTAGTAAACTTTGAGCTTCACTCTAACATTAAAAATTTAAATACTAGACTAAATCTTGTGCTTAATCAATTTTTCATATTTATTTAATCTCTTATTTCTTGATCAAATCATCATTTTATCATTTATTTGATTATATCCTTAAGTTTGACCACTTTATCCTAAGTTTTATTTAATTAAGATAACATGATCCCTTTTAATTAAATAAAAAATCTTTTAATTAAATAATAAAATCACTTTATCCTAAGCTTTATTTAATCAAGAGAACATGTCCCTTTTAATTAAATAAAAAATCTTTTTAATTAAAGAATGGAAACCACTTTGCTAAAAATAATATAAATAATAAAATAAAAAGAAAAAGAAAAGTGCACTTTCCAATGAGATGGAATCTTTGACTTATGAAAAAGGCTTTTGCCTCTTTATCTCAACCACTCATTGTTTTTCCTCTTAATCATGTCCATTAATTTTGCCTCTTGAGAATCTTGAGCATGTGGATCAACCAAGATTAATCTTCACCCTTGCTCATTTCTTTTTGCCTCTTAATCTTGACCATTCATTCATTTCTAAATTCATTTAAAAGGAGACTCTCTCCTCATTCTTGATATCTCATCCTCATAGCATTCTTAGCTTCTTGAGATCTTGAAATCTTATTGCAGGTTCTTGGAGTCTTGGCATCTTAGCATCTTGGAATCTTGGAGTCTTGCAATATTGGCATCTTGGAGCTATGGCATTCTTATATCTTTCATATTGAAGCATTACATCATCATTGTTATTTTATTTCTTGCAAGTAGCTTAATCTATCTCATTTTAGATCTACTTTTCTTGCATTCTTGCATATCATTTTAGCGTATATCTTGAATCTCATCTTAGATCTACTTTTCTTTCATTCTTACATATCATTTTAGCTTAGATCTTGCATCTCATCTTAGATCTACTTTGCATTATCATTTGAATCTTTCATTCTATGGTGCAGCTTGCAAGGGTCTATTTTTAAGGTTCATTTGCGAGCCACCATTCATAATATCTAGATGGTTCTTTCACGTCATGGATATGAAGTTATAAGCCACTTCTTGAGATCTCCTTTTTCATGGATTCCCTCAAGTGTAATGCTTTATAGAAGGGATCTCACTTTTTGGTAAACAGTACGGATCAAATTTCTATTGAATTTGATATGGGGTGTATAAATTTGATTTCCAAAAAATTGTTCAAATGTCACTTTGAGTCCCATTGTTTCTCTCCTTAATGTTCTCAATCTATTTCATTCCTCATAGCAGTTGAAACATTTCATTGGTAAGGTTGTCACTAAGGTTCAAACCCTCGTTGGGCTATTGCGCTTGCAAGTTTTGTGCCTACACTAGTCATTGTTCTCACGAGTTTAAATTTGTGGAGTATAAACCAAAAAAATAAGGATGTCAATAAAATTTAGATTCTGTGTTTTGGATTCAATGAATGTATTGTTCATTATTTTAGATTATTTTTATGATTAATTCAATTATACTAGTATAGATCAAATTTCTATTCAATTTGATATGGGTAGTATAAATTTTTAATTTGATATGGGTTGTATAAATTTGATTTCCATAAACTTGTTCAAATGTCATTTTGAGTCCCATTGTTGCTTGCCTTGATGTTCTCAATCCATTCCTATAGAAAAAATGGTGTTAATTTTTTATGTTTTCCGCATGGTAGGAATAATTGTTTCCCTTGTATCAAAGCATGTAAAGATGTCAATTTAACAACTAGATAAATCATCAAGGACAACACACTCACACATTAAGATGT
Source organism: Chamaecyparis obtusa (assembly GCA_027943335.1). Lineage (NCBI taxonomy): Eukaryota > Viridiplantae > Streptophyta > Pinopsida > Cupressales > Cupressaceae > Chamaecyparis > Chamaecyparis obtusa. Next base: position 1,084,048 of record BSBK01002988.1, read on the forward strand.
ATTAGATATTTACACAATGCAAATATTTAATAAGATACTCTCATTATGTGTGCAAGTAATAAAATGATAGCTCTAAGATGTGGTGATTAAATTCTTTAAATAAATTAGGGTTAAATTTTAAATATAATAATAAGGTTCAAACAAAAATGTTTTGTGCTTTGAAAAAGTATGATTAGTTTCACAGTTTTGATAGTTATGCAATTGTAGATCATCTTAACCAAGACAAGAAAGGGGTAAGCTAAAATTCAAGACTAGTCACTAGGAATAAATGCAAGCAATAATGGATAAGGTTTGGGATGTGTGTCCACTCTCAACTTATCATTTCAACACCCCTGCTCCAATTGGGACCTCTGGATAAGATTTTGAGGTCTTTTGGTGGGACCAAGTCACCACTTCTAGATTGGTCCTCCTTGTTTTCCTTGAAATAGAAATCAAGGATAGATCTCAATGGTTAAGAAGGAATTCCAAACTTTTGTCAGCCCTCTTTAGGTTTTGAGCTCTAAAAATTCTTGAGAGAGGAATATAAGCAACCTAGCTCTCCACATTTAAGAAGGATAGGATAAGTGTTATAGCTTTGTCATACTTTTGTATCTTAATCATCCTAAGGAATATTTTAAGCATCCAATTCATTTTCAAGACAATCTTCTCCATTGTATCAAGCTTCTCTCCCTCTTTGAAAACCAAATAGAGGAGAGCTTAATCATGCCATAAGATCCCTCTTTCAAATACATAAATATTAATGTGAATTGATTCCATCTCAAGGCAAGTGGCATCAAGCATAAAACATTGCATATTTGAGGAATATTTATAGATCTAGGCCTTTGTGAAAGGTGTCCTTGATTCTTATCAACAATTCAACACACTACAACAACATTCAAGCATCTTCCAAATCCATTCACAAAGGTATAAGCATTTCATTTTTAGATCTAGCCTCTGCTTTATATTAGCATGCTTTCCATACATCCATGTTTTAATTTAATTTTAAATTTGATTCCTCATTCAGGGTTTGATTGAGACAAACCCCTTTCTACCCAATAATTTCTCTCTTTTTGGTGTGTAGGAATAGGTGGCACTAATTTTGTGACCAGATCTAGATAGTACAAGACCCTAACTACAATCTAAGATTAAAAATGGACACAAACACTAGGACAAAGTTGCCACTTACGACCTAGTCCTAGACCAAGTCGCCACTTATGACTTGGTCCTAGACCAAGTCGACACTTTTGAATTGGTCCCTCCAAATTTTCTACAAATTAGAATCATAGACCAATTACTATCTCTAGGTTCCCTTTCCAATAGTAGAATCTATTTGTTTGAGTTTTATTAATTTGTGTTTGTTGAAATTCAATTTCCTTCACCATTTTTCCTATATATTCTATCCATCACTCCATTTCCATTTTACATATCCATCATCTTGCACATAAGTGAAGGATCATTGTAGTCATTTAGCACTTGGGCCTCCTTGACCCTAGCAAGTCATCTTCCTTTTGAATATGACTAAGGAGATAGGATCATCCCCCACATTATTTCCCATATTTCTTCTGTTACAATGGATAATATATGCATAGTGAAAGTTCTAGAAAAAGTTTATGAATGGATTTTAAGAGCTCTAGATACCTTTATGACATAAGAATTGCCAAAATTGGAGATCATGACAAAATTTTGCTAGTTTGAAAGTAAAAAACAAAATTATAAGTTTGAATAAGAGTAAAATGAACCAACAACAAAATCTAATAATGAGATTTGTACTATTGTAAAGTACTCATAACTAGATTTCATACAATATCACATTTGCCTAATTTTGACTTTATATATCCAAGTTATGGCTAAAAGAAAAAATCTCCCCATTCAAGCAAGATTGAAGGGATCGATGGGCCAAGTTTAAGGTACATGTGTTCATGTAAACATGACACTTGCACAGAGTATGCTATTTTGCACTGGAAAATTCCTTGGTTCATTGTAAGTACATTTAGTGGTTGAAAAGCACTATTGCTATAGATTTTTTTTAGACATTTGGAACATTCAGTGGGAGTCTTGGATTTTTTGCCTATTTAGCATGAGATTCACTATTGATTTATTGAGGGATGAATTTGGTGTCAAATTTTTGTTTTTCACTATTATTTGGCTAAACAAGGTCAAGCAAGGAAGGGGTGGTTGATATCTTTTACTAGTGATGAGTAGGAAATATCATAGAGGTATATTTCGACATTATTAAGTATTTATAGGGGTGACAACAAAGTTTGGGGTCATTACTAGTGACTTAGAGTTCATCACCACTAGTGAAAGTACAAGGTTGACAATAGAAGCCTTCCTTCCAGTCAACACCAAGTTGCAAGCAAAGCAAGGGTCATTCATCATGTTGTTCTTGTAGGGTATTGCACCCCATAGAAAAAAAATTCTTATTATTTTAATTTAAATTATATAATTAAATTTATGAAACCATTCATACCTTTAATGCTATACAAGAAATGTTGGAGTCATGGTCTTACAGAGTTGTTCGACCATACTTTTTTTTTGCAACTAGTGTTATCCATAACAAATGGTTACTTTTTTAATAATTGCACCAATTTTGATGTTTGAATGAGTGATATTAGGGTTTTTGCCCATTCTAGACCTAACAATCATACCTACTTTTCTCAATGATGATTTGACTTTTTTGTCAAGGTCAAAACTCTCAAATTTTGGGCATGAAGTTACAAAATTGGTGCTCTAATTCTATGTTGGAGTTGATAGTTAACCTTATAGCTCCCAAATATCACCTTCAAACAAAATGTTATCACATATAAAGATAAAAAAACATGATAATAGGCTATATAACCTTGAGAGAGACATTGATCCAAAAAGCATGATGGATATGTTTCTATTGAATTTATACAATAAACTTAGATAGATTACAATGAATGCGATGAATGCTTACAAAAACATAAAGATAAAACCTAGATCAAAACTTGGGCAAGAATTAAATTAGAGCATGAAAAATGTCCTTGTCTTATGCAATGAACCACTATAATTAGCTTAATCTAAATATGGAAATGTACTTCTAAGTTTAGCTTAAGTGAGTAAAGTAAAAGGGGACCCGAATAATTATGATTAATTTGTATTCATACATAAGAGGTGGTTTATATTGATGAAAAAATAAGTACATCAGTGCATGCCCTTTCCAAAGGGGTGCTATAGGACATCATAAAAATCTGTTGTCAACATAACCCTTAGAACATACTAAAAACTAGCAATATTAGATTGTTGCATTCTAAAAAAATCTATTTCTTTAAGAAATCTATATTCTAACTGTGATTTCCCCCTTCCATGGTCAACTTGAGAAACATTTGGTGTTTTTTGGAAGAGTATTTCTTCCTCTTAACCTATGTCTATATTATCTCTAACAAAGGAGAAGGCAATGGATTTGGATCTACTTCTACTAATGGATTCTTCTCCCTCAAAAATCATGTACTTTCCTACCCAATTTGAGTATCACCCTTGGGGTAAATACCATCATATACTAGTAGGCCTAAAGATATTATCGTTGATCCCTATATTATGTTGTTTATTAGTGTCTAAAACTTAGTCATTGTTAAGGCAATGTTGGTCGGTCATCACTGTGACTGAGCCATCTTATTAAGGTCGAGTCATGTATAGACTTGTATAGTTACCGAGCAATAGTTACTGCCAAGCAAGTCAGAGGTCACCGAGTACTTCAGTAGTCACCGAGAAGTTTATATCGAGTTGTATAGAAGAGTCAGTGATGAGCACCAATATATGAAGAATAGTTTTGATCGAGCATCAGAGAATTCATATGCCAAGAAAGCCAGTTTTTGACATATGTGTTTGTAATGGCACAAACACCAAGGTAAATCATGAATTCTATGCATGATTTAATGGTTTTTGAGTAAATCAAGGAGATGATTACACATTTTTAATTTTATTATTAATCCTTGTGCAAGGAATGTAACCTATCAGAAAAAGAGAATGCTTAAGTGACATAAGTAATGAATCTAAATTGTTGATCTTTATCTAGAAGATTGATCAGATGTTTATAAAATGAGATATCAAAACCCTAAATGTAGTAAGTAAGAGAGAGGAACAAATAAGATCTCTTGTATGCAAAACATAGCAAGTGTTTTGATTGTTAGATACAGAGATCAAGCAGAGTAGTGAAGGACATAACATAGCTATATTTAATTTTGGAGATAAAACAAGTATTGGAAGGAGACGATCTATTATCAACATTTATAGTGCAAACCAAAGGATCATGTACTGATATATTTTAGCAGGTGAATCAAGGTAAATCTCTTAACAGAGTGGTCCTCACAATCCTTTATAAATCTCTTAACTAAGTGCTTACTTAGTTGTAAGTTTTAAATCATTTAATCAAGGTAGATTTTATAAGTCTATAAGCTCTTAACAAGGTAGATCATCTGAAGTGATCAAACATTGTATCCCTAACATACACACTTTAATACTATATTAGTGAAGATTTATGGGTTCCATCCCCACCCCAATTTTATCTTTCAAGGGTTTTTGAGTTACCAAATTTATGTGTTATGTGTTTCATTTGATGGATGAGATTAGAATGTTAGTTTCATTTCATTATTGAAATCTATGTTTATGGTATGCATGTGGAATTAGTTTCAAAGTATCAAAGTTTGTTGATAACTGATTCAACCCTCCTCTCAGCATCTCACTTTCCCATATTAGATTTCCAACAATTACATGAAAATTTAAAAGAAAAGAGGCCTCACCCCCCTTAAAACTATGACTTGAATATGAAGATGTTGAGTTTGCAAAAAATTGGGAAGGAACAACCACTAATATTGAAATCATTTTTCCCCATAGCAAAGAATTTATCTCTTGTGTAGATGTAGCGACCTAAGGAGAATTTGTGACCACTAGAATGTGGGAAGAGGCCATTGTGGGCAATGTATGCCTACCCCAATCCACACCTCAAAATCCTATGAGGGGAGAGCCCTCTCTATAATGGGAGAATCAATTTTTGTTGCCTTAACCTTTGAGGGAGCTCTAATTAAATAATGACGATGAGGAACATTTGACCATTGAGATTGGTTCTCATATTGTTTTAAGTTTTTGGAGAAATTATTGGTCATATGTCCATTTTCAAAGCTTTGTCTACATTGAAAGGGTAAGCCTTCATAATCTAGTCGTTGTGTGCAATTACAATCAATAATCTTGAATGTGATATCTACAAGGAGATCCCTTGTAAGATCTAAATCCATAAGGCTATAGACAAAAGTTGAGTGGATGAAATTTTAAGCATCTATTTCAATAGCCAGATTGTCTCCCAAAGAGTACCAATCACTTCAAATTAGTCCTCAAACCATAATTGTAGTGAGAGATTTGCAAGATGGACCTATTTAGGTTTCATAGAAAAGGATTCCATGATAAGGTTGAAATCTAGAAACCAAGTTTTGAGGAGTAGATATTTCCCCCAAACACCATCTTTCATGAAGGATGACATCCATGTCCCATGTATAGTCAAACAAAATAATGAAAACCCTTTTACACAAGGATAAACTTTTACATTACCTTTAAGAGAAAATTTCCATGCAAATGTGATCCAATTGTGCTCGGATTATTTTGGCTAGAGATGATTGAATTGGCCAATCAACCCATTGGAAAATTAAAGTTTTCTCATTCATAGATATGTTTCTTAAGCTCCTAAAAAAACTAAAATAGGAGAAGAAGGCCCTGATTGATTAGGGTTTTGTGGTAGATCTTGAAGGTCTTTAACTCCTTGAAGATCCTTCCACTCTTTTTTGATTGAGCATCCCAAGCCAAGGATATGAAATCATTATTAGTAGCAACAACCTCCTTGAAGGGGGTACCCCACACAATCATAACCACTATAACACTAAATGAAGAGGAACCTTCACAATTGTCTTTGTCACCGCATCAAAATGGCTTGTATCCATAGATGTGGGGTATAAGGGAGAAATATTTTCACTAGAGCCAACCCTTAGAAAATAAAAAAATCCATGCAAGGAAGGGTGTCATAGAATTTCAGATAGAATTAGGACACAATGCATTCTTTTGTGAAGTAATGAAACCCATTCAAGAGTTTTCATCTGTTACCATAACTGATAGTAATGTTGAAGATTGATTATATGATGGTGATGATGATGAAGACCAACCAAGATCAAAGGAATACAAGATAGTAGAAAGGTTAGATTAGTTATTGTCTTGTCATTGATGTCAAGCAATTGATTACTGGTTTATATTATGTTTCCATATCATTCGATATATGATATAAGTTGAATGAGTTAAGAGGAAGAAGTTAGATGTTATGAAGTTGAAGAACTTAAATGGGAAAATAATATAGATCAAAAAATGATTAGATTATGTTGATATAATTTTTTTCTACCTAATATATAATTATGTCAAGTCGGTAAAGCATGGTAATAAAGATTTGTAAAGTCAGTAAGAAAAAGAGTTTTGGTCACCAAGCAAGAAATGTCACTTGGTAAAGGCTAAAAGTAAAAGGAAGTATGTTTCCATAAAGGAAAAGGAACTCAAGGCACCAAATAGAAAAGAAAGGTTTAGGCACTGAGAAAAGTTAACCGAAATTTAGAATTATCTACCGAGCAAGGAACAATAATTAAATACAAGGATTGGAACGACATTTAATGATTATCTATGATGAGTTGGATGATCACGATGACAATGAAAGTTAGTTATAGAGATCTACAAACATGAAAATTTAGGGTGAAGATCTATGGCCTAGATCTAAACGGTTAAAGCAGAAGGAAAAAGTTTCAAGAAAGTTCAAGTTCCTAGGTGAAAAGAAAATGTGTTACTGAAATCAAGATTCAAGGTATAATGAATTGGACGGTTAAGATTGATTAAAGAAAAACATAATAGAGGAGATTAAGCAACAAAAATTGTCTATATAAAGGATGGATTTATATGAATAAATTTTTGGCAAATTGAAGAAAGGAAGAGTCACTGACTGATGCAGTAAAGAAGGAACATAGAGATTCTGAGTGGAAAAGCAGGATCTGATGAAGTGTTGATGCCAATGGAAAGCGAAGAATTGAAATAAAGATAGAAGAGTGCACAAAGGATTTGGTTAATCAAAGATAGTTAAAAATCTATAGGTCAATTTATTTACTATTGCTTACTAGCATCCGTAATAGAGAAATCTCTTAACAGGGTGGACTTAATAGTCTTATTGTAAAATCCTTGAAAAAGGTAACATTCTAAAGAGTGTTTGAAGCCCTCTACCTAGGCCACTCCTAACAGGGTGAAGATCCTAACAGATCTAAGGTAAATCCCCTGACCATGTCACAACACACAGTGTGTATTGTAATCTTTAACATGATTGGCTCTTAACCGGGTGTACTTTAGAAGAGTATTTTCTTAGTGGATGATAATTCCCACAATATTTTTTCACAAATCTAGGTTTCCATGTTAAATAATGGTGTTACATCCGATGCATGAATTATGTGAATGATTTACTGATTGATAAAGTTTATTTACTATTGTTGGTAAATAGTGAAGTGTGTTTTACGAGATGTTACTGAGTTAATCAGAGAAATAATTTGTTTTAGGTATTTGGAATCTGGGATTACTGATTCACCCCCCCCCCCCCCCCCTTGTAATCCAACATCATCATCACAAGTTCACAAAAAAGGAATAAAAACTATGAAAAATGGCATCAAATCCACAAGGGATAAGTAGATAATGCAACAAGGCACGAGTCAAAGGTGTGTGAGGGTTTTAAAGTTTTTTGCATCACAAAAAGTTAAATTGTGTGTGTTTTTTGATGATTGGTTAAATAATCACTAAGGCAATATCCTAATAACCACAACATGTTATAATATGGGTAAGGGTTTCATATATGCAAGGTTGATTTATGGGCCACTATTTCTTAACCAGTTGATTACTTATTTAGTAGATTATGATAGTTTTTCTTGTCATCTATAGTTTTTTGTTCTATTTTTAGGTTTGGGTCTAATTATTGTGTCCTAGTATTAGAACCTCAACTTATTAGAAGATGGTTAGATGGCTTGTAGGATGGTACACCAGTCTTAATCCCTTATGACAAGCTTAGTTTATAATCATTATTTATATACAAATTTCAAATACCTAAATATGAATCCATTGAACTTAGTGAATATTATCTTCAGTGAATATGGTTTGCATGATTCAATAAATCCAAGGTTGTGGATGAAAATACTGCCATACTTCCATGTAAAATTAGTGGTCCTAATTCCTTTGAAAATTTTGATAAGCTATATAGAAGTGTTACTCTTGGTCTCTAACAATGAGTTAGTGGTGACAAAGGTGGAGGTTGAACTAGCTATGGATCCTAGAGAGATTTAGTTGGTGGTGTTAGATTAGGAGATATCAACAATGAAGGACATAATTCATAAATTAGAGTGATACAAAATCCCTCTTAGAACTAGCTAAAATATTCTCTCTAGAATAAATTTTAATGGCGGCCTTTGAATTTACTATCACCTTTTTAATTTTGTGTTGAAATGGAAGATTAAATAATAATACTAAGAAATATAGAAATTAATTTATGGAGTTTAATTTATTGGGGTGGTTGGCCTAGCATCCCAAGGAAATTTTTAGCTAACGTTTGTGCTAATTGTAGTGGATAGTTGGACTACATATTCTACTATAAATTTGAATGAAGATGAAGGCTTGAATTAGGTGTTTTTTTCTAGTGGTTGGTGAATGTTAATGCTCATAAATATGCTAATTTTATGGATCTCAACTCTATTTTTGGTGTGTAATGTGCTAATATTTATAGAGCGTTCATCTATTTGGTGCTAATATCTATTTTACATGTATATATTAGTTCTTTCATTTGGTTGGTAGTTATTGACAATGAAAGAAATGAACTACCTATTTGAAGATCCCAATCAAGCCAAACCATAAGCCCTATATCTAAAAAACTAACCAAAATCATATCAATGAACAATCCTTCATGAGAAAATAATAATGAAAGTAAACAAAGATATACCTATATGCATTCAAGAAACGCTTGATTCCATTGTCATCCTATCCTTTAATATCTTGTATTAAAATGGGTTACTCTCAAAATTTTAAGCACGTGCATAATAAGACATGTAAAAGCATGGAGTGTGGTTAATTGATGCAAGATAATATATATGAGGATGATAAGTATCAAGATGATAATGGTATTAGAAAAGTCTCTCAAATATCACAAGTATGCAAGATCCCAAAAGGATTAGCAAAGGCACTAGAAAAGGCATTGAGATTCAAATGTGAGGAGAAAATTTTGTTTCACCTAAGTTCTTATGAAAATCAATGGTAGATATTAAGAGGTGGTAGAATGGATGACTAGGATTAGACAGTAGGTAAGGATAATGTTAGGGGAAATGAGAACAAGGAAATTAAGAGGTTAATGAAAATGAAAGGATGAGATTGAGTGGTGAGTAGAGTATATTGCCTTTTCATAATACATCACAAGATGCATTACATTTAAACATGTTGAGAGATATGAGGAATAGAAAAGTTAAACAAAGAGATGAGTGCCATTTCTCACACTCCTATGAATTTTGGAGTTGACCAATGTGAGTGGAGATGATTGGTGTGTGTTGGAGCTTATTCTTGCAGATCACTATATGGAAAGTAATGCCTATGAATATTTATAACCCAGCTCTAAATCTATCAAGAACATATCTAACTAACTGAGGATAAAAAAACCTCCTTCACTTTGAGCTCCACAGACTTAGGCAAGTGTACCTTCTTGATTTACCATTTATCAGTAAATCATATAGTGGATATGTGTCTTGTTAACATAGATTTTAAACATTCATCATACAAAACTTGTAAACAAAATATTTGAGTTAATTTTAAAGGTTTTCTTGCAACTTTGGAACATGACTAGTGTTAAAATCCTAGTGCATAGAGTCTAAATAAATATACATCCATTAAAACGTATCATTGAAAAAATTTCAAACCCATGAAAGCTATCTATGCCTTACACAAAACTTTCAATAGTTCATTACAAGATCATCATATTTATAAATACCCCCTAAAACCCTCTGAAATAATCTCTAGGACTTATACTTTCCTTGAAGGCAACTTGCAACTATTTCACAATCTACCTTATAGATTGATGAGCCAAAAATTCCTTACAATTCTAATTCATAAGAAATCAAGAGAAACATACAAAGACAATCAAGCATTGACAAGAGGCTTAAAACTATATTTTCATTAATACATCAAGCTTTAGTACATTCAATAAGAACTAAGTACACTAAAAAAATAGCGAGATATCTCAAACCAGAGTTGTATTCATTTTCTATATATCTTTTCCAATAGTTAAAACTTGCATTATATATCACTATAAATATTGGAATCCTATTATGAATCAAGATGTGACAAGCTACAGATTGCTAGGATAAGACAAAAATGGTTATAAGAGGAAACATCACTTTCACAAAAAGGCATGCTAGAACCACTACGTCTGAACAAGCTTGCAGTAACCTCATATGTTAGCATCATGACACCTTCGTCTAGGCATATTCAAGACAACTTCAATGATTATACTAGATGGTCTCAGCCGCTTTTAGATAATTGTCCTCCTTGTGCTCAATGATCCAGCACCATGTGTCCCTCACTCTTCTATCTCTGATGGTGGGTCCTCAACAACTAGATTTCTTTTCTTTTTCTTTAGGCTAGTATCTCACTTTCCCACCTCCTCATCTAAAGGCCAAGGAAAATAGCAATTACATCATCATATATCATAACTGCAACTTCAACATGTAAAAATAGAACATTTTGCATCAAAAAATGAACTTCAAAATAGAGTCATCGATCTAAACCATCTCATCACATCATGCAGTTCACAAAAAATCAAAAGATTGACAACCTCCACATCACTTCTCATGGTTGCAAAATCGACCAATCAAAAAGTGACATCTCAACTCCACATGGTGCTTGTTGGAAATTTGGATGAAGTGAGTACATAGATGTTGTCATTATGGAAACATATGATCCACATGAAGATCACATAGGTCAGAGAGCAAGTATAGCAGAGCGCATTGCAAATTTGTCTAAGTGTAAGATAATGTTTTCACCAGTGCACCAGGATATAGTTTTTGTTTGCGACATTGACTGGAGTAAGTTCAATGCTTGCGCACTTGAACATAGACTCTATGATGACTAATGATGACCCATCTCAGAGTGCAAGTCAGTACGGCATGTACAGAATTAGTTATGACAGTTTTACCGAAGATAGTGTTAAGCTGACATGACAGAATATGAAGGCAGAATTGGTAAAGAGTTAAGGGATTATTTTGTTTATCAAAATAATGACTTAAAAATATAAAGGGATGACATCCTAGATGTTAACTCTTGGATAAAGATATATGGAAGCCAACCATGTAAAGTTATTAGCCTTAATAACTTGTATATATGTAATTGTAAATTGTAAGAAGAAATAGAGATAATATATGTGGTGATGCAAATGTAAGAGCAGGAAAAGATATTGATGCAAGTAGCACAAGGTTATGTACCTAAATCCATTTTTTTAATCAGTATACATTGTACATTACTTGTTTGGGCAGTGGGCTCATCTGGTAGTCAGATTTTGTATTGACAACTCCTAACAGGGTTGAGGCTTCTAACAAGGCCTATAGTCCCTTAATCAGGACTGATACACTATATGCTTGTAATAGACTCCTAATAGGGTCAACATCCTTAATAGGATACTTTTGATTAGTGGATCTTTGTGGGTACCATCCCCACCGGGGTTTTCCCTTGGCCAGGGTTTCCTCGAGAACATATCATGTGTTATGAGTTCTTTATTTCTATTGCTATGCATATTGTTTAGCTTCTTATGTTATGCATGTATAAAGATAATCTGTTATATCCATAATTGGGTAAAAGATAAAGTTTGTAGAATATTGATTCACCCCCCCCTCTCAGTATTCCCTATTTCTAACAATTGGTATCATAAAATCTTATTTCTAATGTTGCTCTGATACCAATTGCTAGAAAGTAAAGTCCACCAAGATAACTGAGAGGGGGAGGGGGGGTTGAATCAGTTATCAGATAATTATAACCTTTATCAACTTCAATAGCATTTAACCATGCAAGCAATGTAATTACCAACCATAGAAAGATATTCATACACAATGACATAATAACACAAGATATGTTAACTAGGGAACCTCTTGATCAAAGAGTAAACCCCGGTGGGAATGATGCCCACAAAAGATGCACTAATATGAATATTCCTTGTGAAAGGATGGACTCTGTTAGGAGTCTTATGAAATACATTTAGTACATATGAATCCTTATTAGGAGATTTTGAATCCCTGTTAAAAGATTCTAACCCTGTTAGGAGTTATGGAAGACAGAAGGACCCACTGCCCACACAGCTTCAGGGTAAGATCACTGAACACATTGTCCAAATGACTTTAATATTATTCACTAGAATAATATGAAATATGTTACCTCCTCACTATGCCAAACCGCACTCACTGCTACACCAGATCTCAATTCCAGATCTCTGTACTTCGCATGTCTTCCTTCACAATTTTGCTTTCACAACTTCATTAGCTCTTTTCTTCACTTCATGCTTACATTCACATTCAACCATACCATGCTCACACTTCTTTCACATTACTACTACATTCAATAAGGAAAAACATTCCTTCCTTTATACCATAATCAAATAATTACTAATGAGTTGGCACACAAATACAAAATAAAGTTTCCACACACTACATCAAAATTACATAAAACTGTCGGCTTCCAAATGCAATAACTCTTCACTCGTGTGACCTCAAAGTTTTCACTATGAACCATGTCACTATCAATGTGTCTCAAACTTCCCTTTAACTGCGCAAAACTAGATTCCATCCCGATTAGGAGATATCATCCGATTTCTACAAACTACTACTCAGGAACACTGCCTGAATACTGCTTCCACCAAAATGCTCATAACTTCCATGAATAAATGAATTACTATCTGTGCTCTTAACCATAGAAAGATAAAATATCAAAGAATATAACCTCAACATCACATAGCTCTAACTACAATATCCCACGTGCACTAATCAAAACATTGTCTGCTTCTCTGCTAGTCTCCAAAAGATCACTGTGTTGACATCAATGACAATCATAGTCATGAATGCAACAACAACTACTATAGAATGATTGCCAACATCTAGCATTCATTCCTAACAATCTCCCCCATTGGCATTGATGGCAACATAGATGAAAAACATCTAATGTTCCAAAAATCCAATACTACAACACTGCTGCTTTGACAAACATTTCAAATCTTCTTCATCAATAAAATCTTGCTCCGTTTTCTTATTCAATTTTGCTATTTCTAATAAAGTATATTTGAGACATGTTATTGACAAAGTAAATGAGAGTGCTATGTTAGTAATGAAGACATTTTAGAACATGGTAACTAGTAGATCAAGAATTCCATAGTCACTTGTGAAGAAGTATAAAAATGATATATGTTTCATGGTTGACACTGACTTTACCTATATTGAAGTAGTGGAACCTAGAATTCAGTTCATAGACCCTCTTGGCTATGATATATCTGAGGCTGAAATAGAAGAATATGTTGGCAAATTACTTAAATGTAAATTGGACACTCAGTGCAGCAGATTTGGAACTTTTGAAGAGAACTTTAACTCGGCAAAAGCTATAACTGAAGAGAAGCAATCTAAGAAGAGAGTTGACAGCACTATCAGGAGAATACTGAAAGATTCAGGAATGTTAGAACAAGAATTCTTAATACCAAAATAGACAACAGCAGCAATCAGGGATATTGGATAGAAAGAAGTCTTGATTGTACCACCCTTGTCATCCAGTGCAGTACAACAAGAACCTACACAAGTCAAGGTGAAAGTAGAGGAACCAGAAAAGGAACAAGTAACAACTAGATCCACTTCCTCCATAGCTAGCAAGAGAATGAAAGAAATTGCTACTAGACTAGGAAAGAGACATAAGACTTTAGTTCAACCAGTACCAAGAGAAATTGCAGAAGTAAAGGATGATGACACTATAGTTAAGAAGAAGACATGGAAACCAAGAGTTGAGAGAGTGAATGAAGAAATCATACAAGATGGAAATTTCACTAAAATGAACAAGTACTATAAACTTTATGATTATTTAGAAAGACTACATTTGGAGAATGCTATTGTGAAGCATATGATTTTGGCAGACAAGAAATTTGACTCTATTCAAGGTCAAATACCTGATGAGTTGTATACCAAACTTGTAAATAGAAAGCAGAGGGCAATTGAAGAAGACACTAATATCAGAAAGAATCTTGTGAAGAAGCTTTGTGATGTGAGAGATGATGAACACTTGAAGCAGATAGTGAAGGCCTTAAGCACCCATTTGAGAACCAAAAGGAGAACCATTTTGATTATGGGAGGTAGATATGAAGAAGTTAATTTAGATACAGAGCAGGCAATAATCAAGGTCATGGCAGAAAATGTTGGAGAGCCATCGGTTGCAGCAGAGCAAGCAGTTGAAGCTGAACAAGAGGATATTCCCTCTCCTTTAGCTATTAACATTGAAGATGAAACTATGAATATAGAAGGTACTAAGGTCACCTTGGATATTGATGACAATGTATTCAAGAACTTAGCAAACATTGTTGACAATTTGACTCTTGATGAACCAGATAGAACTGAAGAAGCAGAGTAGACTCAATCTATCAGTGAAGAACCTAAGGAGACTGAGATTCAAGCACCCATTCCTACCACAAAAGACATTAGTCTTACTCCTGAGACTGGAAAGAAGAAAGAAATTGGATCTTTGTTTGAAGATTTAGGAAAGGAAGTTGATGATGATGATCAGTTGGAACTGATCACTTCTTTGAATAAAATCATTGGCAAGAACAAGAAAGTGAAGAATCTTGAAGGGAGTTTGAAGGACCTTAGTAAGAAGTTACAAAGCATTGTAACTACACAAATCATAGAGGTAGACCCTTTGGAGAAAGCTAAGAAGGTAATGAGCACTTTTGACAATGAATTCACTAACCTATCTGATATTGCAAAAGTGAGAGCTCAAGCAGCTTATGAAGCTGAAATGCTTTTGAACACCAGTCAAAATATTAGGAATGATATTAACAGTCTTGATATTTGTATCAAGAACTTGAAGAAACATTTGGAGATAGGAAAATCATTGTACATACAGTGTACAAAACCAAAGATTTTGACAGCAGAAGAGGAACAAAAGATCAAGTTGAAGGAAGCTGAGATTCAGAATGAATTTAACCTTCTTTCTAGACCTAATGTGAAGGTATGTGATGCTGAAAAGAAAGTTCGGAAGCTTTATGATGAAATAAGAATATTGCAAGATGAGAGGAACAAAAAAATGAGGAGACTCACTCTTTTGAGAGAACACATCTCTATGAAGTTGAGCATCATTGAAGAACAGTTATAAGAATGTCTTACAGCTAAGACATCCTTCAAGAAATTCAAATTTGACAACCTCCAAGCTTGTCAAATAACAGCTTATGGACTGAGCACATTACTCAATGTGGAAGATTCCATCAAGAATTCATGGGAGAAGGAGATAGAAGCTATGAAAGCTGATTTTGTAGATTGTGTTGCAAGCCTAACAACTTTGCAATAAGAAAATGAAGGTATAATCTTTTTGGGATACAATTTTGTAATCCTCCCTACCCTATTTTGTCATTGTTGTCAAAGGGGAAGAGATATTAGAATAGAAAATTGATATATTTGATAAGGATTGATACTCTTAAGGGGAGCATTGTATTAGAGATTATATTTTGAGGAGTTATAAGGATAGTATACATATTCTATACTATGGCCACAATTTTGATACAATTTTGAGATTTTGACTTGTACACTTAGCCAATTTTCTCATATGTTGCCACCAATGACAAAGGGGGAGATTGTTGGCAATTTGGATAAAGTGAGTACATAGATGTTGTCATTATGGAGACATATGATCCACATGAAGATTGCACAGGTTAGAGAGCAAGTATAGTAGAGCGCATTGCAAATTTGTCTAAGTGTAAGACGGTGTTTTCACCAGTGCACTAGGATATAGTTTTTGTTTGTGACATTGACTGGAGTAAGTTCAGTGCTTGTGCACTTGAACATAGACTCTATGATGACTAATGATGACCCATCTCAGAGTGCAAGTTATTACGGCATGTACAGAATTAGTTATGACAGTTTTACCGAAGACAGTGTTAAGCCGACATGACAGAATATGAAGGCAGAATTGGTAAAGAGTTAAGGGATTATTTTGTTTATCAAAATAATGACTTAAAAATATAAAGGGATGACATCCTAGATGTTAAATCTTGGATAAAGATATATGGAAGCCGACCATGTAAAGTTATTAGCTTTAATAACTTGTATATATGTAATTGTAAATTGTAAGAAGAAATAGAGATAATATATGTGGTGATGTGAATGTAAGAGTAGTGAAAATATATTGATGCAAGCAGCACAAGGTTATGTATCTAAATCCATTTTTTTAATCAATATACATTGTACATTACTTGTTTGGGCAGTGGGCTCATCTAGTAATCAGATTTTGTATTGACAACTCCTAACAGGGTTGAGGCTTCTAATAAGGCCTATAGTCCCTTAATTAGGATTGATACACTATATGCTTATAATAGACTCCTAATAGGGTCAACATCCTTAACAAGATACTTTTGATTAGTGGATCTTTGTGGGTACCATCCCCATTGGGGTTTTCCCTTGGCCAGGGTTTCCTCGAGAACATATCATGTGTTATGAGTTCTTTATTTCTATTGCTATGCATATTGTTTAGCTTCTTATGTTATGCATGTATAAAGATAATCTGTTATATCCATAATTGGGAAAAAGATAAAGTTTGTAGAATACTGATTCACCCCCCCTCTCAGTATTCCCTATTTCTAACAGTGCTTAGGCCCCACCTTTTTCTCTTTATCAAACTAGATATGCGTCACTCAGGCATGATGCCTTGATTATTATCTTTCTTTTATGTTTTGATCATGGGATTATGCCTACCATCCAATCAAAAATAATCTCTCCATACTTTATCGCCTTTCAGCCCATGCAATGTGATGTCATCCTAGACACACATCATCAAGGTGTGATGCCTTGATCAATAATCAATGAGCAACTCTCCTTCATGGGATTATGCCCATCATTTGATCCAACTTGATTTGACTATCCTTTATCTTCCTCCACAACTGGTCCCACTTTCCCAAGGATGACACTTGTCATTTAGGTGTGATCCTGTGAAGGCTAAACTATATGCAAATTCAGTTAGTGACATCACACCTACCATTGGATCAAACTTAATTTGCTTGACACCTATCATATCCTTTAGTCCTGGCCAAGTCCCACTATCATCTACGTGTCACTCAGGTGTGATGCCTTGATCAGTAAACTCTTCACATCTTTTGATCATGGGATTGCTCCACTGTTAGATTAAAATGGATCTGACTTCCCTTTATCTTCTTCAATATCAGTCCCATGCTCTCAGGGTGGAGACTTGTCACTCTGGCGTGATCTTGTGAAGGCTAAAAAGTATGTAATTTTGGTTAGCGATATCATTCCCACCTTTAGATTTAATCCTTTTGTTATGCTGCAATATGGTCACATGGAACAACCTCGTTAACTCGCAAAATAAACACTTAAGTCATCAAAAGAAACTACGAGTTAGTGATTAACATAAAAACTTCATACTCGCTAGGTCACCAAGGATTTCACTAATTGCCAAATAGGTCTACAAGCTGGTGACCAAAGGATAAATATAAGCCATCATTGGGTCGCCATAGCTAGTGAAAAGTTTATCAAAAAACTTGCGACCTAGCGACAAAGGTTTGGACTTAAATACTCGCGAGGTTGCTGTGGTTAACACTTAAAATTATAATCTACCTGCGAGCTGATGACTAAGTAGAAAAGGAAAACTTCATTTAAACTTAAACTTAGCCATTTTTTCAAAAGACACACGTGATCAAGACTTAAAGGTAGGAGGGATTTTAAAAGTAAATAGATACCTCCAAGGCAAAATTTAAAATCAAAACAAGGACATGACATGAAATTTATTGGATCAACAATGGCTCTGACTGAGGATGCTTGAATGAAATTTCAAGACAAGAAACTAGAACTCTTGAACTCAAACCACACACACGACAAAAAGAAAACACACACGTAAGATATATAAAAACATACAAAACAATTGTGCATGGAAAATAATTCTAGTTAAAGAAAGGTTTTAGAAATTGTCCATGCACTGGCAATTCCTGTACCTCACTATCTAGATTCTTCAAAAAGTATGAATCCTTACCATGTGTCTCACGCACAATATAAGGACCTAACCATAAAGATTCAAACTTCTTATGCTTCCCCTTATCTTCAGTCCTAGTATTCCATTGAAGCACCAAGTTATCGGGATGAAACTTCCTATCACTAGCTCTCTTTTCAAATAACTATTTCATCTTTTGCTGGGCCTTTAAGTTCTTTTTCTATCCCTCTCTTCTAATTTCCTCCAGTTCTACAAGCTGCACAATTCTATCCTGCATAACATCAATTGTCCCTAAATCTTCATTATTGATAAACTTATACATAGGAAGAAATTTGTTCAATGGTAATATTTCTTGAAGGCCATACACTAGCTCAAAAGGGGATTGTATAGTAGCTTTCTTCATAGCAACTCTATCAGCCCATAAAGACAACTTTAACTTCAAATGCCAAGCTCTTTTGTTATTTTCTAAGGTCTTCTTCAAAATCTGCAGAATACTCTTATTGCCAGATTCTGCTTGTCCATTGCTTTGTGGATGATAAGGAGAAGAATAAGACATGACAATCCCATTTTCATCACAAAAATGCTTGAATTCTTCAGACTTGAAGCACATGGCATTGTCCATTATCAACTTAACAGGGACACCAAATCTAGTGAGTATGTTGTCCATCTGAAAATCAATTACCACCCTACTAGTTGCCTTCTTAGTCGGAATTGCTTTGATCCATTTTGTGAAGTAATATGTGGCAACCAAAATCCAACTTCCACAACTAGATTTTTCTGAGAATTGTCCAATAAAATCCACCCCCCACATAGCAAAAGGTGCTCCAACTACCACTAGATTCAACAATAGAGCACCTGAATATTTTAAATTAGAAGAAATGTTTTGACAAGACTCACATTTCTGCACAAATTTGAATGTGTTCTTAAATAAAGAGGGTCAATAATAACCAACCCTTAAGATCTTGTGAGCAATTTTTCTGGCTGATTAATTTCCTCTACAAACACCAACATGCATTTCTTTTAGGACCTTTTCATCCTGTCATTTATCTAAGCACAACAAAAGTACACTATATCTATTTTTCCAATATAAATCACCCCATATTAGTGTTTACTTTTGGGCTTGTAGCCTGATAGTTCTCTTTTGATTATCATTTAGACTCTTAGGGCATTTGACATTCTTAATAAAATAAATAATATCAGAGTACCAAAGCTGCATGTCAATGCTAGTAACTAATTGATCATGTACTCCAACATTATTAACTTGTACCATATCCATATTCTCCTATGTCATAAACTTTGCTAAGCCTAGTCCTCATACCAATTTTGTAATATGGATTTCCAAATTAAATTCTTGAACCCTATTAATCCATTTACATCTTTTGCCAATAACCTCTGACTGGGTAAGAATGTCCTTGACTATTGCATGGGGCACATATGCAATCATCCCTATCACATCCTAGGTCAGGTATGAATGCTTTGACTACTTTAACCAATGCATATGCCTATTTCTCCATCGTTTCATAGTTCATCTCTATTGCTTGTAGGGATTTACTGAAAAATACAACAGGGTGTTCATATCCCTCTTCATCCTTTTACAACAAGATAATTGCAATTGTGTGAAATAATGCAAAGGAAAATAATGAGAAGGGCTTATCATAATTAGGAGACTTCAGGACAAGTGCTTCTTAAATTTCTTTTTTTATCTTTTCAAATGCACCTTGTGCTTATCCATCCCATTCAAACTTTGCACTTTTCTTCAATAGTTCTACTATCGGCTTGAAAACTTCTGCAAAGTTTGCAATGAATCTTCTCACAAAATTGATCTTTCCTAAGAAATATTGCACCCCTTTGATATTTTTTGGAGTAGTGACCTTTTGGATAGCTTCTACTCTTTCTAGATCAATTCTAACTCCTTCCTTTGACACAATATGCCCTAGTAACTTCCCTTTTATTACTGCAAATTGGCATTTTTTAGGATTCAGTGACACACCATACTCTAAGGATTTATTGAAAATCCTTTCCAAGTGACCATAATGGTCCTTTGCCTACTTAGAATATGCAGTCAAGTCATCTTGATAAATAACCATGAATATATCGACAAATTCTTTAAATGCAACATCAATGGCTCTCTGAAATGTTACTCTTGCATTCATGAGACCAAATGACATCCTAACATAAACATAAGTCCTCCATGGATTAGTAAAGGCAATCTTAAACTGCTTTGATTCTTTCACTAACACTTGGTTGTAACCCAAGAACTCATCCATCATTGACAATAGATCATAACCGATAACTTTATGCAACATAGCCTCCATGTTAGGCAAGGAGTAGTTATCTTTTAGAGATGCAACATTCAAATTTAAAAAATCAACACAAAGCCTTATGTTACCAGTTTTCTTCCTAACTAGGACCAAGTTGGAAACCTAGGTTGAATGTCTAACGTGTTGAATTATCCCCACATCTCTCATTTTCATCAATTCATGTTGCATTTTGGGGGCTAACAATGGATTAATTGGTCTTTTCTTTTGTCTGAAAGGTTTGGTATCTGGTTTCAATGGGATTTCATGTTGGAACAAGTCCTTCCTATAGGCTTTTAGGTCCTCATATGACCAGGCAAACACATGCTTGTGTTTTCTTAGCAATTTTATTAAATTTTCCCTAGTATGGGAGTCTAACTTCCTTCCAATATATACTAATTGTGGTGATGTTTCTAATCACAAATTGAATTCTTCCAGATCCTCAATTTTAGCATTGGAATTCTTCAAATAATCATCCTAACAACTGAACAATGCTTCTAACTCTACAAGTCCTTTAGGGATCTAATTAGAGTTCAACTATAGAAATTCATTTTCAAAAATAGTGTCTGTTCCATCTATGACCTCAACTAAAGCATTATAGTCAACATGTTGTAAACATTATTAGGTACAACTGGCCTACTCTGAACTTCTAATATTGATACCCAACTCAAGGTCAAGCCATCATTTTTCAAAGCTACATTTTCTAGAAAATCAGTCATAATATTTTTTGACCTTTCTATCCATTTATTTTTGAAGGCATCAAATAAATCAATTTGATCCCAAACAACATTCTTATAAAATTTTAGTCTATCATTTTTTATAGCATACTAAGATTTGACTTGTGCTACTACCAGCTCAGAATCCCCAAAAAATTTCACAAACTTGACACCATGCCTAGTTGCAATGTTTAAACCCAAAAGTAAAGCCTCATACTCAGTAGTACTATTTTTGCATTGAAAAGATAGCAAGAAAGAATACTTAAAGGTGTTACTTGATGGAGAAATAAATAAGACACCAACCCCTAACCCTTCTTTTGAGTAGGCCCCATCAAAGTACATTTTCCACAAGCCACATTATTGTGACTTTAGTTCCTCCACCAATGGATCAGTATTTCTGCATCGTGGAAGTATTTTCTCAACTCTAAAATTATCCATGTCAACATCTACATAACAGTTGAGCATATTATCCTACACCTTTTCAATAGTTACTGGTGCTCGTGGCTCCCTATAAAACTTTACCTCATTCTCATTTACTGGGATTGTTGCATATGACAAATCCAATTGTACATACCCTCCAACTATTGTAGCCCATTGTCTTGACAACAAGATGCCATAATGTGGTTGTGTATCCACAACAACAACATCCATTTTGTAAGTGGCCTCAAGGAATGCAAAAACATGACTTATAATCCTTTTAAAGTACCAATCACATGGACCTCCCTATTATCCATAGTAGCTCCCAAAAGAAGTGTCTACTTCCATTCCCAATCCCTTCATTACTGCACATGGCATTACACTTGCTGCAACACTAGAATCTATCATGTAATTTTTTACAAGCTTGTTGTTTATGAGGAAATTTACATAAAAGGGATCAATCTATGAGGGCTCTCAAGTAATTATGTTTCCCACATATATGATAGGGGCATCCTGCTCAGAGTTAGTCTTCTTTTCTTTATTCTTCCTTTT
Source organism: Chamaecyparis obtusa (assembly GCA_027943335.1). Lineage (NCBI taxonomy): Eukaryota > Viridiplantae > Streptophyta > Pinopsida > Cupressales > Cupressaceae > Chamaecyparis > Chamaecyparis obtusa. Next base: position 1,106,285 of record BSBK01002988.1, read on the forward strand.
ATTTTTAGTAGGGGTATCTGCAATCCTTGTCAATAATAACAATGTTGCCTCCCTATGTTCCTTAATTTTTAACATTTCTATTAAACCTTCATTTGAGTAAGATCATGCTTCATATTAAATTCAGGTAATTTTGATACAACATTAGCAGTGCTCTTACCTTTATTTCCCTTGTCCAACACAAATTGCTTGTCAAACTTCACCTCCTTCTTCTCTCCTTGAGCAGAAGAGGCTTCTCCTTGTTTAGCACTTTCTTTCTTGTCTTTTTCTTTACTAGGAGTATTATCAACAACCTTGGAGGCATTTTCTTTAATAAACACAAACCTTAGTTTACCTTGATCAAGATCCACCTTCCTATTCCTCAGATTATAGGAACTCCTAGTTTGGTTAATTATTTCCATAGTAAGCGATCTATTTTTTTCTTCACTAGGTAGTCTAAAGTGGGGATATTTCTTTTCATCACCCACAACATTTATAGTGCTATGTAGGACAACATCAACATGATAATCTAAATCATAAAATACTTGTTACTGATACCCTTGGTACTCTTTTATCTAAATGTCAACATCTAGAACTGGTTCTTCTTCATCCAAAAAACACATGTCATTAATCCTCTTAACAGTGAAAATATTGACAACCGGGTCTTCTTGTTCCAAATTCACCTGTTTACTTGTATCATCCATTTGTTTTGCTAATGCTTGGGCAACAATACATTGGAAAGACAAATGAGGGATGTTTCAAGAAGCACACCAAGGAGTATTCTCTACATTGTGGGCATTTTTACTTTTCAAAGGATCAAGGGTCTCCCTATTTTTTTGATTCTCTTGGTTTTCAGGAATAGGCTTACCATCTTTCCAATTTGTTTTATAAGGCATATCATGCAAATTTGGAAATCTATCATTTCTTTGATACTAAAGCCTATTGTCATAAGACCCTCTATCATTTTTCTCAATCTTTGCAGTAAGGTCTTTTACCACATGCATCATCTTATTAACCTTATCTTCTTCCTTACTTGGCCTACTTGCCTGGCCTTTTGTGTCTTTCCGCAACCTTCCATCTTCTCTTTTGAACATCTTCCTGGATTCTTTTCTATTACTCTCAATATTAATAGCCATTTTGAAAGCTTCACTCAGGGTTCATGGATTTTTATCCCTCAAAAGATATGACACATTTCCATCTACTACATTAAAATATGTTGTTAAACATACTTCCTCATCCAATCTCAAGACCTAAAACAATTTATTCATGGCCTTTTGAAACCTATTATTAAATTATGCAATACTTTCATTCGGGAACTTCCTGATATTGTTACACTCATTTAACATAAAACTTGAGTTGACATGCTCACCATACCACTCCTTAAAACATTTGACAAATTCATCCCAAGATTCTATACTATTTTCAGGCAATCCTTTATACCAATCTCTAGCATCTTCATTCATAGATTGATCAAATAATTTAGTGGATCAATAGTGAATGATGTGTGTCCATATTTTTATTCCTTCAGAGAAATAGGTTTCGACAAGACATGTACTACATGAAAGACTTCACAAAATATTTTATTGAAGTGTGATGACTCATCGATAAGGATGAGTTGCCCTAATTTTGGGATGTAAGGAAAGGCAAGTGTTAGGGTTTTCAAGTAAGGATTACACAAAAGGCTGTCTAGAGAGATTTCACTTCATGGAATGCAATTATTTCAAGATCCATAGGCATAAAATAAAACTCCACAGCCTTTGGAAGAATCTATCCTATGTGCGCAAGTGAAGTTTGGGAAGAAGTTATGTACATATACCAAAGCATAAGAGCTAGGGGATTATGTTCCAACCACACTTCTATACATGTATGAAAATGATGAAGGCTCAGACAAGGAAGCCAAAATATACAATCATTTCCACCTTCTTCCCTGCCTACATAGGAGGATTTGTATTAGATGATAAAGCTACATGTACCTTGATAGATACATATAAAAAATTATGGAACTATGGATAACATTTAGTTTCATGAAATGTAATATCTTCTTATTTGTACATGTTTATCAGATGGAGTTGCATATACTTTAATCACAAGAATAGTGAGATGTGAATCATATCCATATTGATAGTATGGACATGCTTTCTTGGTGCCTTTATATATATGGTTGCAAGTGGATCAAAGGCCATAAAATGGTGGATACAAATACATCTAGAATGTGAAATCATGAATTACACAACTTGATATAAATTTCATCTCATAAAATGCAATCTACAAAAGACAGCCTTTGAAATGAAATGATTATGGATTGTATACATAACAGACCCATGCAAAGTATATAAACATTTGTTTTTTTCTCTCGAAATATTTGAAAGAATGCTTCTGATAGATGTGGATTCATGAGATGCCATAATTATGTGTTATGTACATAATAGATATGTGATAAAGTTGAACCTTCAAGAAAATACTAATGGAAAATCAAACCTTCCTCTTCCAATATCCTCTAAATACATATAAATGTGAAACCATGGACATATACTTTATGATTTGATATTGTAGCTGAAAAATATTTTTAGATATGCATGCACACAATGGAAGCAAAAGGTACTAAAGTGTTTCACTAACTCCCTTAAAAAAATTCATGATTACAAGATATGTAGAAAATGTATTTGTTGAGAAGACTTTAATTTTTTTTGAGAAAATGCAATCTGCATGTGTAAAGCTAGATTCAACAACTTGAAAATGAAAATGTGTCATCTAGTGGACTTTTGTGATTGCAGTTAAACACAAATTGCATTTGATGAATTTGTTTAGAAACTCTCAAATAAATTAAATTGACAAAGATGAATCCAAGTTCCATAACATATGGCAACATCCTTCCTACCTGCATGAAGTGGACTTTAGAGAAAGTATGGCCATCCATTAGAGAACATGGAATAGAAGATTTTTTTTAGATGTTGTAGTAGTAATTGCCATGGTCAAAAATCCATACAGGAGGTGAAATAATAAACATCAATAAGTGGAAACACAAATAAAATTTGGTATATATGCATTTAAAATAAGTGATCATGGACAACGCATGTAGAAAATGCTCACCATTGAGAGAAACTAATAGTCTCTTCAATGACCCTTGTCTCCTTGATGTGGTACCCAAAATTCCCTAAATCATATTACATAGGTATTATTGTACACACTCAAATGGTGAACTTCTCTAAGTCATTATATCTAAGGGAATCCATGAATGGGATACCTTAGAAAGTGACCTAGAGCTCTTTATGTATGGAGTTGCAAGATTATTTAAAATTTGCTCTCAGCTAGAGCTATTAAGCTAATGACCTTGCTAGTCAACCACACAATGAGAGATTCAAATGAAGACAAGGGAAAGAATGCCAATATCCCCAAGAATCACTTTGAAATGAAAATGCAAACTAGATTGAGATGAATATGCAAGCTAGAAATGAGAGGTGCAAGCTAAACTATGGAAATGAAAGTACAAACTAAACTATGAAAGGAAAGATGCAAGTGTTACAAATCCTTCCTAATTAGACTAGATGAAGTAATCTAAAGCATAAAGGAAATCTATACTATGAATGCCATGATAATGGAACTAGAATGCAAGAGATAAACTATGAAAGCATGTAAAATGTAAGCCAAGAATGCTCCAAATCTTCAAAAGCTCCAAAGTGACCTAGAAAACCTGCATCATAACATTAGTATTTAAAAATGCATATGAAAGTGAAGAAGAGAGCTCTCCTTTTATAGGAAATGAGAAACAACGGATAGTGGAGATTAAGAGGAAAAAGATTTAATCAAGGGTGGAGCATCAAAGAGGAGCAATCCATGTGCACAAATATCCTCCAATGAGAAAATAAGAGTTGACTTTTGTGTCCATATGAGACAAAAATTACTTTTTCTCTTTTTATAAAACAAGAATAATGCTTTATTTGTGCAACTTAGGATAAGAGGAAAAGTGGGGGCTTTTTATTTAATAAAAGGGGAGGAAATATTCCTTTTAATTAAATAAAAACTTAGGATAAGATAGTTAGCCCAAGGCAAATAATAAAAAATGATGAAACAGGATTTGATCAAGGAAATTGATATATTTGATAAAATGCTGATTTTTGAAAATACTGATTCAGGGATTTGATAAATTGCTGAATGGGGGCCCAAAGTCTAGGTGACCATTTTAGGGTGCATACAATTATAAAAGGATTGGGGACAATATTGATGTTAAGTGCTCGATTCATGCGAGCATAGATCATGCGATAATTTACAAAGAATCCCTAAAGATTAATATAACACCCTCGAGTCAATAATATTTGTAAATAAATAATTATTTTATCACTTTGAGGTAAAATTATTTACACAGAATTGGGTAATGATGCTAGAAGAATAAAATTGAAAGTATTAATATTTTCAATTACAATTAACAAGGGTATTTTTCAATTGTAAATTATTATATCCTTGAATTAATAGCTAGAAGATAGAAAGTAATTTTGAGGATAAAGTGGGTGAAATAGAAAAATACTTTTTCATCATATGGTTCATAGGAAATACAAAGAAAAGGAGGATAATACATGAAAATGAAGTAATTATTTTACAAATAAGGGAAAGTACTTTTACTTAAAATGCAGATGTTGTATGATAGAGGGATAACAATGGTATGCTGAAATACTCTCACCCAAATGCGAAGGGGATAATATGAAGGAAGGTAAATGAATGTAGTATGAGATCTTATTTTCCCATTATGAATAAGAAAAATATGAAAGTGGGGAAGTTATTGACAAATGGGGAAAATGCTTTTACAAAATCCAAGGAGGAATTTATTCAAGGAGACCAATGTATGCAAAATAGAGATGAAAGTATTCTCATGAATGGATGGGATAAATTATTTTAATCAATATGTTTCCATTATGTTTCAAATAAAATTATGTGAGAAAGAAAAATAAAATGTTAAAGACCCAAGGACCACTAATAAAGAACATAATTATTTTATGTCTTTCTTCTAAGTAAGAGATTAGAAAAATGAATTTTGTGACTAAAAGTCACAACAGTCTGAAACACTCTGTTAATTCTATAAAAGGGAAATTAGGACTGGAGAGAATTGGAACCAATTGTAATAATACTATTATAAAATACTTATGTATAAATATTAATATGCTTCTTGATATTGTGCAAAATTTATGATTAAATGTCTCTAAATTGGTTCACCTATTATATTGGCTAAAGTAGCTAAGGTTATTTGACGATTCCTATATGCAAAGGTTTTATTTATTATATTAATTTGAGTACCAAGGATATCCCAGATTAAATAAAGACCTTCAATATCTTTGTGTGATCTATTTTCTTGGTTCTCTCAAGGAGAGATTAAATTCTTGTATATAAATCATGGTAATAAAATTAATTCATTTGATCAATGAGGAGTCAAATAATTGACATATTCATATAAGGTATGCATATAAATATTGTCTATTAGGGTAATATGGAACCATTGAAGAAGTAGAAGATTGATTCTATTTTTGAATAGGAGGAAGGCACTGATAAGATTCTATTCCAAACTAGTTAAACCATTCTACATTTTGTTTTCAGTTGTAGGATTAGGAGTAGTAAAAAAATTGAGATCTAAACAATATTATCTCAAACCTTTATGCTAGTTGAGATAAATTGAAAGAATATTTGAAAAAATTTACATAAATTTCTTATAATCATCTTAGAAGCTACACCCGCCTTGGTAGAGAAGAAGCATAAGTGCATGATGAATTAGTCCATGTGAAGGTTGATCCTTGCTTGTTGGCCAAAACCAGTGTTGAACCTAATCATAAAGCATGACATACTTTTGGGGTTCCATAACTTGTTGTTTTGAGCTCCAATAGATTGGTGACTCTATTAGGAAATAGTTACAGAATCTTAGACTGTCATTGGGAAAGTCAAATAATTTTATGATCATATTTGGAACTTGTTGCATCTTATTAGAAAATTTTAAAATTGATTTTGTTGTAGGAGAGGACTTAAAGAAGAAAGCATTTATTCCTCTTGAGAGATGCGAAAACTCTGTTAAAGGAACTTAATAAATAAGAAAAGAAGTATCTGCAACAATATAAGGTAACCAAAATGTATTCAAATATGTATCCTCATTATTTTATAAATGGGTTTTGCTCAAGCCAGTTTGATACCATGAATGAAAACTATGGACAAGATGCTAAGCCTCTATATGATCCAACAAATAATGTAATATATACAAATATGAAATGTGCATCAAATATTGGGAATGGTCCTTCAATCATCCCATTTTATCCTACCTTGCACATTACAATAAACCATGAGTTCATTATTATCCTATTACAATCAATTTTATTTGCATGAGTTTTATTCAATTATTGTTTAGCATAAGAAAATAAGACAAAGAGTTTGCATTGGATTTATTTGAAAGAATGTTGAATACTTATATGAAAATACCTATTAATACAATGACTGATGAATCTATGTGTGTTGAGTTATTCATCAAATTATATGAGCCTAATTTGGTTGATTGGCTCAAGTTTTCAAAATTGACTACTTTTGAGAAATTATTGAAATTGATTGCTATTGAAGAAATGATCAAGAGAAAGCATATTATAAATATTGAATCTCATAATGAGTGTGAGGATGCAATGCAATCTATGGGAGAGGAAATGAAGATAAATATGTTGAAGGAACACTCACCTCTTTTGAGGTAGATTATACTATTGGAAGTACCACTGAATACACCAGTGATGCAATAGATCATGTGGCAAGTGGAAAAATAATTGATCCATCCATACCTGAATACCATGATAACACTATTGGTGAAGTATACACATATATCAGTGACAAAAAATATGAGGAATAATTTTTTCTTAGCAACTAATAAATTTTAGATTTGTTAACCATATAATCTCAAAAGTATGGTTATGAGAGAAACTCAAATTTCTCAAGCCATATACATATTGATTTTGACAAAGTAAATAAACTAAATGATAATCCAATCCAAAAAAACAAATGAATGAGTCCCAAGAAGAAGTTGCAATTGAGGATACATATAGTGATGAACAAATAAGAGTGGGATGTATGCCTGGGAATGACATTAAAAGTTTTAAAAACTTATTATATGATAAATTAGTAGATGAACATCAAACACTATTTTTCTAACCTATATATAAATACAACATTTTTAAATTTTTACATCCAATGTATTGAAAGAAAGAAGCATATTTAAATGGTATGGAAACTACACCAGATTATAAAAATGACCTGTGTAATGCTAGGACACAATCACATATATCATGTGAAGAAGAAGTCAAAGAAATTAATGGTGTTTTAGATCATAATATTGATATCACAAAATTATTAGATAATAATGTAGATGCAATTGATTATGAGGATGGAAAATAAAATGACAAATGATGTCCCTTATTTAACTTGGGGCATACTATTTTGATGGAGGAATTACTTGAAAATAGGTTTCAATTTTTTTTAAATACATTGTATAATGAAATAATAGAGGAACATCTAACACTGTCCTATGATAGTATAGTCAAAGGAGATTTTCATGTATTCTCAAATCCATTATGTGAGGAAGTATTTTCAGGCGATCAAGGGATTATATCAATTTGGGAAAGAAATGACATCACTAATAAAATTAATGTACCTAAAAACCATGAGGATTCTAAGGAATTAAATTCTTCAAAACAAACTTAGGATGTTGAATCTATTGACAGAGCCTCTGAAAAATTAAAAAGGCATGTGAAAAGTTTAGGATTTCTTGATTACCATAATGGAAAATGTTAGAGTGAACCTGTATATGAGTGTTTTTCTTCTCATAAGTTGGAGGATGATTCACATGCTTCACATAAGCCATAATGGTTTGGAGGCTCTGAAATGGATATACAAACATATGATGGAATTAGGTATAGTGATTGTAATAGTGCAACATAACACTTTTTATAGTTAAAGGAGGTTTTTGTTACAAATTATGATGGCATGGTTGATTGTGTTAAAATGGTAAATGTTATCAAGGTAAGTAATCATGATGTTTCTAAAAATGCAATATTGTTGCATGTTCAAAACCAAATCTTTGATAGAGGAAAATATTAATATTCCTTTTAGGTGACATGGAGCCACGAAGTATAGATTGGACTTGATTTCTACAATAAATAAATGACTAGACAATCCCATGGAATAAGAACTTGGTCTACATCCCAGAGACTTCCTAGATTCTTTTTATGCCTACAAGGGACATAAATCCCCCAAAAAAGCCACTAATGGAACTCTAATTTTAGCAAAATTTAGAGTTTCGAATAATGAGAAAGTGAGAGAAAAAACTTAGGTAAAGGGTTTTATTTAATAAAAATTAAAATATTTTTCCAACATTCCCAATGACAGGGCCCAGAGGAAAGTGCCCTAAATTCATGAAAAATAATTAAAGGTTTGATTAAAATTATTTTTCTATTTTTACTTCAAAAACCTACTTGGAATGTGGGCCCAAAAATAAGTATTGCACGACAAACATCAAGAGGGAATTTTTTTCTTATTGAAGCTCATTGTCTCATTAATTAAGGCAAGTCAACAATCATTTCATTGACATGACATTGTTGATCGTCATGATTAAAAAAAATCCCATCGAGACACATTGTCTCCTTGATGGAGAAAGGAATCAAAATGTTTTTAGTTACACATATTAAAATTGGTAGGGTCCATACTTGATAGAGAGGTGGGAAGCCTTAAAAGAAAGATTATATTTAAATCATTATATGATTATGGCTTAAAATATTTTGTTTATGAAATAAATCTTTATCTTACACATGACTAACAAATTGATGAGGCTCAATAAGGGAATGTAATCTTTTTCATATTGGTGGCAACGAGATAAATAGTGAATGATGTGGACCCACATTTTTATTCCTTCTAAGAAATAGTTTTCATCAAGACATGTACTATCTGGAAGACTTCATAAATGTTTTATCACAATACAATGACTCATTGATAAGGATGAATTTCCCTAATTTTTGGATTTAAGGCAAGCATTAGGGTTTGTAAGTAAGGATTACATAGAAGGCCATCTAGAGAGATTTAACTTCATGAAATGCAATTATTTCAAGATCTACAAGCATAAAATGAAATTCCTCAACCTTTGAAAGAATATGTCTTGCGTGTGCAAGAGAAGTTTGGGAAGAATCTATGAACATCTACCAAAGCATAAGAGCTAGGGGATTCTATTCCAACTGTACTTCCAACCATGTATGCAAATGATGAAATCTTAGACAAGGAAGCCAAAATATGCAATAGTTTCCACCTTCTTCCTTGCCTACATAGGATGATTTTTAGAAAATGATAAAGCTACATGTGCTCAGATAGATACATATAAAAAATTTGAAACCATTGATAACATTTAGTTTCATGAAATGTAATATCTTCTTGTTTGCACATGTTTATCAAATGGAGTTGCATATACTTGAATTGGAGGAATAGTGAAATGACAATCATTCCCATAGTGGTAGAATGGACTTGCTTTGTTGATGTCTTTATATATATGGTTGTAATTGGATAAAAGGCCATAACATGGTGGATACAAATACATCTAGAATGTGAAATCATGAATTATACAACTTGATAGAAATGTTGTCTCATAAAATACAATCTGTAGAAGACATCCTTGGAAAAGAAATGAAATGATTGAGGATAGTATACATAAAAAATGAATGAAAACCATATAAACATATGCTTTTCTTTTTCTCTTTAATTGTTTGGAAGAATGCTTCAAACAAATGTGGATTCATGAGATGCTATAATTGCATGTTATGTATATAATAGATATGTGAGAAAGTTGTGTAAGTTAAATTGAGAAGATATAAACAATAAACATATTTAAAGCAAAAATAGAAAAAGAGAACAAGACACATAAACACAAACACAAAAACAAAAAATTATATTGGTTCGGCAAATTTGCCTACATCCACTCAAAGAAGGGAATTCATATATTAATCTTCTTTACAATGATCTGTCCATGGCATGTTCATGGCCATTTATAGAAACTCGTACAACCACCAAATGAGGAGAATGGATAAGGAAAATGGTCATGTGACTATTGGGCTTCACATACCCAACAATCTTCCACTTGAAGTCCAACCGACACAACCATGAACAATGATATTCCTTGCATTTTCACTTTTTATGTTACATCATAACCACCTTGAGAAGACTTTAACTTCACCAGAATCTATTCAGGAACACTTTGAATTAGCCTTCTCCAAATTCTATCAGACTGAATACAATCTAACAATAGATTATCTCCCCTTATGAATTTTATGCACGTAAAATCACCGATAAATATATAATTAGGAACACCACTTTCAAAATACATCCCTTCATCCATAAAGGAACCTTTGAACATATAGACAACATTTTCGCCTATTTATGTGCTCCCCTTCTCTGTGATACTAAACAAAGTATCTAGAAGGCCCTCACCTTCATGAGATATTTTATTGCTTATCTCACCAGCCTACGATTTTAACTCCATGGTGTCTACACTAATTTGTTCCCATTGATCCACTAATTGACCATCACTGCTTCTACAACATTCTCCAATATAAAAATACTCTTGAATTTGCTCACTGTCTCTTATTACTATAGGATACAAAGCTCCAAAGACATCTTGCCCCACATATAACTGCCAAACTAAACTTCCAATAGTTGTTGGTGACTCATCCTCCGTTATAGTATCAACTAACACAACAATATGACTTTTCGTATAGACAACCTTCACATGAACTTCTCTTGCAACACCCAGTCGAATAAGATCACTAATGGATTTATCAAGAGCTTCCATATGGGCTTTGAGGGCGATAAATTTTAGCTCTTTCTCAATATGCATCCTTCACCCATCATTTTGACTTGCCACATACAAATGCTTAATTACAAAAACAATCTCTTTGTCACATCTTGAATTCCAGATCTCTATTGCCTGCAGGGCCATAGGCTCATCATAAGCTTTGCGCATGTATTGTCTTATTATGTCCAAGTCTTCTAACATCCAAATGGAAACAACCACATTGCCAAATATGTCTAGAAAATAGTTGTCTGAATCACAAGCAAAATGCTCACCACTTTTGGCAGCCAATCCTATAGAAACCTTATTATTAAGGCCTAAGTTCAGTGTATCTATTATACTAGGCATAGAAATCGCAGCTCCAATCCAGACAGAGAGCGGTAATGGTTTCAGGAGATTATCAAGACAAGCGTTCATATCGATGGTAATTCTTTGAGATTTCTCCTTTGGAGAGACCTGCCTTTCAGAAGGAGCACTCTGCCCTTCGTCATACCATTCTACTTTAATGGCAGAAGTTAGCGTTGAATTAACTTTCTCGTCATCTAACTCACAAACAACACTTTTTGCACCATGTGTGTTGGTAAAAAGGCATTCCAGCTTCTTGGGATTTCTTTATGCAATGTGCCTTCCTCGAGAAGGACTGAGAATGTCTTCTGAATTGTAACAAAGACCTTGAATCTTCAGATTCAAATCTACCTCGCATGCCTTCACATGATCTTTGGTTCCAAAGACAGTTGGAATGCTACCACTAAGTTGTGTGGGGTTGCTGACCAACTCTCTAGGATCTTTCTCCTCCACCTCGACAACATTACTAGACTTCTCAGTGCTGCTAATTCCAACACCCATTGTATCTTTTTTGCTTACCTTATCTTTGCATAGAAACCCCTCTTTCTCCTTCTCTGCCAATACTTTCTCCTGTGGCTGAGCCCTACAAATAGGTCACTTTTAAGCCATCTGGGATTCTGCACTATCTTTCCCTCTCTACTCTCCTTGAGTGCAAGGAAGGACAGAGAATTCATATGTTGCTTTACGTCTTGTAATGGAACACTGCAGTGCTTGTTGCTTGAAGCAACAATCCTGGTTCTTTTCACAGGACCCCAATCGTCCACGTATTCAACACACGACACCGAAACCAGAAGCATCTACTCCTTTCTGTCAAATTCTTGAGACCTAGGATCAAATTTTGTCCCAACTCATCTACTGAAAACTCTAAAAACTTTCTCTCTTGGCAAAGAAGCATGTTTCTTCCAAAGGGGTGTACTATTTTCACCTTTACCACATTATTTTTCAAGATGAGACAATTGTGTCTTGAACATGTCTACAACACTTGGATACATAAAGTTTGCATCGTTGACACCATCTATTTCTATTTCATCAACTTTGATGGTGAAGTAATTATCAATAATTTCATCTATTTCTATTGGTGAAAATTCATTTTCAGCAACAACATCTCTTTTCTGACCAGATTTTAATTTCTTATATGAAAAATTACAATCCTCATAATCATAATTTCTAATTTCTATTTCCCAATTTCTCACCTTTTGTTTTTTTGCTCCTTTTTAACATCTTGTTGATGTGGATGCCTAAGAAACTTGTGCCAACATTTTGCACTACTGTTGCAATTAGCTCCCACTTTATTGAGAGTCTCTACCTGATATAATGTATCCAATCTGCTTCCTTTTGCAATTACTAGAGACCCTTTTGTCACCTTCCATTTCATGGATTCCAACCTGACATTACAACCTTGAGAGAACAATTGCCCAACTGAAATTGAATTATTTTTAAGTTAAGGGACATACTTAACATCCTATAGAAGTCAATTATTTTCATTGGCTAATTTTAACAAAACATTTCCTTTATCAGGAATATTCATAAATTTATCATCTGCGAGAAATATCCCACCAAAATTGCCGCTTTGAAAGGTTTTGAAAAACTCCCTTTGCGGGGTAGTATGGAATTTGATGCTCCCATATCGAGCACCCAACCATTTGCTGCAACTTATGTTGTAGTTAAAATAAGAGCATCGTTCTATTCCATATCTGCTCCTTGATTTCAACCAAGCTCTGATACCAATTGTAAGTTAAATCGAGTATATATAAACAATAAACATATTTAAAACAACAAATGAAAAAGAGGACAAGACACATAAACACAAACACAACAAATTTCTAGTGGTTCGGAAAATTTTCCTACGTCCACTCTCAAAGCAGGAAATTCATATATTAATCTGATTTACAAAACATATGTCTATGACATGTTCATGACCATTTATAGAAATATGTACAACCACCAAATGAGGTGAATGGAGAAGGTGAATGATCATGTGACCGTTGGGCTTCACATACCCAACAAGTTGAACCTTTAAAAAAATACTAATGGAAAATCAAACCTTCCTCTTCCAGTATCTTCTAAATATGTATCAATGTGAAACTATGGACATAAACTTTATGATTTGATATTGTAGTTGAAAAATATTTTCAGATCTATGCATGCACGTGGTGGAAGAAAAAGGTACTAAAGTGTTTCACTAAGTCCCTTAAAAAGAAATTCATGATTACAAGATATGAAAAAAATGAATTTGTTTAAATTACTTTAGAAACTTTTGACAAAATACAATATGCATGCGTAAATCCAGATTCAACAACTTAAAAATGAATGCCTCAAAAAAGTGTCATCTAGTGGATTACTGTGATTACAGTTAAACACAAATTGGGTTTGACAATTTTTTTATAGAAACTTTCAAAGAAACACAATTGATAGAGATGAAGCCAAGTTCCATAACATATGGCAAGATCCCTCTTGCTTGTGTGAAGTGGGACTTTGGAGTAAGTATGACCATCCATTAGAGAACAAGGAATATAAGAAATTTTTTTAGATGTTGCAGTAGTAATTATTGTGGTAGACAATGCATATAGGAGGTGAAATCATAAACATCAATATGTGGAAGCATGAATAAATTCTGGTATATATGCATTTAAAATAAGTGATCATGGGAGACACATGAAGAAAATTCTCATCATTAAGATGAACTAATAGTCTCATTGGTGACCCTTGTCTCCCTGATGCAGTACCCAACATACCCTAAATCATGTTACACAAGTCTAACAAAAGGATTGGGGATAGTATTAATGTTAAGTGCTCAATTCATGCGGACATGGATCATGCAATAATATACAAAGAGACCCCAAATATTAATAAACCACCCTAGAGTTAATAATATTTGTAAATAAAGAATTATTTAATCAGTCAAAATATAAGTATTTTTACTTTGAGGTGAAATTATTTACATATAATTGGGTAATGATGCTAGAAGAATAAAATTGAAAGTGTTAATAATTTCAGTTGCAATTAACAAGGGTATTTTTCAATTGTCAATTATTATATCCTTGAATTAATAGCCAAAAGGTACAAAGTAATTTTGAGGATGAAGTGGGTGAAATAGAAAAATACTTTTTCATCATATAGTTCATAGGAAATGCAAAGAAAAAAAGATAATACATGAAAATGAAGTAATTATTTTACAAATAAGGGAAAATACTTTTCTATAAAATGTAGATGTTGTATGATAGAGGGATAACATTGGTATGCTAAAATAATCTCACCCAAATGTGAAGGGGAGAATGAAGGGAGGTAAATGGATGTATTATGAAATCTTAATTTATCATTATGAATAAGGAAAATATGAAAGCAGGGAAGTTATTAAAAAAGGGGGAAAACACTTTTACAAACTCAAATTATGAATTTATTCAAGGAGACCAGTATATACATAATAAGGATGAAAGTATTTTCATGAATGGATGGGATACATTGTTTCAATCAATATATTTTAACTATGTGTCTGATGAAGGGTGCTCCCCTTAATACCACAAACACATAACAGAAATAGAGAAACAACAACAATACGCAAGAACAGAAAATTGGCTTCTTATTATCTCCACAAATGTGGAATTACAAACTTTCAGAATTACAATATGCAAAGCCACATGGGCATTCCCTTACAATATTCTGTAGGACAAAGCCTCGAACTATTACCCAGATCTACTACCCAGAACTATTCTGAACTGCCTAAGACAATAATACAGCCTTCCTTATATAGGCAATTTTCCACCACCTGGAAGGTTCCAGAATTTTAGCCAATAAGGCCGACCAAACTTAGAATTATTTTATTTTACATTTTATTACATCATAGTCAGCTCAAGATAACCTTGGAAACCCGAACAAAAATTTTGAAGAAAATTATTTTCTGCCATTTCGGGTGGCCCAACTTCCGAAGACCATAAGTCATCACCAGTTGACCCTATCGACTATTATAACTCCATTTCGGAAATGCCACGAAGCGCTCTACAGGCTTGACCCATGCAAGTGTCCGTCACCCAAATTTTCGACCTCATCCGGGGCCTCTAAAGCTTTCAAAACTGAGTTCAAAGTTTCTATACCCTGCTGCCAATACCGAAAATCTTCAATATCTTCCAATATACACTTGATCTGGCAATGAAACTTTACTAGAAGGCTTATATGACCAAAATGAACCTCCAAGAAAGAAATCAGATCATTCTGAGCACATACGAAAATTACCAAAAATAGTAACTTTCCATAAATAGCAGCTCTGCACAAAATAGCCCTTATTGAATATAAAAATAGAAATATTTTTGGGTGATGCAAGATTGCTCTTACACCTAGGATGCTCCTGCATCAGACACCCAGGGTAATTTGAGAAGTGACCCTGTCATGACTCAGGTGTGCAGAGGAAAACCAAGACGGCTAACCTCCTCCTTTGTCAGCCATGATGAATCTTCAACAGATCATCCTTTCCACTTGACCAGATATTCTTCATATGTCCTATTCCTTGTGCTTCTACCAACATGACTGTCCAGTATATCTTCGATCTCCTTAGTGTCTGAACTAGTTGCTGGAATACTCCACTGTGCTGCTGTGATCTCATCTTCAACACCTCCTTCATGATACTCTGTCAGATCTGAAATGTTAAAAACTGGTGAAATATTTAGCTCAGTAGGCAATTCTACCTCATATGCATTTCCTGAATCATGTTTCTTCAGTATCCTACATGGTCCAAACTTCTTCATTTTCAGCTTGTTATATGTACCAACTGGAAACCGCTCCTTCCGCAAATGAACCATGACTTCATCACCAACCTGAAATTCCTTATACCTCCTTTTCTCATCTGCCTTAGCCTTATACTGTGCGTTCATCTTGGTAATATGCTTCCTCACCTCTTCATGGATGTTCTTCAAGTGTTCTGCAAAATCTTCAGCTTCGGCACTACTTATTTCTCCTTTATCTATCTTCCTCAATTCAGATGCATTTCTTGGACTACTTCCATATACAATCTGGAATGGTGATTTACCAGTGCTCCTGTTGACAGAATTATTGTATGCAAATTCCGCCTGTGGTAAAATCAAATCCCATCCTGTTGGCTTATCTCCAACCAAACATCTCAGCAAATTTCCCAAACTCCTATTCACCACCTCTGTCTGTCCATCAGTCTGTGGATGATGTGATGAACTGAACTTCAAATCTGTCTTCAACTTCTTCCACAACGTACGCTAGAAATATCCAACAAACTTAGTGTCCCGATCTGAAACTATGGTTTTTGGCAAACCATGAAGTCTCACTACTTCTCTGAAAAACAATTCTGCTACATGAACAGCATCATTAGTCTTCTTGCAGGGAATGAAATGTGCCATCTTTGAAAATCTGTCAACCACCACAAAAATTAAATCATGTCCCCGCTGAGTCCTCGGTAAACCAAGAACAAAGTCCATGCTGATATCCTCCCAAGGCTTCTCTGGTACGGGTAATGGCTGATACAACCCTGTATTCTGCTTCACTCCTTTCGCCATCTGACATACTCTACAACTCTGTACAAACTTCTTCACATCTTGCTGCAACTGTGGCCAATAATAATTCTCACTAACCAAACCAAGGGTTTTATCACGACCAAAATGTCCAGCCAATCCTCCACTATGCTTCTTCTTGATGAAATTCTCCCTCATAGAACTTCGTGGAATGCACAACTCACTCCATCTGAATAGCATATCATCCTGGATGATGAAATCCAACCATTTTGTCTTGTCTAGAGTAACAGGTTCTGCACAAGCTTTCCAAACTTCACCAAAATCAGGATCCTCTGGATACAAATTCTTGAGTTCCTTGAACCCAACCATTTCAATCTGCATTTTTATCAGCAATAGTTGCCTTCTGCTAAGAGCATCTGCAACCCTATTAGACTTTCCACTCCTATGTTTCAAAACAAATGTATAACTCTGCAAAAACTCAACCCATTTCAAATGCTTTTGATTCAATTTTCCTTGACTATTCAAATATTGCAAAGCTTGATGATCAGTATACAAAACAAACTCCTTAGGAAGCAGATAATGTCTCCACTTATTTAATGCCTGAACTATAGCATAAAATTTCTGATCATAAACAGAATATTTCCTCTTGGCATCATTTAATTTTTCACTGAAATAAGCAATAGGTTTACCTTCTTGGCTCATAACAGCTCCTATTGCAGTACCACTAGCATCACAATCTACTTGAAACACCTTATTAAAATCTGGAAGTGCTAAAATGGGTTGTTCTGTAACTTTTTGTTTCAACAATTGAAAACTATTTTCTGCCCCATTAGTCCACTTAAACTCTTTTCTATCCCCTCTCATTGTTTCAGTCAAGGGTCCACAAATACTGCTAAAATTTCTGATAAACTTTCTGTAAAAGCTAGCTAGACCATGAAAAGATCTTACCTCAGTAGCACTCCTTGGAGTAGGCCATTCAAGGATAGCCTGTACCTTCTCTGGGTCCATTTTTAGACCTTCTGCTGAAACTACAAATCTCAAATACACTAACTCTTTCTTCACAAAACTGCACTTCTTCAAATTAATCAACAATTTCTCTTCTCTCAACTTCTCAAATACCATACGAATATGCATCATATGCTCATCCAATGTCTTACTAAAGATCAAAATATCATCTAGGTAAACAATGACAAACTTACCCAGAAATTCTTTCAGAACCTCGTTCATGAGCCGCATGAAAGTGCTCGGTGCATTGGTTAGCCCAAAAGGCATGACTAACCACTCATACAGTCCTTCTTTTGTCTTGAAGGTAGTCTTCCATTCATCTCCTTCTCTGATCTGAATCTGATGATATCCACTTTTTAGATCTATCTTTGAGAAATATACAGCTCCACTCAAACAGTCCATAATATCATCCATTCGTGGCAATGGAAACCTGTACTTGATTGTGATCTTGTTTATTGCCCTAGAATCTGTACACATCCTCCATTCTCCATTCTTCTTTGGTGCTAATACCGCTGGTATAGCACAGGGACTCAGACTCTCACGGATCAATCCTTTCTGTAACAGTTCATGTACTTGTCTGTTCAACTCCTCACTTTCTGCAGGTGTCATTCTGTGTGCTGCCTTATTCGGCAAACTCGCTCCTGGAATCAAGTCCATCTGATGACTGATCTTCCTGACTGTGGGTAATCCATCAGGCACGTTATCGGATACAATATCCTGAAACTCATTCAACAAATCTGCAAATTCTACAGAAACATCTTCTACTTCCTCTTTACCAGCTTTTGGAATTAAAGCAAAACATACATGCTCATGCCTCATACCATCTAGAAAATTTTTTCCATCAACAAAAGTTATCCTTGCATTACCACATACCTTTTCTTCAGTCTCCTTCAATGGTTTTAGCTTATGTCGCAGTCCATCCTTTGTCAGGGAATAGGTATTCGCACGACCATCATGTACAGCACATCTGTCAAACTGCCATGGTCTACCCAACAACATATGACATGCATCCATAGATATGATATCACACAATACCTCATCTTGGTATCCGCCAATCTTGAACTTCACCAGGCATTGTTCATTGACCATGACCTTGTGGTCATCCTGTACCCAGGCAATCCGATATGGATGTGGGTGTTTCTATCTCTTGAGCTTCAACTTTGTCACCATCTCTTCTGACACTAAATTGTCAGTGCTTCCACTATCAATAATCACATCACAACATTTACCTTCACACTTGCACCTAGTGCGAAACAGGCTCCTCCTTTGCTCAGGTTCATTCTCACCACTCAACAGGACTCTTCTGTTAATCAATGTTTCTCCTCTTTCAGCATCTTCAGAATTTGATGATCTGGCATCTTCATCTACATGTGCAACTCTGGCCTGGCCTTCATTTCTCCTGTCTATTCTGCCTTGGCGCTGAGGACATTCAAATGCCCTATGACCTTCTTCTCCACAGTGAAAACATGTTCCACGGAAGCCACCTCTTCCAGATCCTTGTCCTCTTCCTCTTCCTCTCTGATCTCTATTATTCTGATTCTGGAAGTGATTGGAATTATTTCCTTGTTGATTCTGACTACTACTGGCCTCATCCTTCTTTTTTGGATCCTCATTTCGGCCACCATATGACCGTCCACCAGATCGTCCACCGCGACCTCTTCCGTTTTGTCTGCTCTCAAACTTCTTGTTCAGCTTTTCCTCTACTTTTAGGGCAAACTGGTATGCCTCTTCAATACTGTTCATTCGAACCAGATTCAGCTCCTCTTGAATGCTTGGCCTTAACCTATTAAGGTATCGGGCAACTTTCTCCTTATTAGCTTCTGCATGGCCTGTTCTGATGAGAAGTCGATAGAACTCCTCTGTATACTCCTGAACAGATCTTCCTGCTTGCTTCAAACTCTACATTTTCTTTAGTAGGTCAAGCTCATAATCAACAGGAATGAACTGTCGCTTCAATTTATACACCATCCGATCCCATCTCGTGATTTTCTCCTTTCCCCTTCTATTTCGCTCCAACTGAATCTCTTGCCACTATATCTTCGCATGACCTTTCAGTCTGGCCTTCGCAAATTTGACCCTATCAGGATCCTCAACATCTTCATACTCAAAATATTCTTCACATTCGTTGATCCAGTCGATCAATTCTTCTGGGTTAAGATTTCTAGAAAATGTAGGAACCTCAATCTTAGGTCTTTTCCCAATCTTAGAAATGGCCCGAAAAAGTCTTTCTTCCTCCTGGTTCACAATTTTGACTTCTCCTTCTTGATATTCTTCTTCGGCTTCATCCTCGCTTTCATCTCTGACATTAAGATTCATTCCTCTGCGAATCTCTTCTTGCAATGCTCGCACTTGTCTCTGCAGCTCTCTAACCTCAGGTGTTACAACACCAGCTCTTCCGCCACGTTCCCTTCGTGGAGGCATTTTCACGATGCGCGCTGAAACCCTAGCCACGGTCCTGGTGCAAACTGCCTCACGGTTGGCGATCTGTTTACACACTCAAGAACTCCTGCTCTGATACCACCTGATGAAGGGTGCTCCCCTTAATACCACAAACACATAACATAAATAGAGAAACAACAATAATATGCAAGAACAGAAAATTGGCTTCTTATTATCTCCACAAATGTGGAATTACAAACTTTCAGAATTACAATATGCAAAGCCACATGGGCATTCCCTTACAATATTCTGTAGGACAAAGCCTCGAACTATTACCCAGATCTACTACCCAGAACTATTCTGAACTGCCTAAGACAATAATACAACCTTCCTTATATAGGCAATTTTCCACCGCTTGGAAGGTTCTAGAATTTTAGCCAATAAGGCCGACCAAACTTAGAATTATTTTATTTTACATTTTATTACATCATAGTCAGCTCAAGATAACCTTGGAAACCCGAACAGAAATTTTGAAGAAAATTATTTTCTGCCATTTCGGGTGGCCCAACTTCCGAAGACCATAAGTTATCACTAGTTGACCCGATCGGCTATTATAACTCCATTTCGAAAATGCCACGAAGTGCTCTACAGGCTTGACCCGCGCAAGCGCCCATCACCCAAATTTTTGACCTCATCCGGGGCCTCTAAAGCCTTCAAAACTGAGTTCAAAGTTTTTGTACCCTGCTGCCAATACCGAAAATCTTCAATATCTTCCAATATACACTTGATCTGGCAATGAAACTTTACTGGAAGGCTTATATGACCAAAATGAACCTCCAAGAAAGAAATCAGATCATTCTGAGCACATACGAAAATTACCAAAAATAGTAACTTTCCATAAATAGCAGCTCTGCACAAAATAGCCCTTATTGAATATAAAAACAAAAATATTTTTGGGTGATGCAAGATTGCTCTTACACCCAGGATGCTCCTGCATCAGTGTCAAATAAACTTATGTGAGAAAGGAAAATAAAATGTTATAGACTCAAGGACCACTAATAAGGAACATAATATTTTTATGCCTTTCTTCCAAGTAAGAGAATAAACAAATCAACTTTGTAACTAAAAGTCACAATAGTCTTAAACACTCCCTTAATTCTATATAAAAATGGAACCAATTATACTATTATAAAAGACTTACGTATAAATATTAACCTGCTACTTGATATTGTGCAACAATTACGATTAAATATCTCTAAATTGATTACACCAGTTATATTGGCTAAAGTAGCTAAGGTTATTTGATGGTTTCTATATGAAAAGGTTTTCGTTATTATATTAATTTGAGTACCAAGAGAGATTATCTCAAGGAGAGATTACATTCATGTAGGTAAATCATGGTAATAAGATTGATTCATTTGGTCAACAAGGACTCAATTAATTTAAATATTCCTATAGGTTATGAATATAAATATTGTCTAATAGGGTGATATGGAACCATTGAAGAGGTAGAAGATTGACTCTATTGCCCAATAGGAGGAAGGAACTGATAAGATTTTATTCCAAACTAATTAAACCATTATACATTTTATTTTTAGTTGTAGGAGTAAGATTAGTAATAAAATTTAGATTAAAAGAAGATTATCTCAAACCTTTATGCCAGTTGAGATAAATCCAAAGAATATTTGAAAACATTTACAAAATCTTCTTATAATCATTTTGGAAGGTACACCCACCTTGGTATAGAAAAGTCAAAAGTGCAGGAGGAATCAATCCTTGTTCATTGGCAAAAACTAGTGTTGAGCCTGATAAAAAAAGCTTGACATACTTTTAGGGGTTGACAACTTGCAGTTTGAGCTCTAACAAATGTAGGATTCTTGAAGGGACTTCATGTTTTTGTATTATGGGGAAGTATTTTGAATGGGAATGCCAAGGGTAGAAATGATTAGAATTGGAGTGCATGATGGAATACTATCTATATTTTTTAAACCATGGGAGGAAATTGTATCAAGAATTGGATTAGCTCGAATTTCTATTATGAATATCCCTTGAGGGTAAACATGAAAGATGTCATTGTTGGATTTATTATTTTATGCACATGGTGTGAATTATTGTGAAGATTTTGGGGATGAAGGAATGGTGGGAGAGATGGAGGCTAATTGTATACCATTGCTAGATATACGTATATGGTTTTTATCATGATTGGTAAGAGCATATTGACATATGACTAGTTTCTTATTGGGTGAGTTATTAGGCTAATCTTCAATAGAAATGTCTTTGAATCAATGAGGTATTAGATTTTATGTTTCAATTTCATGCAATTCAAAGTTTTATATTTTTTGTGTCTATGATACTGTTGGCTAAAATTTTTGTAAGTCACTGAGACCACAACTTACAATATTGTGATTTTAGACAAAGTATTGTGAGATTAATCTCTCCTCTCAACAATAGGGGAGGATCACTTCTTACTATAGGTGGATTCAAAAGGAACTTAACTGAAATTACAAAAGGGGTGGTTTTCTTACTCAATTCCTCTTTTTTCAGTAATGAGTTGCAAACAACTACAACTTCAAATTTTAAAAAAAGTGTCTATTGCTACAATAATACTAGTGGCTCAGTGGTTGACATAAGAACAAGTCCCAAGATAGTAGTTTACTATAATATTTGGTAGACTAAGAACATGAACCCGAAGTTTCCTATGGTTAATATGAATTAGAAAACAATTGGAACAACTAGTAAGGCACCCAGTATCTTACTAATTATCCTTAAACTTAGATAAAACACTTCAAATTGAAGCCCAAAGTCTTCAGTTCATAGTAATTGCAGCCACTATTTAATTATAGAAATCTCTTCCCTTGAAGCATAAAGTCTTAAAGAAACTAAATTGAATTCTCAAATGATTCACACAAGATAAGCTAAAACTAAACTCAAGAAAGATTAACAAATGCAACATAAGAATACATTAATCAAACTCAAGATCTACAACATAAAGTTTGGAAAATCTTGCTTCTTTTATTCAATTCATAAATTGCACCATGAAAATCAAAGTATTCAAGATACAAGATATCTAAGCATAGCCTTCTTTCCCAAAACAAAAGATGATTATTTAAAATGAGCTCCCTCCTTTATATAGGAAAAGAGGAGAGGAAAAGGTGGAGAGAAAAGGGGAAAACCTCAACCACCTTGAATTATTCAATAAAAAAATAACTAAGTTTCACTTATTCAATGCTACAAGGCCTAAGGCACTTGCAACCTAATTATATCAAGCTACTATACAAGTACATGTTTCCCTGTATTTATAACATGTTCACCTGTATTTATAACATGTTCATGCTCTGCATGTAATCTATCACAAAAACTACACCTACTCTATGAAAGCATGTAAAAAGAAGTCAAGTGTCCATGACACTTGGGGGATATCTTCAGAAAAAATTCAAAAAAGATTCGAATCTACTAATAAAATCATGTACAATAGATGGATATGGTGCGTTTGAGTTTTGAGAAATGATAGTCATTTTACAAACTGTATCTACACCTTTAGAGATGATCTTGTTGTAATCTCCAATGTTCTTCTGAAGATTTTTTATAAAAAATTTGTAGCTTGTTAACTTATCTATGCTTCTAGAATCGAAGTCACTCACCTCAAGATGTAAGAAAATTATCCCTGTGAACATTTTCATGGAAGCTTCTTCCTCAACTATTTCACCATTTTCATCAACCATCTCACAAGTCATCTCTTGGAAACTATCCTTGATTTTGCGCTCCTACTCACTGCACAAGCCTATTTCCACCTTCAAGTCTATCACTAAATCTTGGAGAACATGCTGTTTGTTGATCAATAAATTATAGTAATCATGGTACATGTCCAATGAGGAAATGACCCCATATTCACATAGTGTATCCAAGTCAATATCTGCCACACTACTCTAGACATCTAAATCACTTCCAAAACGTTCAATTATTGTTTTAAAGATGCAAGGATCTCATTAAGTTTAAAAAAACCCACTCTAGTATTTTTCAACACCCTGAATCCATTCCTAATTACCCGATCACCCTATGAATGCACGTTACTCCATCAATCATATATGTCTCTATAAACCTTGCATTCCATCTGTACAATATGTCTATTATTATCTTCTAGGAGAGATGTGGAGATGGGTTCAACTCTCTAAGAGGAGTTGTTCATCTTATTGATTTTTTCAAGAAGACATGCAATCTCTTCCTTAAATAAATTCTTCTTCTCCCATAGCTTGTTATTCCTTTGTGTCAGCAAAGAAACTACATCCTGTGCATCCTATTGACAACCCAACCATGTTTATTTTCCAAGTTCAAATCTAGTGAACTTGTAATTAGTGTCTTGCATCTCCTCAGTTGGCTTATCATCTAGAGGCTCAACTACCTCACCATATTTGATTTCATTCTCATCTACTATAACCTTGGAAAACTATTGTAATAGCTTCAACCCTTTTCAAAAAATATTCCATATTTAAATGGGCAAGATTAGTATCTTGGACTTCATCATAGTATGAGGTAACCTATGAAGAAATAATGGAGTCATACTGGTACTTCATTTTCTTCTTTTCTTTTCTCTTTGATGGAATGCCTTATCTTAACATGGCAAGCTTGTGTGCATGAGCAACTGTTACATGAAAGTCCCAAAAAATAAGTACATCCTCATGAAATGGATCCATAGAAATCCATTTTTGTGCATAAAGGTACATATATGGAAGGATGAAAGTGGGGAATATAACTATAAATATTTGGGGTATAAAAGGGCAATTGATTTTGGGTGAGATCAACTCTTTAAATAGAAAGATAAACCAAAAAATGAGTCTTTCTGGAGGCACTGCATATGGATGGACAACAAGCTTTAAGTAGGAAAATAAAGAATGAATGGGTATATATACATGAATTAAGGTATTTTTCTTATAAGTAGGATTTTTATATTCCACTATAAGTCAAACAACAAGCACTTAGAACCTCCAAAATGGATTTTAAGTTCCTTTCTAGCCTTGGTAAAAGCGTGGAAAAAATATATTATGCATTTGGAAGTGGGATTTTAGCTAGCATTTGCATATTGGATAAGTAACTTGATTCTTTGGAGCAGTTCATTACTTAGAATGAGGTTAATCCTAACTACATATACAAAAAAACTAAAGTTCTTGCATATGCAACTTAAGAGAATGATTGAGATAGAAATAGAAAGATCAACAATTTAAACAAAAACATGCAAATTTGAAAATGAAAATAAAGACTTGTATTAACATGAACAAAAAAAATATACAAAAATTAAAAAGAAATCCCTAAAAATTGCAAGAAGAACTTACCTCCTTTTGAGAAGAGCAAGAGAAAAGCTCTTCCAAAATCTTGAGAAAATCTGAATCAAATCCAAATGTTTTTTGGATTTAGAGAAAGACCTTCAAGAATGGTTTATATAGGCAATGAATTTGAATAAATATTCTTTCTAAATCAATGCACATTTGGGTCAAGAATAATTTCTTGACAAGTCTGAATGATTGAGAATTAAAATGCACAAAGATAGCAACAAAAAGAACCATTCAAACTTGCAAATGAATGTATTTTTCTGAGTTTTTAATGAATATGTAATGCCACAAAAAATTGCATCCAAGGAGATAAAAACACACTTTATATTGATGAAAACAAGATGAAAGGAGAGTTTAATGCCCTAGATTTTCTATTTTGGCCAAAAAAGAGGCTTAAAACATGCTTTTAAGAGCATGTAATTGCTCTAAAAATTGCCACCAATGATTTCAAAATCCTTTGATGAATAAAAACAAGCTTTGATAGAGGATACACATGTATTTAAACACATGTAATGTTGAAGAAACTCACCACCTCTTTTATTTGAGTAAAAATACAAGTGTGTGGGTTATAGGATCATGTTTTTAAAACACCTTTACATGCATTGAGAGTAATAATGGGTCTCTATGATTCAAACACATGTATGTATAATGTTGGATCAACATAAAATGACCAATATAGGCTTTTAGAATGTGAATACATATTGTTGAGCTTCACTTTATTTAAAGATGGGCTATTTCAAATCACACACATGTAATTTAAACAAGCAATAAATGTAAAAATTTCTACCTATGTATAAATGATGTTATGAAGACTAATGATGATCTTTTTGAACCCATTTGCATGTTCAAAGTCATGAAATCCTAAGAAAAATCACCACCTTATTGTATTTCATCATGTATTAATACTCCAACATGTTTTTAAATGCACTTTTGATGCCTTTTGGAGTCATAATGGGTTTTGACATAATGCTTGCATGTGTCACCTTGCATTTTGGGTCTAAAAAAGGCTCATAAAATTGATGCCTTAAGGGGTAATGGGGTTTAAAAAATTAATTTCACATATTTACATGTTTTTCAAAACATGCAATGAGTCCAAAAATCTTTACCACTTAGTAATGATGAGCTGTTTGAAGGAGATTACATGTTTGTAACCTAATAGACTTGGAAGATGAAAAACATGTCTAAGATATATTTAAAACATGTAATCTCTTGAAAAAATCCCACCAATGCACAATATGAAAGATCAAAATACATATGGGTATTTACATGAGTATTGACAAGTAAAAATTAAAAAGAAAATACATGTAATCAAAATTTAAAAATCCACCATTACATGAAAAACTTATTAAAGCTTTATATATTCGATGCAAATAAATAAGGATGGAGATTTTATTTCCATTTTACACATAAACACACCCAATGTATTATGCAATGATGAATGAAAAGTCCACTTAGGTAAAATTTTGAATTAAAGAATAATGATATGTAGTCAGCCCAAAAAAGCCCACCTGCTAAATGTTTAATTGTTTAATATCTTTTGATAGAAAACTCCGATTAAGGCCTAAGATAGCTCAAAATGAGAGGATTTGAAAATTATACAACCCTATCGAGAAAAAAAAACTAAAAAAAAAGCATAGAAATAAGAAAAACAAAGAAAAGACTTGAAGGTTGCCAAAAATCAGGTGTTTGCAGTTAGAGAAGAAAACATAATCCTAACAAGAAATATGGTGATAATCTTGACACAAACCTTCCAAAATGATGTTCAAAAGACATGAAACTCAAGACAATTTAGGGATGATGAATTTCCTTCATCACACATCATTCAAAACACCTAAACTCAAAGAAACACCTACAAATTTATGAGAAATTTGCATAGGGTTTCCCCAATTTTGTGATGTCAAAATTGAGGACTACAGCTAATCACAATAGTTAATCAACCATTAACATCCCAATGTGGTCTCCTTAGGTAATGTGATAAGATAATACATAATGAGTTATCTCAAATTTGATTATATATATATATATATATATATATATATATATATATATATATATATATATATATATATATATATATATATATATATATATATATATATATATATATATATATATATATATATATATATATATATATATATATATATATATATATATATATATATATATATATATATATATATATATATATATATTGTCCCTGTATATTTTTTATCTAAAGGCTACTTGGATTTGATAATTCTAATCCTTTGGAAATGAAGAAAGAGAATTGTGGGGAGATGAAGACTCAAATGATAATATGGATTAAAAGATATACTTACTTGATATGATAGAGTCAAGATTGGCTGGATGATAAATGATTGATTGGTTGATAATATTTTTAATAAGACCAACTAACAAGGTAACTCTAGATCTAAAAGTGATAAAGTAGACCAAGGTAACTTGTGTTATGATGGATAGACACAAGGAATATCAAAGAGAGAACACACCAATTATAAGGAGATGATGAAATCCAAGATAAGATAATCTACTCAAAGGTGATAAGATGTTCCTAAACTCAAATATGATGTGTAATGCCCCACTAGGGAACCCAGGAGAAATTTATAACCTAAACATGCAACTAGGTTTGTAGAATAATTTTTTTCTTAAGTGTTTACAAACAATAATAACAATGTTTAACAATGCGGAAGCAATACAGTATGATTTACAACTCACATATAAATACAACTCAACATAGAATTAAAAATCTCAAGGGTTCCTTGACGTAGATTATGTAAACATTAATTAATTATATTAGATTAGATACAATTACAAATCTCATGTATACAAATGAATGATAAACACAACATCATATAAAAGAAAACTTAAATACAATTGATACCATAAGGTATCCATAATAATCCACATCCAATGCACATGTCACAGGGTATGTAACACAATATTCCAACATAAGGTACAACATAATATCTCTTGAGTAACTGATACAAAGATACAAGGAACATAGAATAAGAAAGATAAGAATACATCTCCCACAATGAAGAACAAGAAGGAACAAATGCTATAGGGATTATCTAACACTAGTACACGAATGCCAAAATATCAAATGATAAAAAAATCACTACCACCCGACCTCATGGAACCTAAATGGTCCACTCCCACCGTGATGAGGAGATAACAAAAGATCCCAATTGGATAAAAATTATCACCAATAAACATAACACAAGCTAAGGAAGAGATCCTGAAAGCTTTCTAACTCAAGGGTACAATAGGATAACCAAGTAACACATACATAACCTGAGGCAAGCAATACACATAGGAAACTTAAGATGCATAAAGGGAAGTTTCATCACACAAGCCAACTCTAAGGTTATCCTGGTAGTCTCTCAAGACCCCGACGCCCTAGTGACCCAATGCAGTATCAATGACCTCTCGTGTAGACGAAGTACCAACTATGCCATATCCAGTCCACGTGGACCTATGCATTAGTCCCCTTGGGGGTTGCGCACGACCCCATGGGGCTTCCACATGGCACAAGGGGGGTGGGGGGCAGGTTGGTTCCGCCTCCCCTTAAACTTATAAATTTTTCTATTATTTTTTTTTTAAAACAAACTTCTAACTAGCATTTAAAATTTTTATTTTATTTAACAAAAATAATATTTGTTTTTATAAAAAAGAATCAATATACTAGAAATTAATTACAGGATAGGCACATCTAATATATATACATATTTTTAAAACTAAATAGAAATTTTAATCCAATCCCTTAAACATTTAAACATGCAAAACAAAATAATTACAATTTGATTTTCTTCAATCAAAACTAGGTTTTTTGACAAACTAACATCTATTGATTTCCAATTTACCTGCAATTCCTAAAAACAATCTTTTGCAACATATTGAGAAAAATATAAATTTTTTATTAAGATTTATTCTAGGGTTTTCAAATACCCAAAATGAAATACCATATCTATCTAACATCAATTCAATACAATTTTCATGACAACAAATTCAAAATCAAAATAGAAGCCAATTACAAATCATTCACCCAATAATCTCAGACACAAAGTATACAATCTTTTCGAAAGAAAAATCTATAAAGAAAATGGGGTTTCAAACCCTACCTTAACCAACGTCTAAAAACATGAAGCCAAGAAAGACCAAATTCTACCTTAAAAAAAGCCAAGCTTTCAAACAATCATGAAACTATGCCCACTAAAACAAGCTTTCTCAAAATCTCCCAACTCTTCTAGAGCTCCTCCAAAACCTAATAGACGTAATGAAAATAATACCCAAAATCCCTACATAAAGAAAACCTATCCCCCCTAGGTTTCCAAAACATGCAAACTCAAAAGAAGAACTCAACTCTATCGCTATAGTTGCATGATAAAATAACTCAATAAATAATGCACTTTTAAAGTAAAACTCAAACTCAACTTTTAACTTTAATTATAATTTCAATTTCACTTAAACCAAAAGTGCAACTTAAATTGTATTTCAATTATTTAATTAAACAATAAATACTTTAGCACATAGTTAACTATGCAAACTAATTAATTTAAATATTAAATAAATCAACTAGGCCATTTAATTTACATTAGGATTTAATAATTAATTAAACCCTTTATTTCTAAATTTAAATCTTTTAATTTAATCAACCTTAATAATTAAATGTTATCTATATCAAATATTTCCACATCATAAAATATAACTTATTCCAATACCATAATTACTCCTAATTTAACTATTTAAATCAAATAATTCACACAAGGAAAAACACTTGACTCCCAAAATCTGAAAATCAACTAAATCCATAACAAGCAAACATCAAGGAAGGACTCACGAATTCACATCATCTTGACGCATTTGGATAGGGAACTGAAAATCAACTAACTCCATAACAAGCAAATACCAAGGAAGGACTCACGAATTCACGTCATCTTGATGCATTTGGATAGGGAGCTCAATCCAAAACTTGTCCATTAATTTAGGAAAATATTGGCTTGGGTTGGGGTTTGGACCAATGTGTTATCTCCCCTCTCTTACCATTTGAGATATTGCAATAGGGCACGCTCATCCTGACAATTTAGGGAAGTTGATGCTCGGTACCTGAAATCCTGCATAAAAGACAAGCATGTACATACATGTATAGATATATAATAGATAATGGCAGGGATCGACCGATCGTGTGGATCTTGCAAGCAAGTAACTATGACTCTGTCCCGCAACCACATCAAGCA
This sequence comes from Chamaecyparis obtusa, assembly GCA_027943335.1. NCBI lineage: Eukaryota > Viridiplantae > Streptophyta > Pinopsida > Cupressales > Cupressaceae > Chamaecyparis > Chamaecyparis obtusa. The sequence goes on from BSBK01002988.1 coordinate 1,136,859, forward strand.
CATCAAACAAAAATATAAAACACACATGCCAACCATACACATGCAAGTATGGGGTTAGTAACACCATGAATGTGAATAACATCCTAACATATAAATTATCATCAAAATATAACCATAACATATACATCATAATAAGCATTTAAATTGACATGAAAATAACCATATCCATCTAATTGAAAATACATGATATAACACATAATCCAAAGGTTCATATTTAATCAAATTAATAATCCAAATATCATTGAAATAATTAACACACACATAAAAAAGGCCTAAAAGAGTTTGGCAAAGACTACTGAAAAACAAACTATGGAGGGGCACTACATGATGGATCTATAGTGATAGGGATATGATAAAGATAACCAAATGATATGATCTAGACCAAGGGTAACCTATAATAAAGCATGTCAAAAAGATATGTGATAAGATATGATAGCTATGAATGGATGAAAAAGGTATGATGTGATTGATGGGATGTGAATAAATGTGAAGAAATAATATGGTAATTCTAGATCTTAAAATAATAATGTAACCAAAATTTAATTGAGCTATGATAGATAAATACATGTAATACGATCAAGATAGGGTATGAAAAGTAAGAGATGATGAAATCTAAACAAAGTTATCCTAACCAAATATGTTACCTAATTAAGGATGATGAACCTCATGTAATGAGAGAGAAAGGATAACCAAATGATTGGTTTAGACCAAAGAGTAATCTAGGTTTATGCTAAATAATTTTTGACAAAGATTGAAGGTTTATGACTAACTAGCAAAACTAGGTATGCAATGGCTACTGACCGAGGATTGAAAATATCAAAACTGAAATGATAGGTCTGAAGGAGTGAACCCTATTGTGTTTTTATCTCTTTAGTCAAATTCATAGGAGAAGAGATCAAATGTGCAATTTTTCTCAATAAAAATCACATGAAGAGTTCTCAGATGTGGAGGTATAGTGAATCAAAGGTACATGAGCAATTGTACTATATGAGAAGGGGATTGGATAAAAGGATTAATTTCCATAATTCATAAAGACGCATTGGAATAAAAAACCACCTCAAGATAAATATGATTGTCACCCACTTGGTAAGAGAGATGCCAATGCAATATCATTTCCTTTGGGGTTTTTATTCCTTTGTTGATGACAATTGAGAAAGAGATATATGAAACAATTAATCCAACTAGGAAATAAATTTATTGAAAAAAAGTAAATGTAGAGAGAGATTAGAGAGGATTTGAGTGCACCTAGATTCAAAATAGGATGTATTGTGATTTACATCTAAATTCCTAATAGTCAAGATCCCACAAACACTTGTAAATGAAGATCTAAGACCTAAAGGTTGTAACTTGGCTTCTTGCCAAATTTGAGTTAGATCTAGAGGGTAAAAGTCACCAAGTTTGTCTTGTCCCCAAGTAGAGGTTTCCAATGTTATCATGTACCCTAGGTTTTGGTATGAAATTCACATGGGTGTTTTGTATGGTCTTTATCTTCCCAGATTTTGTCTAACAACTCTATAATAGTTCTTGCACACATAAAAATGGTGAAGAAGGTTGGATAAATAGGTTTTCCTTAGTCAAACCCCTATTTAGGAATCAAACTTGAAAATGAAAGGAAACTGCATAAGGAAAGATGAAATGGAACCTAGATTTGAACTATATATCACCTTATACCTTGATGATGCAACACTTCTTTAGATGTGATCACAAATATTATTGCAATAGATTGATCCAAAAGGAAATCATGAGAGAAATGTATTGAATTATGGCTATTTAATTTTTCTAAAATTCTTGATGAAGAAGGATAAGAATGCTTTGAAGGATTGAAGACTTGGATACCCAACTGTAGAAGAGATCTTGAATTTTGATTCATTTCTTGATCATGAATGCTTGAAAACTTGATAGTGAATGCTTGTATTTGATAATGGATACCAAAATGAGGAAAGGTAGGGGGTTTCTATAATCAATCCATCATTTTGGGGGTTACAATTTAGACAAGCTGACCACAGGATCAAGTTTCCCACAAATACCCCAACATAGGGCCCCAAACCAAATTTGAGCCTCATTCATTGGGGAGAGGATGCCATTGGTACCTTTTCCTAGGGATAGGACACCATTGGAATATTGTACCCACCAATTATGGCTCATCTTTGAGTTGTGGGTCCTGAAAAAGTCAAAGGGTGTATGTTATGATCAAATATCTAGTTTTGAGGTCGGGAGAGAGTGTAAAGGCCATAAATGGTAAGATAGGACCCATGAGATGAAATAGATTATTTTATTAGAGGAAAAATAGAGGAGCACACTTATAAATAAGGGATAACCTTATTTTTGAATAAGTTAAGTCAATACAAGACTTATAATATTAACTTGAAGGTCCAATAAGCATTAGGAGACTGAAATAAATGTGGGAACCCATACATACTAAAATGGGGATAAAATGAGAACCTAATTAAGGGTGCTTAATTTTTATGATGGTTAATTTATCCCCCACTTTATAAGGATTATGACTCCACCTCACACTCATGGTAAGGTATAAGAAAGAGAGAGAAAGATGAAGATCATGGGCAAACTACAAAGAGATAAGATATCGCCAAGTTTAAGGACATAAGCTCCCAAACCAAGGACCTTGAATTGTAAATCCATATGCAAGGATGCATAAAAAAATCCTAAATATTACTAAGATTCCAAGTCAACTAGTTGAAGATACCTCACCAAATAAAATGCCTCAACTGCTAGCTTCATGCCTAGAAATCCATTGCAAATGCACAAGTGGTCACTTGAAAAGAGAAAGAGGACACATTAGAGATAAGATAAAACTCCATGATACAATCAATTAGAAAAGTGTGTTACACTATATAATTATGGAGGAGAGAATATGATAAACATGGATGACATAGGATATCCATTTGTGTTTTTATAGGTGATCCATGAGAGAGAAAGAAAAGAGAAGAGAGAGAAAGAGAAATGGTGTAGAAAATTGTGTTATGCTAGTTCCACCCATTAAAGAGAGTGTAAAGAAGGAGTTTATGGTCTAGTGCATGCTAGTCAAATCATAAAGTTTATGTAAATGAGAGGTTGAATGGTCTATAAAATTATGTTATGCTAGTCAACCCATGAAAATAATAGGTCAAATGGTCTAACAAATTGTGTTATGCTAGTCAACAAATCCTTAAAATGTATATGAAGGAGGGGTCAAATGGGATATCAAGTTATGTTATGCTAGTTCAACCAATCATAAGGATATCCAAGGAAATCCACTAAAAATGTATAAAAGGAGAGTGATATAACACTAACAAATTGTATTATGCTTAGTTTACTCTACATGAAATGATTAAAGTAAACAAAATATTTTCAATAAGGAGGCCATATATGTCCCCCCTTAAGATGGAAAAAAGGAATTTTTTGACATCTTATGGAAAAGAGAAACAAGGATAAATCACCTTTAACACAAAGGAAGTATCCCACAAGCAACACCTAGTCCAAGCCAAAGAGGTATCAAATCCTACGAGGTCAAGGAAGGATGGATGAAAATGGATACCATGCAAAAGCTATAAAAGGGATCCTTTTGAAGGATGCTAAAAAGAGATGCATAACAAGAAGAATTCACACCTTCCCCATTGCTAGGTAAAGGGATTCTTGAGGAAGGATGACACACTTTTAGCCCCAAGGTAAGGGGTTTTTTTACCATGGATACCCAATTATAAGCAGTGAAAAAGGTTATGATTGGGAATGCATTTCTCTTGTATAAGAGAGAAACCATAATGTAAACACATAATTCCATGTAAGATTGGATATAACGAGATAAAAAAATGTGAATTATCCAAGAGAAAAGTGAATCTTTAGGAGAAGGATGAGAGAGATTTAAAAACTACCCTTTCCCCCAAGTGTAGAGACAAGAATACAATCCTCAAGGGTTGTTGAACTAGATAAATAAATAATTTATTTATTATCATGTGCATATGCATCCTCAAGAGTTCCAAAATAGCTAATGCAAGGTTGTGGGAGCTCAAAAGTGCAGTCCAAATCCTCTTCCATAGCTCCTCTCTTTGTGGTTGATATTTTATCCCCTTTTTTATTTTTTTGTAATTTTGGGTCTTATGGGTGGTTTTTATGGTTTATCTTCAAATTGACATTTTAGGTTGAGCTAATTCTCTCCATGTATATTTTTATTCTTATGTACTTACCCTTTTAATATATTATACGTGTATGTGTTTTTTCTTAAATAATAAAACTATATAATTTATTTCAAATTTGGATAAGTAGGTCAAAATTAATTAAAAAATGGCACAGCCATGTCTCTAATACGTTCAAAACGCTGGTAAAAGAAATTAAAGGTCAATATGTTAATTTTGTTCATTAGGAGATGTGTGAAATTACAGTGGTAATTTTACAAATACCCACTTGAAGGTGTGTAAACCTGATGACATTAATGTTGGTAAACTAGATTAGAAGAAGAAAACATGTTGAAAGGAGGGAAATGAAGCTCCCAAGCCTTAGCCTTTCCATCCAAGACTAATGAAAAGCCTAAAAGAATACACATAAAACCTTGTACATGGTTTTAAACATATATATAGATTAAAAAAAACTTGCCCACTCCATTCTATTAGAGACAATCTAGTCAAACTTAAAAAGGTGAAGTTGTTGGAGGGATCTTGGAAATTCTCTCTCTCTCTCTCTCTCTCTCTCTCTCTCTCTCTCTCTCTCTCTCCCCCACCCTCTTCCCTTAAAGTGCTGAAACTAAAGTTAAGGGACACCAAATGTTCTCGAGTTAAGCAAGCTTAACCTGTTCATTTTATTGGTCCCTAAAGTTGTGCACACATCTTCCTTTCTTGCAAGAAATAGTTTTATCATATAATCCCATACATGTTAATATCATGTACATGTTTCCAAAAATATGCACATTGCATACTCATGTGGTACTGATATTTTTGGGTCCAAAAATGTGAATCGGTTTGTGGATCTAAATGTGTACTCATTATTGTGAGTTAAAATAGATTGTTCATGACCATATAAGAATGAAAAAGTTGTTGAAGGACCCAATACAACTATTTTCTCTCTCATTACAACATTCTTCTATAATGTAAGAGATTCCCTTGTTTTATATTAGTTTTAATGATTGAAAAGTATATTCAATTTGATTGTTTAATGTTTTTTTGTTTATTTAATACTCTTGATTGTCAAATTTGATGATATTCATGTTTTTAATGATGATTTAGGATAATTTTATAAGCATAATGGGAAATAAAAAGTGAGAAACATATGAACAACAACATGTAGAAGTACAATGACAAAGAGAGCACATGAGAAGAGTATGTGAAATGAGGAAAAATTCAAGGAGAAGGTACACCATCTAAACTAATCCAAAAATAAAATTAAATGAATGTAAACTAAGAACAATTTATAATCATACAATAAATGAATTAAAATATGCAAAAACTAATAAATATTATGTGTATGACCTACTTATATATAGACATAATATATACATGTTCATAGATGATTATGATTATAGTTCTATATGTTGTAGGTTCATTATGGTTGTCCTAGGGTCAATAGGATTTCCCTAGGTTCAATAGAGCTTCCCAATTCTCAGGAATGTTACTTGTCGACATAATATAGACATGTTAGACACATTCATATATGATTATGTATTTCCTAGGTTATGATTATGATTATGATTATGATTATGTATTTCCTAGGTTCAATATGGATCAATAATGCTTCTCTAATATCATAAATGTTATTTTTCAATATAATATAGACATTTTCACATATGATTATGATTATTTATGTCGTAGGAATGTTACTCGTAGGATATTTTTTGAACCTAAGGCACTTAAGGGATAGTATCACTATGATATGTCCTTGGATGTTTAGGAAAGTTGGTAAGAAAAATAGGATCACCCATAGGATAAACCCACCTACACAGACAAGTTTGTTGATAGTTTATGCCTATGACAAGCAAAAAAAATCAGGCTTCTTTGGAACTTTTCATTGAATGTCTTTGACAATTTTTGCACTAACAAAAAAATTGCTATCTTAATAAAATGAATAAGTCTATATATATGAGATAGGTTATTGTAGAGGGGCCTCACATGAACCTATAGGTTAACATAAAGTATTTGTATGTTCTATAAATCTCAAGAAATAACCTATCAAAGTTTGATATTTTTAAAACTTAGCGCACTTAAGGGATTACACTACTACAATATGGCCCTAGATGTTTGGGCAAGTTGGAAAGAAAAAAAGATCATCCATAGCATAAAAATACCTAACCAATTTTTTTGGTGCTTGTGGTTTGTTTCCACAACAAACACAATGGAAATTTAGGCTACTTTGCAACTTTTCATTGAATTCTTTTTCCAATTTTTGCACCAACATAAAAATTGCTACCTAATGTAAATGGCTCTAAGTCTTGAAAATTTGAGGTAGGTTATTGTATAGGGGACTTATGTGATCTTGTAGGATCAAATATAATATTTTTATGTGCTAAAAATTCTAATAAATAACCCATCAAAGTTTGATAGTTTTTTTCACTTAGGACACTTAAGGGATAATGTTACTGTAATATGGCCCTAGACATTTGGCCAAGTTGGAAAGAAAACAATAGACCATCCCATGCAAAAAATTGTCCAACCAAATCTATTGAGATTGATTATTTGTGCCCATAATGAACATACTGTAAATTATGATACTTTACAACTTTTCATTGAATGCCTCTAATTATTTTTGCACCAACATAAAAATTGTTGCCCTAAGAAAATGATTTTGAGTCTAAAAAATATAAGGTAGGAAATTTTAGAGGGGCCTCACATGACCCTATAGGTTCAAACATAACATTTTTATGTGTTATATATTTTTAAAAATATCCCATCAAATTTCAAGAGTTTTTTGAACTTAGGGAACTTAAGGGACAACATCGCTATGGTATGGCATTAAACATTCGGGCAAGTTGGCAAGAAAAATAGGACCATCCCTACCATAAAATTGCCTACCTGTACATGTTGGCATTGATGTTTTATGCATACTACAAAGGTTCCTAATTATACTTGATAATTTTTTATGGTATAATACATTTCATAACCTAGGGATAGTTATCCAATCAAAGAAACCCTTCATGGACTACAAACTACATTTAAATTATCAACCTGGGGATGCATACTTGAAATAGGTCTAGGATTTATATGCACTATGAGATTTCCTAAGCTATTATATTTATTTTTATAGGAAATAAAATGGAATCTTCAGAAACAACTATAGGCACCCTGCAGGCAGGTTCACAGGCAGAATGATTCTGCACCGTGATTAGATGCGCCTTACTATCAATAGGGCATTCATAGTGGGCCGCCTATAATGGTTCTAAAGGTAGATTCTATACGTAACATGCCCCCTTGACAATAGAATAGAGGGCAAACATCATTGTCTGGTGAATATGACTGTGCCCTACTATTCGGCTGCACGGGGACCTTTCTCGCATAGAATAGTAGGGGCCCTAACCTTTAGAATAGTAGGGGCCTTGCCGAATAGTAGGGCCTCAAAACTAAAAACATAACAATGCTAAAAATAAATCCAATTGTATAGTAGTGGCTGCTGGAAACTGTGTAATAACACAATAATTTGTTACAAATTTTGCCTTTATAACTATCAATGGTGAAAAACACCTTAAGTTGCCTTTGCTTTCATAATTTACCATCTTGGAAAAGTTCTTATAAATTCATACACAAGTAACTTTCTTAATTTAACACATTCCTTTAAAGAGGAATATGATTATTATTTTGATTGGCAACAAAAAAATGACTAGGAAGTAGAGTCATATTACAACTTGTCTTCTGACTAATTGTAAAATAGTTTGTTTGGAATCTTATCTAAAAAACATGATTTTATGAAGATTTTTTTTGTGTAAATCAATATATTACAATTCATCTTCAATTTATTTTTAATTTACACTTCATATTGCAATAAATGGAAGAGGTTTGACTAAGTTTGTTTCCTTTCTTGTCACCACTTTTTACTTAGTCAATTTATGATGAATGTGGCTCCTTTATTATACTAAATTAGATCAAAAGGTTAAAATTAATTTTATGCCTCCTTATATTTCTAAATCAATTTTGTTGGTATAATTACATATTTACTAATTACACTTTACTTAAGTTTACTTAGGATAATGCATTTGCATATTAGTTGTCATTGATATACCTAGGAGTTTGCATTTCATTTTAGCACATGGTTAGGAGAAATTCCACTTTAGATGGTGATAGTTGTCATCACACACCTCTTTGTGTGTGAGATTCACCTTTAGTGCTCTTATCACATTATCATCCTCTCATTGTTTCACATGCTGCACATACTTTGATGTATAATGAAGGATGATCCACGTTTGGTGGGCATGTGATTCCACCTAGTGTGGTTGATAACTTATCATCTCCTTATCATGTAGTATTATCACATTGCCTATATATTTAGACATTCCTATATTGTATGTAATCTATCAATCTATTATTCATTATTATTTGATCATTGATCATATCATATTTGTCTCTCTTGTGCTATCTATTGAGCTTCTAGATCTTGGAATTTTCATTCTTTGCCTTAGGCAAATTCTTACATGGTATTAGAGCCATAATAGTCTTCATTGCATAGCCGTTTGAGAGTCATTGTTGCTTCAACTTTTGAAGGGCCACGATTTAGATCTGGGATATTAGTAGCTTGTGGGAGCGTCTAGAGAAAGATCTAACCTCACCATTGCGTTCGGGTGGTTGTTTCCATAAATTTTGACTATAAATTTGTCTATATTAGGCAAAAGTCAAATTTGAGGCAAAATTGTTTTGCAAGTCGGACTTGGGCTGTTCGATCCGCAACTTAGTACAAATTTTTGGATTTTTGATTTTATTTTTTGAAATATTTTCAGATCTAGGAAATCATATTTTTCTGCAAAAATTGGGGTTGTTTTGGGGTTCCCCACCCCTGGTTATTGTAAGACAATTTTCTATTTGCAGGCAATAGAGAATCTGCCTAGTGGAATATTCAACGAAGATCGGGTAGTCAAATCCCGACGCATACATACACATGCTGACCTGCACGCATCAAAACTTCTGAGTAGTCCAGAATACCTTGCCTCAAGAGTTCTTTTTTTTATCTTTGTAGGCCTTTGCATTTAAATATCTTCTATTTCCCCCATCCCATGAATGTGGGACTAACCTGCAAGCATAGCGCAAAACTTCTAGCTCGACATCAAGTCAACACCTTGAGCTAGCCCGGAACCGAGCCCATGCCGACCACAACCCAACTGAGCATGAGTCACAGAGCTGAGCTAAATGACGCAAATCATCGACTCAAGTCGCCTAGCCGCGCTCAAGGCAAGGTGAGCTGAGCTCAAGGAAAGGCGAATGGAGCCCGAGCTATTTACATTTACAATGGGTGACCATAGTTTTGAAGACATTCAAAGCCCACATCGCAGTGAATGTGGGACTAAAAAGTCCCACATCCCCTCCCCCTACCGCCCAACAGACACAACCCTCCCACCACCACCACCACTAACACGCCCAACATAGTCCACATGAGCGACCAACTTAGTGCCACATGGGAAACTCCATCAATGAAATCAGCCAACCAAAAATTGACATGTGGCAGAACATAAAACTGGTATTTTTTTTAAATTACCTTTTTTATGAATTTTTGTATATTAAATTTGATGGCCATCCAATCGTCACATGGGGCATTTTTTATTTTGATTTGACGACCATCTAACCATCAAATTTAAGCTCATGCTCGTGTCATCATTTCATGGGGTTAAAATTGACAGCTATTTGATTGTCAATTCTGGGCATTTTTGCACTGCAATGACGACCATTTGACAGTCAAATTTAAGGTAGTACTTTTCTGATGTCATCAGGTTTGAAAACTTTGCAGCTCTCACCATATGTAGTTTTAATTTGGCAATTTGACTTTGGGAGGCCATAACTTGGTCATCCGAACTCCAAATTGAGTGCAATTAATTTTGGGTAGAATTTCCTGAACTTTTTCAGCGGTGCAACTATTTTCTAGTTTCGATGCACAAATTTTATAGTAATTGCATTTTTTGGTGACTGTACCTATCTGATCCCTATTTTTACAACTTTATAGTCTTCATTCATACTCATGTGGACACATTTTCAGGTGCAATTTTTTTTGAAAGTGAATATTTTTTGTCTACTTTTCAAATCTGGTATCGGTTTGGAGAAATTTTGAGTGGACATAGTACTTTCAAAATATGGTCTATTTTAGCCTATTTTGCCACTTGTATTTGATTAGATCTTTGAGTGATCTTGTGTCTTATCTTCTTGAGTCTGCTATAGCTTCATATTTTCTATTGTAATCATCAAAATCAGAAGTCCACTTTGGTCCATTTTTACAAGTGGCAATTATACACGCACTATATATAAAGTGCCCAAATCATCTATTTTGGGGGGGTTCTTTGATTGAGTGATTTGGGGGGTGCTTGTGTGGTTGTATCTCTTTCTCTCTAGTTATCTTTCATTTTTCCATTATGGGTGCTTATGGATTTCCACCATTAACTCCACATAACTATGCTACATGGAAAGAAAATGTATGGAGCAAGCTAATGGTAAAAGTACTAAATCATTATGTGGATGGAACAATTAAAGCATCTAATGTGGATGATAAGGAATTAACTGATTGGAGATTTAAATATTCTCAAGCTTTCAAAATTATAAGAATATGTGTTACTCAAGATCTCTTGTTTCACATTTCCTCCTTGGGCAATGCCAAGGATGCTTGGGATAAACTTGAAGATTTTTATGGTAAAGTGGATGAGGATAAGGGATTCACAATTCAAGAAAATATTCTCAAATTGGATCCTAATAAATTTGACACAATTCAAGATTTCATGAACAAAGCCAATGAGTTGAGAGCACAACTTAAGGATTGTGGAACCACCATCAAGGATTCACAATTGATTCATCATATGATGGGAAATCTTCCTTTAGAATATGAAACCTTTGTGTCAAGATACAATACTCACAAGATGACCATGGGAAGTTCCTTTACTAAACCTTCATTTGAGGCATTTGGAGAAATGTTGATGTTGGAGAAAACCAAATTAATGAGTATGGGGATTCTCAAGTCTTCAACTTCCAAGGCATTGGTGGCTAATCATGAGAATCAAGGAAATCAAATTCAAAAGAAGAATAATTGGAAGTCTAAGTCTCAACAAGAAAGTGCAAAATAAACTTCCACACAATATGGCACTTCTATCACCTCAAAAGGGTGAATTTTCAAAAAAGGAGAAGCGATTTTGTGCATATTACAAAAAGGATGGACATGAAGAACATTTTTGTTATAAGAAGGACATTGATGAATTGAAGAATCTTCTTGTAAAGAACATGATCGAATTTTCTTCTAGGATGTCTATCTCAACTTCTTCACAAAATTCAAAAAAAGATAAAGGAAAGGGTCAAACATTTATCACACAAAAAGGACAAGCTTTATATGCTTCTTCAAGCCCCGATTCAGGAAGATGGCTTCTATATTTAGGGGCTTCTCATCATATGAATTCTTCATAGTCCATGTTTTCATCATTTGAGCCTTGCAAAGGTCCACCTATTTTGATGGGCAAGCACACTTACATGAATGTGATTGGGAAAGGAAGTATTGATGTTGGGAAGGGACACTTCAATGATGTGTTGTGTGTTCCACACTTGACCAATAACCTTCTTTCTATCTATCAAATCATAAATGGTGCTATAAAGAAGACTGTGGAATTTACACCCGATTTCATTTTCATCAAGGAATTGGAGAGTGGAGATGTTATTGCTACTGGGATAGTGGATCACTCTTCTTAGTTTTACTCCTTTGTAGATTTTGTTCCTCTTGATGACATTGATTCTTTAGCATAGGATCACACTTACAATGATGATTCTGATTTTGAGGAGAGTTTTGGCTACTTGAACTTGGGTATTCTCACTCATGATTAAGTTCTTGAGCCTTTCATTTCATCTCCTCCTATTGAGACTATTTCTACTCTTTCTCCCGATGATGCTTGCATTTATACAATCATGGGTTCAAGTGATTCAGTACAATAGGATATTTATTATTTTCCAAACTTGGTTCCATGGGATGACTACTTGAAATACATTGAAGGTTTTTTTTGTGGAGTCCTACATTTCATATTTGGGATACACTATTGATGATATTCATCTTATCTTTGGTGAAGATGATCCTACTTTAGTTGTTGTGAGGGAGAATACTGACCCTCATCTTCATTCTCTACTTGATCATTCTTTCTAGGGTGACATGATTGTGGATAATTTGATACAACAGTTGGAGGAGGTCACTTTATCTTCAGAGGAGACACTTGGGTCTTTGGAACAAGTTCTAAATTCATCCTCGGTTGATCTTGATTTGTCTTTTTTAGTAGAGTGGCTTAGTACACATGATTTGGAGGAGGCACCTTTCAACATTGACATGGAGACTCTTGAGCAGGTTTAAGAGATTCCATACATTTTGAGGTTTCTTCCTATAGATTGGGGAGGAGGCTTCATCTATGCACCTTTGGTTTTGTTTCTTCCTAAGGGAAAGAATTTTGTTCTACATGCATGGAGTAGTTTCTACATTGAGCTTGGAGCATCTTCCATTGGTGTCCATTATACATTGAGGGGGCATACTTGGTTTCTCTTCCTCTTCTTCTCTCTTATGGGGGGATATTTTCCTCACATGAGGTCTTCTCTCTCTCATATTATATTCTTCTATTCATCTCTCTTTTTGGGGGAGGGCTTTTCCCATGAGGTTCTCCCTCTTTCTCCACTTTATGAGAGATTGCATTGTATTGCTCTTGTAGTTTGTACATGGGTACCTAACATGGCCTAGTAGTCAGGACCCATCTTGCATTGTCATCTAGCATTGTGAGCTTAAATGCATTCCCCTAAGTTGCACTTAAGGGGGGGTGTTGGTGTAATTAAGTATTTACTAATTAAACTTTACTTAAGTTTACTTAGGATAATGCATTTTCATATTAGTTTTCATTGAGACACCTAAGAGTTTGCATTTCATTTTAGCACATGGCTAGTAGAAATTTCACTTTAGATGGTGATAGTTTCCATCACATACCTCTTTGTGTGTGAGATCCACCTTTAGTGCTCTTATCACATTATCATCCTCTCATTGTTGCACATACTTTTATGTACAATGGAGGATGATCCACCTTTGGTGGACATGTAATTCCAACTAGTGTGGTTGATAGCTTATCATCTCCTTATCATGTAGTCTTATCACATTGCCTATATATTTAGGCATTCCTACATTGTATGTAATCTATCAATCAATTATTCATTATTATTTGATCATTGACCATATCATATTTGTCTCTCTTGTGCCATCTATTGAGCTTCTAGATCTTGGCATTTTTTTTCTTTGCCTTAGGCAAATTCTTACAAATTTGAAAATCTCAATTTTATTATAAATGAGGACGATTTGGCCATTTTATTGTAATTAGGTTTTGACTTTTTCTACACTTCCAACAATAGCTGTATATTGACAAGTGTCAACTTATTTCTCCTTCTTTTGGCTTCATGAATGACTTAAACATCTCACAAAAATATGTTAATCCTTCCAACATACTTAGCATTTAATAATCATTATTTATATAATAATTTACCATTATTTAGTCATTCACTAACTAAACACACAAATATTTATTAATCATAATTTATCATAATCAATGCTTCATGGAAATAAGGTAAAGTATGTAATTGTCTAGGAATAACATTAAATTCATGGGGTAAAGTTTCATAACTAAGGAAATAAATAGGTCAATATATAATCTCATCACTCCCCCAACTGAAATCTTGCTCGTCCTCGAGCAGGGGATAGAAATTAATTATACATGAAGACTACCAAGATGAAATATTGATATTGTGTAGTTCTCTCTCATTCATCAAGATAGAATCATTTTGGTCTCCATCTTCTCTCAACATATTCTTTTTTATTATGCATTTTTTCACTTGTGATTAGATTCTATCCTTCATCTTTTCATTTTCTTTGCACTTATGTCTTGATTCATTTACTTTCTCTTCAATAAGGCATGTAGACTATCATATTCTTGTTTTATACCATCTCATTGGTCTATGATGCATGCATTCAATCCTTTGATACATTTTCCTTTCCTTTTCACTCAATTCATTATCATTTAGCTCTTTTCCTATGGTGACTATCACTCTAGAACATCTCATACAAGTCACCCTTATGTTATGAATCTTTCAAAAGACTACCCTCTATGCAATGAACCATGTAGACTGCCTTCTAAATTTTTTCATTTTCTTATGTACTCGATCTATCCTTAGAAAAATAGTCCATTCCTCTAAAATTATCATACAAATTTTATGACAAATGTTGCTTATAGGGACTCTTATTTATCTTTAATTCTTTCATACAAAGACTATCATTGATATTTATCTGAGAACTTCCCACTATATTCTTTAAGTATCATATTTGGAACTTTTTTTCTTCTTCTTGAATAGTATCATAAAAGGAAATCTTAGGACTATCCTTCAACTTTTTTCTATAATGACTATGCTTTTCTTCTTCCCATTTTCTTTCACTGTGGATCCTTCCCTTTAATCTTTTACTCTTGATTTTCTATAGCTAGCTCAATAATGGAAGAGGTAAAGCAATAGAAAAGTTTGAAAAATGAAAAAAAATAGTCATGGATATAGGAGGTAGGTATGAAAATATACAACTAACACAAGGTCATTCTCCTATGGTCTAGGAAGCAATATAAGATATGGACATTTCCCCCTAGATGAAAGATTATTTTCCCTTAAATGAAAATGTATGGATGATGGTGGGAGAAGAAATCATTTATGAAGCACATAATTAGATCAGTTATAATTGATAAAACATTATGATGCATAGGTAGGTAATCAACTAAAAAAGGATATATATTACTAATAAATGGATAATCATAAATTCAAGCACTGAATTTGATGTTTTGAAAAGATGAAAACTTGTTGAATATCTTAATATAGAGTTCTTTGAAGATCTAGATGATCAAGTCCCTAAATAAATATATATTTATCATCTATTATATCACCTTATCATTTGAATATTCATTCTACACTCTAGTTCCTTTGGCTACAAGAATTGTCTTAGGCACTACTACAAACATCTAGAAAAATAGCCTAGGACACTATTGCTAACAATTGTAAGAACAATCTCAAAAACTATTTCTAGCACTGCTACCAATGCTACAAGAACCATCCTTGATACTATTGTCAATAGTTGCATAAATGTTTACTATTTTTCTACAATAATATAGAAGTTAAAAATAACATAGATAGGTAGTTCCTATTGGAAAATACCTCTATCCAAAGAGTTTTGATACAACCTTGGACAATGGTTAACTATAAAAATCCATCTAGATAGATATTTTTAATCTCATAAAGACACAACCACCTTAACAAATTTTTTTTGGCAACACATACTAGGACATGAATTGCAACCTTGGAATATAAATAATTTTGAAATGTTACAAATCAACCATTTACACTTTAGAAATAGTCATTTGAACAAGATGAACTAGGAAACAAACTATACTAGACACACCTTACTAACCATGCTTTAACATTTAAGAAAAAGACATCTAAAATATTGTGTATCAATACTTATTGAATGAAAAAATACACTAACCTACACTAACCAAAAATCAATACTTTCTCAAATAAAATCATTGATTGTAATTGTGAAATAGCTACCTTTCCTCAAAATCTTACAATGCTTTACATGCATATAAACAACTAAAAATAGTGCAACATTGGTACAAACTTAATGAACAACAATAATACTTTTTCAAAGAAATTAACGAATTTGATTATTACTTCATTTGATAGTAAATTAATGCAGAAGCATCTTGGGTCCTTGGCAATCTTGTGTCACCAAAAACATTTTGGATTTTGTCTATGTTGTTCAGTTTCTTCTTTGACCGAGTTGGTCGGTAGTTGGTCAGTTTCCTTTAGTTACCGAGTGTGGTCAGTTATCTCCTGGGCGGTCAGTTATTTCACTGGTGCTCAACGATGCTTGTCTCTTGCTCGGTCATCGTTGCTTACCGAGTAGTTTCTTTTGAGTTCCTATTGAGCTGACTTGTGCATTTATTATGGGTCATGAATTTAATGTTGGAATCCATCATTGGGAGGCATGTGGTCCTAGATCTAACCATTCCTTCTGTTCATTATGGATCTGAAGGCCGACTCAGTTCGGTAGACTCTTGTATAAATGTAGTTGTTTGGTGGTAGTTTAGGGGAGTTTAGTCTTAGATAGAAGTAAGGAGATAATAGATTAGAGATTGTTGGTAGATCCTTAGATGTTTGAGGACTTATGTAATTCATTTTAATATTTGGCCCTAATTGGGAAGGCCTTACATCCCGACATGTATGATTCTATTTTATGAAAAGTTATTGAAAGATCTTGCATTCTCTCTCTCTCACTGTGTGTTGTTGCTTCCGCATGTTGTCGAGCAGGCTCAGATCATTAGGGTGTGCCATTTTTTTCCCCTCTTGACCCCTGCCTTGCATCAGGTGGTATCAGATCAAGGTGATATCTTGATCTAGGTCTACGGATCTAGGTTTGCAGGTTCCTCTTGAAGCCCTAGTTGAATTGTTATGGGGTAGCAGATTGTGATCTGACCTACAATTACAGAGGGTTGTCAAGATTGTTTGTGGGAGGTGAGATGTAGATCCAAGATTGGCAGATATGCTAAGGTAGATTTCTGCTAGGTTAGAAGCTATTGAAACAACCTAGAGAAGATGCATACATCTTGAAGATGTTAGTGATGATGAATTTAAGGAAGAGCAGGTGAATGCAAAACCTGCACTTGTTATGGATCAAGGTAAAGAAATATTTTTGAAGGCTTTGAAAAGTCTGAAGTCTACACCACATTTCAATCCTCCTGAGTATGGTGGAAAGCTAGATTCTAATGAATTAGTGGACAGGATCACTGAGATGGAAAATTATTTTGAGTATGAAAACATCCTTGAAGACAAGAAGGTGAAGATTGAAAGCACAAAGTTGAAAAGCCATGCATCCTTATGGTGGGAACATCTACAATTGGATCAGAAGAGGAAAGGCAAAGACAAAATCAAGGTATGGAATAAAATGGTGAATAAGTTGAAAGGAAAGTTCTTACCTTGTGATTATCATATTAACCTAGTTCGGCGAATGCAAAGTTTGAGGTAGAAAGATAGCTCGGTAAAGGAATATATTGAGGAATTCTATAGATTAGATATTAGATTTGGACATGATTAGGATGATGTGGAAAGAATTGGTAGATACCTGAATGGTTTGAGAGTTTCCATCCAAGAGGAAATTAGTTTGGTCAAGTTGGAGAACATTGAAGAGGCTTATCAATTTGCATTGAAAGCCAAGGAGAAATTGAACAAAAGACATGAGCAAAGACAAAGAGGTTGAGTTGGTAGATTCCCTAGAGGAAGAGGTAGATCTAATGGTGAAAATGGTAGATCTAAACCATAAAAGATAAATCTGGACAAAGGCAAGATCAACTGGAAAGGTGAAAGTTCATCTAGAGGCAGAGGCAGTAACTACTGAGGTGGTTATAGTAGAGGAAGTTTTTGAGGAACTTGTTACAATTGTGGAGAAGGACATAGATATTTTGAATGTACACATGCAAGTAAGAAGATTGGTAGTAGTAGAAATGCTTTGGTGCAAGAAGAGTCACTGAATGAACTTGAGAAAGAAAATAACTTGATGGTAAGGAGAGCACTATGAAATGAAATAAAAAAGGAAGATCCGGCAAGGAAAAGTTTGTTCAAGACTAGATGTAGAGTTTCTGATAAAGTTTGGAAGGTAATCATTGACAGTGGTAGCTCAGAGAATCTCGCATCCAAAGAGATGGTCACAAAGTTGTAGTTGGAAAGGTTGGAACATACGAAGACCTATTAGATTTCATGGATCAAAGATGAGCATACACTCCTGGTAAGTGAACAATGTTATGTGAATTTGAAAATTGGAAAGTACTATGATAAGGTGTTATGTGATATCATGCCTATGGATTGTGGCTGATGGAAGAAAAAAAATCTTGTTAACATTGATGGAAGAACCTATTAGTAATGTTTGCACATTTGTGAAAGTTTTTTTGATGGAGGGAAGGAAGTTTGTTAACTCCTTGAAGAAGAATGATGTATGTTTTGCTATGATTCCTAACAAACCAAGTAAGAAAATCATGGATAATGTCCCTGAGGAGATCGATAAGTTACTCACTGAGTACAATGATATCATTTCTAATAATGTACCTGATGGTTTGCCACCGAAAATAAGCATTGATCATTACATGGATCTAATCCTTGGAGCTAGTTTACTAAATAAGGCACCTCATCGATTGACACCTACCGAGAATCAGGAATTGAACCGACAGATTCAAGAGTTGCTAGAGAAAGGTTTGATCAGAGAAAGTTTGATTCCTTGTGTAGTACCTACTGTATTGGTACCAAAGAAGAATGGAGAATGGAGGATGTGTACTGATTCCAAGGCAATCAATAAGATAACAGTGAAGTATAGGTTTTCTATACCGAGAATGGATGATATAATGGATAGTTTGACTGGAGAAAAGTATTTCACCAAAATTGATTTGAAAAGTGGGTATCATCAAATCATAATCAAAGAAGGTGATGAATGGAAGATTGCTTTCAAGACAAAAGAAGGTTTGTATGAGTGGTTGGTTATGCCTTTTGGTTTAACTAATGCACCGAGTACTTTTATGAGGCTGATGAATGAAGTTTTGAAGAAATTCTTGGGTAAGTTTGTGATTGTTTATCTTGATGACATTCTAATATTCAGAAAGACCAGAGAAGAACATTTATTGCATGTTAGACAAGTTTTGTAGAGATTGAAAGAGGAAAAGTTGCTGATAAATCTAAAAAAGTGTTCATTCATGAAAGAGGAGATTGTGTATTTGGGATTTGTAATCTCAACCGATGGTTTGAAGATGGATCCTGAAAAGGTTCAAGTTATTTTGAATTGGCCTACACCTATGAATGCTAGTGAGGTAATATCATTTCATGGTTTGGTAAGTTTTTACCGAAAGTTCATAAGGAATTTCAGTTCAATTTGTAATGCTATGACTGAGACTATGAGAGGAGACAAAGAGAATTCAAGTGGACACATGGAGCTGACAAAATTTTTGGGACTTTAAAGCAGAAGGTCACTAAATTACCTATTTTGGCATTACCTGATTTCAGTAAGGTATTTCAAGTAGAATGTGATGCTAGTGGAAGTGCAATTGGAGCTGTGTTGAGTCAAGAAGGTAAACCTGTTGCTTTCTTTAGTGAAAAGTTGAATGATGCTAGAAGGAAATATTCTGTATATGATCAAGAATTCTATGCTATTGTTCAAGCACTAAAGAAATGGAGACATTATTTGATACCAAGTGAATTTGTGTTGTATACTGATCATAAGGATTTACAATATTTGGGTAGTCAGAATAAGTTGAATCAGAGACATATGAAATGGGTTGAGTATTTGCAGAGTTACACATTTGCGATAAAGCATAAGAGTGGATTCACTAACCGAGTTGTTGATGCATTGAGTAGAAGAAGATCTTTGATGACTGAGATGAAAATTGAAGTTCTTGGTTTTGATGAGATGAGAGATTCTTATGAGTTTGACCCTGATTTTTCTGAGCCATGGAGAAAGTGCAGAGCACCTATTCAAGATCAAGAAGACACTAAATGGGATGAATATTTTATTGAAGAAAGTATGTTGTTTAAAGGCATTCAATTGTGTATACCGAGAGGAGTAATGAGAACTAATTTGATAAAGGAGAAACATAGTAGTGGTTTGGCTGGACATTTTGGTATTGATAAACCATGGAATTTGCTTAAGGAGAAGTACTTTTGGCCTTAGTTGTATAAAGATGTTTAGAAATTTGTGAAAAGTTGTGGAATTTGTCAAGTTGCAAAAGGAGTAAGTCAAAATACTGGATTGTATGTACCAATTGTTGTACCTAAGAAACCTTGGATTGACATCAGTATGGATTTTTTCCTTGGCTTACCGAAGATAGTAAGAGGTAATGATTCTATATTTGTTGTTGTGGATAGATTTTCTAAGATGACACATTTTATACCTTGTAGAAAGACACCATATGCAGTACATGTAGCAGATCTTTTATTTAAAGAAATTGTCAGATTGCATGGATTACCAAGGAGTATTATCTCTGACCGAGACAATAAATTTGTTGGATACTTTTGGAAAATTCCTTGGAAGAAATTTGGCACTGAGTTGAAATATAGTTCTACATTTCACCCACAAACCAATGGATAGACTGAAGTTGTGAACAAAAGTTTGGGAAATCTTTTGATATGTTTAGTTGGAGACACACCGAGTAATTGGGATTCTATATTGGCACAAGAAGAGTTTGCATACAATAATTTAGTGAGAGGAATACTGGAAAGACACCATTTAAGATTGTGAATGGAACACAACCGAGAGGTATATATGATTTGAGAAACATTGCTGATGAAAATAAGAGAAGTGCTGAAGGAGTAAAATTTGCTGAGTATATGAAGACATTGCATGAAGATGTGAAGCTAAAGCTGGAAGAGAGTAATTAGAAATACAAAGACAGAGCTGATAGATCTAGGAGACATAAAACTTCTAATTTTGGTGATGAAGTGATGGTTCATTTGAAGAAAGACTAATTTCCTGTTGGAACATATGGGAAGCTGAAGATGAAGAAGTTTGGACCTTGCAAGATTTTGAGGAAATTTGACTGTGGAAATGCATATGAAATTGAGCTACCTGATGACATGGACATATCACTATTTTCAACATTGCTGATTTGTATGAGTACCATGAACCTGATGAAGAAGTCACAATACCGACATAGTATCCTAAGAAGCAGAATGAAGAAGTTGAGCAGATCCTGAAGCAAAGAGTTGGCAAAAGTACAAGAGGGAAACAATATATGGAATATCTGGTAAAATGGAAGAATAGACTGATGGAAGATAGTTCATGGATTTCTCAATCTGATTTGGATGTAGCTCAGACTAGACCTACCAAATGATTCAGAGAATCATTTCAAAATAACCCCAAATGTCTGATGCATGAGCATCTTGGGTCCTTGGCAATCCTATGTCACCAAAAACATTTTGGAGTTTGTGTGTGTTGCTCGGTTTCTTCTTTGATCGAGTTGGTCGGTAGTTGGTTAGTTTCCTTTGGTTACCAAGTGTGGTCAGTTATCTCCTGGGTGGTCGGTTATTTCACTGGTACTCGATGATGCTTGTCTATTGCTCGATCATCCTTGCTTACCGAGTAGTTTCTTTTGAGTTCCTATTGAGATGACTTGTGCATTTATTATGGGTCACAAATTTAATGTTGGAATCCATCATTGGGAGGTGTGTGGTCCCAGATCTAACCATTCCTTCCGTTGATTATGGATCTGAAGGCCGACTCAGTTTGGTAGACTCTTGTATAAATGTAGTTGTTTGGCGGTAGTTTAGGGGAGTTCAGTCTTAGATAGAAGTAAGGAGATAATAGATTAGAGATTATTGGAAGATCCTCGCATGTTTGAGGACTTCTGTAATTCATTGTAATATCTAGTCCTAACCGGGAAGGCCTTATAGCTTGACATGTATGATTCTATTTGATGAAAAGTTATTGAAAGATCTTGCATTCTCTCTCTCACTGTGTGTTGTTGCTTCCACATGTTGTTGAGCAGGCTTGGATCATTAGGGTGTCCCATTGTTTTACCCCTCTTGACCCATGCCTTGCATCATAAATATTGTTGTATTGAAGTGCATAAGTAAGCTGAAATAGTTCTCCTTTAGCTACAACTACAAATTCAACTTCATCTTTAGCTATAACTTCTTGCTTTGCTACAAACATAACTTGTGATGCTTTGTTTGCCTCCATATGAGTGAGATGTTTCATAGGAAATACTTATGAAAGAATTTTTTTTGAATCCTCCTTGTTGATTTTGTGCTTCTTTATCCTCTTGTTGATTTGTAGAGATCATTTTGTGTGACTGATTTTTAGAAGTGCATAAATCTCTACACTATGCTCATGCTTCTCATGATTTTTCTCCATAAAAGATGTTGATTTAGCATCTAAGTTTGAGTAAAACACCTCTAAGTCATCCCAAAAATGGCCTTCTTCAATATCTTCTTTACTTTCAAGCTTGAGAGGACTGATTTTTTCTTTATTGCAACTCTCTTCTTGAAGTAGGAGTTTTGAGTTGATATCATGCTCATCTTGACCACCAATCTTTTGTATGTTAAATTCTTCATGTGCAGAACAAGGTTGTCTTCATTTGCCTCCTTGGAACCAACACCTTGTCATGAATACATGAAAAAAATTCCTCTATGATGTTAGAGAATATGTCTTCATTGATTTCCAATTTTTTTTCAAAGGACATTGGATCTTATTTTTTATGCTCCATGGATCAAAAATCCTTTTTTTTAATAGCTGATACTAGTGGTACTTTCACAAACTCTCTAATAATAATAAGTTTTTTGACTGGAAACTATTATTCTAGGAAAATAATAAAGCAATTTTAAGAAACCCAGAGACTCTCATAGCTTGACATCATCCTTGAAAATGATGCCAAAAATGTAGTGGCTCATAATTCCACTTGATATTTGGTGTTGATCTAATAGCTTTCACAACTCAGGGATACTTATCTAATCTATGCAACCCTTAATGGACTAGAAGTTACATTTAAATTGCCAACCCAAGGATGTATACTTGAAATGGGTCTGTAATTTATGTGCACTGTGGGATTCTCTAAGCTATTCTATTGATGTGTATAGAAGATAAAATGAAAGCAATAAACAAAATTGAAAACATAACAATACTAAAAATAAAACTAATTGTACAACAATGCCTTCATGAAATTGTGTAATAACACAACAATTTTTTGTGGGTTCCGCCTATATAACCATCAAAGGTGAAAGATAAATTAAGTGACCCATGCTTAGATAAATTATACTACTTTACAAATTCTCAAAACTTTATCCATAATTAAGTTTCTTAATTGAAAATACAATCTACTACTTCTATTCAAATTGTTGCTTCTATTATAGATCTATTGCTGCAAAATGATGACTCTCTAATCCTAATTACCATCTACTTATCTATTCTCGATTAAAAATTTAAATATATAAGATAATTTAATCTCTAACAACTATCTAATATGTGTCCCATCATTTCTTTAAAAAATGAAGAAGATTATTCTTCTAATTGACAACAAAATAATGACTAGGAAGTAGAGTCTTATTACAATTTATCTTTTGACTAATTGTAAAACAGTTTGTTTGGAATATTCTATAAAAAATCTGATTTTATGGAGATTTTTTTGTGTACATAAATATATTACAATTCATATCCAACTTCTTTTCAAGTTATAACTTGGGTTGCAATAAATGGAAGAGGTTTGATTAAGTCTATTGCCTTTCCTATCATTTTTACTCAATCAATTTTTGATGAATGGGGCTCCTTTATTATTCTAAACCAACTCAAGTAGTTTAGTATTTTTTTGCGCATCCTTATTATCTTTCCAAATTATCTTGAAAATCTAAATTTAATTAAGAAACATGGAAGATATGCCCATTTTACTGAAACTAGGTTTTGACTTTTTCTACACTTCCAACTACAACTAAATTTTGACAAGTGTCAACTTGTTTCTCCTTCTTTCCAGTTGCATGAATGACTCAAATATTTTAAAAACACCATGTTAATCCTTCCAACATAGTTAGCATTTAATAATCACCATTCATATAATAATTTACCATTATTTAATTGTTAACTACTAAACATACAAATGTTTATTAATAATCATTTGTCATAATCAATGCTACATGGACTTAAGGTAAAGTATGGAAATATTTTGGAATACCATTATAATCATGGGGTAAAGTTTCATAACTATGAAATAAGGAGGACAATTTATAAGCTCATCACCCACAACGAACAAAACAAAAATTATACTACCTTGCAACTTTTTACAACTTTTACAATATTTTGCAACTTTTTGAAAGTTTTTGCAAATTTTGCAACTTTATGTAATTTTTGCAAACTATAACAATGTTTTGCAATTTTTGTTGCTATTTGACACTAGCTAACAAACCTACTTAACATAACATATTTGTAAATAATTTAGGACAACCTTAATGAACCAACATCATTCATAGGCTTAGTAAGTGATGTGTTTGATTATGTGATGATATTTTATAGAGAGTAAATGAGGTAGAACATGATAACATGTTTGTAGCTAGAAGATCCTACTCACATTTAAAAGTTTCATGTACAATTAACCATACTTATTACATCTACACAAATTAAATCTAGAGATCATATTCATGATGTTTTTATATGTTCAAATATGATAAAGAGAAGGGGAGGTAGCACATCTATACCAGAAAATCTATACTATGTTCAGTCACATGCTTAGTAAGTGATGTGTTTGATCATGTGGTGATAGTTTATGGAGAAAATGAGGTAGACCATGATAACATGTTTGTATCTATAATATCCCAGCCACATTTAAAAGTTTCATGTACAATTCATTAGCAAGAGACACTGATATGGATACATTGTATGTTGTCATTGATGGTAACTACACATATTTATTATGGTCACTTGATAGATTTTGTGATTACAAAAGGTTATATTGAATATTTGGCTAAGTATGGTAGAATAGTGGAACATTATACAAGATCGATAAAAGGATCGGTATGGACATGTTTGATTGAATTTTGAGTTGTGAAGTTAGAGGGAGATTCTGTAAGGTATATTCTATGATATATTATGATCGCACTTGCTTATGTTATTATTTTCTTGAGTTGTGAAGATATGAGTATCAAGTTTATAGTTAAGTGTGAAGGATAGTGACAATTAAATGTTGGATTGATCAACGATCCTAACATATTGATGATCTAATTAGTTTACTAGTTCTATTTGGTAGAGAGACATTATTGATGACATCTATGCTTTTGGTCAAGGTTAGCATAAATTTTTGAGTATGGATATGGCCGACTCATCTTACACGTTTCATTTATGTTTTGAGGCTGACCAGTCAAGTTATTTTATTTGTAATTGGGTATATAAGCCCCAATTTTTGTGGAGATCTTAAGATGTGATTGTATGAGATTAATATAAAAAGTATAGAGGTGATATGATAAGTTTGTGTATGCGAAGAACCTAATTACAGAGGCTAGGTTGATGTATATGTATTGTACTCAAATGAAACTATATAGGCATAGTTGATGCTATTTCTCAGTTCACTCTTTTGGATTTTAGTCTAAAATTTTGTATGGCACTGAGCCTCTATATGTATGTTGAAATTTGAGAAGTGAGCTCTAGGCAGTGGGCCTGAATGGAAGTGCATTTCTATTTTGTAATATTTCCCTTAATTGGGTTACTACTATTTTTGCAGAAGTAATTTGTGGGTTTCATCCCCACCATGGTTTTTCCCTTAACCAGATTTACATGCAAAAATCATGGTGTCATGAGTTTACATGAATTTTTTCCTTTTGTTTCAACTATTTATTTTTCATTGTACTTATTTTATAGTTGTGCAATTAGATCTTTAAGATTAAAAAATTTAGAACACTTAATTCACCCACCTCTTAGCATTCCTCAATACCAATAATTGGTATCAGAGCCTAGTGCCTTGGAAGAAGTCTAATAGCTTGAAGAAGGTCCTGATGAGTGATTAAATAGTTTCTAGTTGTGTTCAAAGACATCTCTTGATTGCACATGAAGATGTTGACAAGTCAAATGCTAAAAAAATTGAATTGAAAGAGGAAATCAAAGAGGCTAAAAGATTTATAGAGAATCTTAAGGAGAAATTGAATAAATCCAAAGAAAAGAGGAAAGATCTTGTTGAATAGTTGAAGTTGAAAGGAAGTACTGATGATTCATCATCTGTGACTTAAATTTGATTAATGTGAGAATCTTGTGAAAGAAAAAAATAACCTGAAACATGGAATGGAAGCCATGGTCACAAAGAAGTTGACTAAGGAAATTGAGGAAAATAAAAAGAATCAAGAATATCTTGAAAAATTATTAAAAGACAAGTCCAATGAATGCCATAAATTGAATTGTTAGATTGAACAGATGTAGCTTGATCTTGATTAATCCAGACATAATGAGCAAGAACTTGATAGAGTTAATGAAGTTCTTAGGAGTGAGCTTGATGTAGCTAATGAATTCAAGGAAAAGTTAAAATTTAGTTTAGCAAAACTTGATGTACAACTTGAGAGTCAAATACCAAAAGGAGATACTCAAGAAATTGGCTTTGAGAAGGGAGAAAGTTTTGGATCAAGTGAGAAAATCAATTCATCAAAGAATTAGACTGAAGAACCTAAGAAGACACCTATGAGGAAACTAAATTTCAATGGAAGATGCTTTACATGTAAAAAATCTGGTTATAGAGTGAATGAGTGTAGAAGAAGACTTAATGCCACATCTTTTTCTAGTTATTGTTACACCTGCTACAATTATGGACATAAATCAAGTGAGTGGAGATTCAAAGTGAATAATAATGTGAATAGAGGGAACATTAAATATTACAAACACAACAACTTTGGTCACATAGTGAAGCAATGTAGACTAAGCACAAATTTAATGTGTTTGAATTGTAATAATTTCAGTTAGATTGCAAATAATTATAGATACAATATAGCTATTATGAATGCAAGAGATTCAATAGAAAGAAACTAGGTGCATGATGATAAGAGAAAGAAAATGTATGTAGAAGAAGTTAAGAAAGAAATGAGAAAGACATGGGTGAAGAAAGATCTAATTTATGCCACTGGACATATCACACCTAATTTTGGTATGAAAATATCATCAAAAAATTGATTAGGTCAAGGACCTAAGGGGGATTTTTCATTGAAAAACTTTACCATACTTCTGAATCTAAAGGATCGATATAGTTAGACCCAGAATTTGAAAGGAAACTAAGTGAGAGGAAAATAGTTCCCTGCGCTAAAATCTGAAGGAGAGGACTGTGCAAATTCAGATTTAACCCTTATCAATTACAGAATGTTAATACAATTAACTTAGATGTTGCTGCAATAACATGAATACATGAAAAAGAGAATGACACAATGATATACCCTGGGCAAAACCTTTCGGTAAAAACCCTAGCACTCTAAAACCTGCACAATGTATTAATCAAAACTATTACAGTTTACAATACACTTGTAATGCAAGTTCTTTTAGGAGATCATAAACACTTGAAGACAAATCCGGTAGCATAAAATGTTCCAACAATACACTCACTTCTCATCAAAATTCATAACCCTAAAAAACACTTATATCATGCGCTTCCCTTTTTAGGGTAACTTCCAAAGAACAGCCGTATTAGGGTTTTACCATTCTCTGAGAAAATAGGAGCCCAAATTTTTTTGCAAAAGAGTGTATAGTACTCAACTTTATCAGTTGCCACATGTCTTGCATGTCTTCACCCATCATCAAATCTTTCACAATTAGCTCTTACAAATATTAATGACCGTCATAGGAATCCGTCATAACCATTTTAGTCATGATCACCTTACACATTGTCCAAAGTGCCGACATTTAGAAAATAACAAATGTAAGGAAACATACAAGGTTGAGACACCTTATTCCTAATAGAATTGAATTTAAATATAAATGTATATGCTCTTGATAGATTATAGTTAGGTTTTGAGGATCGTAGGTAGATTTTTGATCACTGGCTACATTCAAATTTTTGCACTAGGGTTTAATACATCTATTGTGATTTCTTTTTGAAGCACACAAAGAAAAAAAAAGGCATTTTGTAACATCATTTGGACCATGCTATCTTGTGGATGAGCTAGCAAAATGAATTGAAGTGATTTGAGAAAATATTGAAGGAAATTTGTGAGATCAAATTCAAAAGTCCTTTCCATCATCGTGAAAAGGTATTTATTACTCCATGATTTAGTAAATTGGTTATGAATTCATGGATACATCTATGATTGTTGATGTTAAGGAAAGTACCCATCCTGTATTCAAGAAAAACCCCTACTAGTCTATGGAGGATGATCCTCAAGGTGCATTCTTAAGGGTCCCTTACAATATTTTGCACATAGAAGATATTAGGGCTTACAATCAGTGTCATATTGAAGAATTGGTTGAAAACACTATATACTAGATGTATCAATCACTATATGAGAATGGAAAACCGAAAGATTAGTACAAATCCTTGGAAACCATGAAGATAGCTCAAGTTATGGAGTTATTTACATTCTATGAACTCAAATGGATTCAAATTATTCTGAGTAGGATGAACAATCAATTTATATGGCTAGTAAAACCCTATAAGATCACCAAGGAAGTATTAGAAGCCATTATTAGATTTTGTGCAAATGGAGAAGTCCATGCTCTAAGAAAAATCAAGAATGAGTTAGTGAAAAAAATAACAGAGTCTCAATGGGATAAGAGATATATGAAAGTAAATGAAATTAGGAATCCTAATGTGAAGTTTGTGTCTATGGTCTTTGGTTACAAGGTATATCGTTCCAACAGAGAAAATTCCATCTCTAGTACCATAATTCATACTGCCTACCAAATGATGAAGGAAGATGTTCAATATGATACATGTGAAGCTATAAGGGCAAAACTCTTAGAAAATATGGAGAAGATTAAGAAAGACAAGAAACAAATCTTCAAATTTGGTTAATTAGTAATCTATATCATTTTCTACTTCATGAACTATTTTCTAGGAATTCGTAACATCACTTGGGAGAAGGATATTACGATAGAAAAAAAAATAGTAACTACTATGGAATGCTTGACAATTCATCTAGGAGAAGCACAATCTAGGGATATTTAAAAGCCTTTCAAGAAAAGATGCAAATGAGATGGATAATTCCAAGAGAGCTTGTTGAAAAGTATGAGGATACCATTTGTTTTATGATAGAGATTGATGAATGTCTGATGGAAGTAGTTGAGCCAATAACTTCTTGTATCTTTCCTATGGGATATGAGGTAGACCATGTGATTGTAGAAGTATATGTGAAATATTTATTGGAGAAGCTAGTAGATCCAAATGAGGAGAGGTTTGGTACTTATAAGGAAAATAGCCTAAAAGTACACCTTGAAGTTAACAAACCTACCATGAAGAGAAAAGTGAGAAAATAAGTTGAAGCTATGGTTGAAAGAATGGGATTCACTAAAGAGAATATGGCTAAGAAAGAAGTATGAAAAGGAATAAAATAAGAAGGTTGAAGTAGATAATCCAATTGACTGTGATGAAGATGCTTCACCACCATACATTCCTATCATTACATCATTTGGGAGTAGAAGAAAAAGGAGTTTGGTGAAGACATCTACTAGTCTATTTGAGAAGAAGCTTGAAAATAAATCTAAGACACATAAACCATCTAAAATGAAGGCCACACCATCTAAATATGTGTAACCAAAGGTTGTTCCTGAATCAACAAGAAAAATAATTAAGACTAAAGGGAAAAGAGCATATAGAGGAACTAAGGAAGATGAAAGAGATGAATCCACCGATTTAGATGATTCTAAGAAGAAGCTAAGGATCTAAGGATCCAAGGAAACAAAAGTGGTAATTGGAAAAGTACCTCAACAAGTTTTTACTAGTAAGCCATAATTTTCAATGAATGGTGTATTGTTGAATATGAAAAAGCATGGAATATTAGTTCATTTAAAAAGATATTATCATAGATGTAATGAATAAGAGAAGAGACACTTAGAAGATGGAGTAATAGTGTATTTGAAAAAGTATAATAGAGCTTTGGTTGAGATCAAATGGGACATCCCTGATGATATGTTTGAAAAACACAAGGCTAGAAGATTGACTCCATTAGAAGAAGATAGGAGGATTAGAGAAGGTATGATAACCAAATTATGTCCGGTTATCTCAAAAGATGAATTAAACATTATTATTGAGGGAGACAAGTGTGAATTAATCAAAAAATAAAGAATGAATATGATCATGAGTGGAAAGATAGATGAGGTTGTTGAGGAAAATAAAGAAGTAATAGGTAAAATCCTATTGTATAATCAGTATGAAGTACCATCTAAAACCAATAGGAAAGAGACTCATATAGATTCAGTAAATAATAATTTTTAGACAAGAGATGAAGAACTAGATGCTTTTATCTCTAGTGTACCAATTACACTTTCCACAAAAAATGATGATGAGGAAGACATACTTGGAGTGCATAAATACAAGGCAACTATGGCTAAGGATGAATATGATCTTGTCAAAGAAGAGGTAGAAAAAGATAGTGTAGATGAAAGGTCAAAAGTAACACATGAGGAATTAGACAAAGGAAAATTTGAGGTAGAGATGAGGCATGATATAGATTAGAAGGAAGATGAAGTGAGAGAAGAAAAAGACCCTATGGAAGAGAAGAATCAAGAGAGACTTGTAGAAGTGAAGAGTGAGCATATTGAAAAGGAAAGAGACACTAAGGAGGTAATAACTAAATTCATGTAAGAAGACATCACTAAGTTGGAGAAAATGTAGATCATGCAAAGTCCAATTGAATTGGATTCTCTCAGTTCATCTCAGTTGTTGGGACTTGCTTCAGTGGATTAGTTCAAAGAAATATAAAGGATTTTAAGGACTTATGAGAAGGATAATGAACTTATATCTAGGGAAATAGATGTTTTGAAGGATCATGCCAAATCATAAATCTGATCTGAATGAGTCTACATCAAGTCAACTTGAAGGGTTATTGGATGTGGTTGATACTCATTTTCAATCCTTAGATATATCTGCAATGATTAAGGCTTAGAATGAATTCAATACTAGTAGATTCAATCAATTGAATATTATGATTGAAAAAGATAGAACTTCATTAGTAGTTTCTATTCAGTAGATGAAGGATGCATTATCAAAAGGAGGTAAAGTCTACAAATCTTGTATTGATTATCCTAAGTATGTTGCAAATGTGGATAAAATCCTTAAGGATAGTGAGAAGGAACTTTCTAAAATATCACAAGGATTTGATTCCTTGAGCGTTAACATTGGTTCACTCAGATCAAGTGAAAAAACTTAGTGATAAAATCAAAACTCTTGTCACTAAGAGAGACCAAGTAAAGGGAAGGATTAGGGAACTGATGAATCAAATTATTTCTAAGCTTGATATTTTGTTAAGAGGAATGAAGGAGGAAAAAGCAACATATAATTCTCCAGATGCACCTAACTTGGGAGAAGAAGAGAAGCTAGCCTAAACCATTTGTGGATAGATTGGGATAGGAGAGAGCATCAAGAAATTTTTGGACACATATTTTTTTCACTCTGAGAGACAATTTGTCAAGTGTATTTAAAGTATTGTACAAGTATACTTTGCATACTTATGTATATAGGTGGATGATATAGGATTTTAGTAGTCAAGTTTTGGGGAGGATCCCAACCTTTTCCATTGATGTCAAAGGGGAAGAGATAAGGAGTGAAAAATGAATTATTCAGATCAAGGAGAGCACATATTTATGGTTAGGCAGAGACTATTTGGAGATTGGCATTTTGTTTGGACACATAGTCATTTTTCACTAAGTGTTTCCATTAATGCCAAAGGGGGAGATTGTTTGCAAGAGACACTGATATGGATAGATTATATGTTGTCATTGATGGAAACTACACATATTTCCTATGGCCACTTGATATATTTTGTGATTACCATAGGTCAGACTGAATATTTGGCTAAGTATGATAGAAAAAAAGAACACTACACAAGATCAGTAAGAGGATCAATATAGATAGTTTTGGTTGAATTTTGAGTTGTGAAGTTAGGGAGAGATTCTAAAAGGTATATTTTATAATATC
Source organism: Chamaecyparis obtusa (assembly GCA_027943335.1). Classification (NCBI taxonomy): domain Eukaryota; kingdom Viridiplantae; phylum Streptophyta; class Pinopsida; order Cupressales; family Cupressaceae; genus Chamaecyparis; species Chamaecyparis obtusa. Next base: position 1,168,666 of record BSBK01002988.1, read on the forward strand.
CTATGATTTCATATACTTATGTTATTATTTTCTTGAGTTGTGAAGATTTGAGTATCAAGTTTATAGTTAAGTGTGAAGGATAGTGAGAGTCAGATGTTGGATCAATCAATGATCCTAATAGATTGATGATCTAATCAGTTTACTAAGTCTATTTGGTAGAGACAACATTATTGATGATATCTACGCTTTTGGTCAAGGTTAGCATGAAATTTTGAGTATGGATTTGGCCAACTTATCTTACACATTTCATTTATATTTTGAAGCCAACCAGTCAAGTTATTTTCTTTGTAATTGGGTATATAAGCTTGAATTTTGTGAAGATCTTAGGATGTGATTGTAAGAGGCTATTGTGAAAAGCATAGAGGTGATATAATGAAAAATTATGTATGACAATAACCTGATTATAGAGGTTAGGTTGATGTATATGTATTTGTTAGTATTATAAGTCACTAAGAGAGGGGGGTCAATTAGTGCATCCACAAACCTGAAAGTTTTAGCAATAATCTTCCACAATAACTAACATGAAAAATACAATATAAAATAGAAGCATAACAAGTAAACCATTCAAACACAATGAACATAAGACACAATATTCTTTCCGGTGGAAACCCTTGTCAGAGGGAGAAAATGACATGTGGAGATTATGCCAACAAATTTCAGTAGTGCACCATTGAAATCTTCCCTATTAGGAGAAATTACAAAAACCTTTTTGAGGTTATACCTAGTTAAGAGTACTTAGCCTTGTTAGAAGCTATAAAAGTATTGTTAAAGGCTATCCTAACAAGGGATTTAAAAATCCTTCTAAGACTTCATCTTGTTAGAGGATTTATGCTTCAAATCCTATTAAAGATCATGCTTACTCTGTTAGAAGTGACATTGTTAAAGGATTTTACCTACAAACCTGTTAGGGATTTCCTTGAGATAGACTCAAGAATAAACTGATCTGATAATGATACTTGAACTATCTGATAGATTCACTTTAGTTCTAATCACAACACCACCTAAACATCAAAAAATTCTTCCTTCATCTTTGCACGATCAAAACCTCATATCACATCACCCCATCATTACCCTAAAACTCAATTTCATCCTTCTTATACAAAAAATTTTCCAATTCGGTCTTGTGTCAAAAAACATTTTACCCACCGACCAAAAATTCAAAATTGATCATGCCAAAATGAATTGGTCAACCCAAAAATTTAACACAACATAAATTAAGTCATAAATGAAACATTTATTAACTCAAAAATGATCGGTTGACTGATCTAATCAAACTCACCTTGTCTATCCTCTATTCTTACTGCTAGTGCCACCTCAATCCTCAATAACTTACTAAATTCTCCAAACTAGTTGATGCAATCATAGATATAGTCAAATATGCCTCTATAGATAATTTCTATACATCCACACACTTTAACTTGATCTCCAACTCTAGATCCGATCACATGTACCTTGTATATTGTCTTCTTACTGATTGATTGAACACTTAGTTGATTTTCCAATTTGATCCTTCAACACCATTGGTAACTATGATATCTTGTCATCAAGAGATCATGTTTCTAGAAATGATAAAGCCAAACTACAATCATGTAACAAAAAAACATATCACCTATGTAAAATTCCAATAGTACTGTACTCAAATGGAACTATATAGGCATCAATTAGATCACAATTCCAATAGTACTGTACTCAAATGGAACATAATTTGGCATATACATTAGCTTTCCCCCTTTTTGATACTAATGCCAAAGTGGGAGATTGTTATCTCTACTTCAGCATTAAAGATTGTCATTAGTATCAATTATTGTTCAGTCGGTTACCTATGCTATCTAGTTGGTAAATGGAAGCACTACAAGCTATACATGTTGATCGGTTAACTACATAAGCCTTCACACCGAGTTATCTCAAGACAGTACCAAGAACATAAGATAACAATTCTAACCAAGCACTAGAGAAGTTTTACCGAGAATCAGTGTATATCGATACCGAGTGTTAGTAAACACTGAGAAGACTAGACATTGAGCACCAGTGTAACTACCAAGTAGTGTTGATAGTGTTTACCGAGTAATCCAAGAAATGACATAGTAATCAGTTTGGGCACATTTATCTATGTAGACGATTACAAAAAAATCATAAAATGTTTTACCAAGATTGAGGATCATTTATTATGGATGTAATCATTAATTGTGACGATGATCTCTATTTAATTTCTAGATCTAGGTTAATTTTGTACACCATAGATCTTAGGGTTTGTCCTAAGATATTGTAACCTAATTTTGTTAAGAGAAAAAAAGAAGTATGCTATATATTTCTATTTCATATCATTTTGACATAAGCTTGACAAGGAAGATATGTTTGGTATAAACAAGTGAAAAAGATCTTGAAGCAGAAGCCAACTTGAAGACATCAGTTATCAAATAGAGAAGAGAAGAATACAGAGACATTCAGATTAATCAGAATTAGACAAGGCTACTGAGGATTTCAGAGACAAGATCTACACATACAAAGGTGATATCTATTCTATACTACATTGATTTGTATTAGACAAAGTTGAGTTGTCAATTGCAGATACATCATGTTATTTTCTAATCATTGTAACAGAGTTTGGTAAAATCTCTTAACATAGTAGACCTAACAGTCTTTTTGTAAATCTCTTAACTGAGTACACACTCAAGTAGTGTTGTTCAAATCCTATAGCTAGGTAGATCTAGCTGATCAAATTATTACTCCTAACAGGGTAAGATCACTAGAAGTGATCACAACTTGTAGCCCTAATATGCAAACTTTATTATCTACAGTAGTGAAGAATTTGTGGGTGTCATCCCCACCATAGTTTTTACCTTCTAACAAGGGTTTCTATGTTACCAGAATACTTGTGTTATGTGATTGATTTATTGTTGATTTCATGCTATTTACTTTTACAAGTTAATTGAATGAATGATGCATACAATGGATACAGTACATAGTTGAGTTTACTACTGTTTACTGATAAAGTTTTGGGAGTTAAAGTTTTTGAGGGAATTGATTCACCCCTCCCCTCTCAATACCCTATCTCTCCATTCCAATAATTGGTATCAAAGTTCAGATATCTTATTGGATAGTTTAATCATTGAAGAGTAAAGATCTAACCATGGAGAGGTATAAGTTGGATAAGATAATAGAGAATCAGAAGATTCAGATGCAAATGTTCATTGAGTAGTATAGACAAGCTAAGGATGCATTAAAGAAGTTATTGGTTTAGAGAAAGAACCTTACTATTCTTGAAAATGAGACTAGTTACCATGAAATAGAGGAGATTGATGACATATTTGATAACATTGGATCTAGTTCAGGAAGTATTTCTAATGGTTTTGAAAGTACAATCTCTAATTTGTCTGAAAAGAATCTTCACTTGACTGAACAAGTGAAAGCCCTGCACATCAGTCAAGAATCACATATGGTGACAATGATTGATGTAATGAACAATGCTAGACAAGCTGAACAAGAAAGGAATCTAGCTGTTGAAGACCAAAGATAGATAACTGAACAACTTCAAGCAAAAGAAACTGAGATACAAAGACTTACCACACATCATTTTGAAATATCCAATCAAATGATGAATGTAAACCATGATATTAACCGAGTAAATGGCGAGTTGTCAAGAAAACTTGAAGATATTGGAATACTCAGGGAAGAAAATGAAAAATTGAGGAATGAAGTAAAGATGCAGCAACAACACAATGAAATGATAAAGAAGGCTGAACACAGTTCTAAGAAGATTGATGATTTTTTGATTAATCAATAGTACTATACTCAAATGGAACTGATTGTTAGAATAACTGAGAGGGGGGTGAATCAATTAGATCAGCTATCCTACAGTCCCAAATAAAAAGATGTAACACTTTAAACAATTTCAAAAAATTTTGCAACTCGGTAACATAAACTATTAAACTGTTTGTGCCTTTTACCAATTACCAGTTAACTAACTCACTATAATTACTGACCAAATCAAATATGCATCATGTAAAGTATGACAGAAAAACAATCATAAAAAAAACACATAACACAATGATTTAATGTGGAAACCCTGTTACGGGAAAAACCACCTAGGACCGGTAACCCAAAATGATTTTCACTCTTCTGAAGTGAGCTCGATGAAGAGCCAACCCTGTTAAAGGTTACAAACACACTATTAGGTGTGATCTTGTTAGAGAATTTAATGCTAACAATTATTGTTCAACCAACATTCACTATGGGGTCGATATGATAACAATGTACATTCCTTGAATGACATAGGGACATAACATAAGACGGTTAAGTCCACTCGGTTAAGAGATTTTTCTATATCAATGGTTAAACTAAAATAATAGTTGATTTGATTACAATGCAACTCAATTTGCAGATGTTCAGATCTATTCTTCGTGCATAAAAATCCTCTGATCAATATATCAATTCACTTCCTCAACTTACTTTTACTCGGTAATATCTCTCTGACGCTTGGTACTATTCTATAGTTCAATTTTTCTTCAACCAGTCTGATCAGGCATGCATGAAATTGTGTTCACGTGAAATCTCTACAGTCTTCTTTCTTCTGGAATCTTTCAATAAAGAAACCCATATCTCTTATATAGACAAATAAACCATTTTCATATCAACCATCAAATTTTTCTACTTATTCTCCTTCATTGATTTTGCCTCTTAAACCTTCCTCGGTAGATGTGTCAATAACAAGTTTCAATTCCATCCTTCAAATCTTCTCCAAATTTTGTCAGCTGTGGATCTCATAACAAACTTTATCCTCAATCTCAAAATCATAACAATTTCCATCTCATCAATTTCTGATGGCTAAACTTAAGCATTTAATACTTTCATCCATACTTGGTTAACAAAGAAATGCATCAACAAACACAAGCTTGGTTAATACTATCACTCAGTATACACTACACTAGCTCGGTGCTTACTAAAGTGCTTCATTTATCGACCACATTGCCTTGTACATTTTTCTTCCTCCATAATAGATTAATGCAACATAATCAAGTCAACCATATGAAGTCATAGACTCATCGATAAGTTACCCAAAGTATTCCTTATCCTCATCTGTCATATCCATCTTTCTCCATGTAGATATCTCAGTTCTTCATCTTTTCTCTCCTCTTTACAGATGTTTAGATGTTTGCAACCAACATGATAAGTAATGTCAAAACTAGTTGACATCAATGACAACATAATGACTGATTTAATTATCTTACATATCATTTCAATAACTCGGTGATCTCTAATCACTGATCTTCAAGTCATTTAGGTATTCAATTAGTTGTAGCTCATCAATCTCTCCCTTTCGTATTGATGGCAACACAAGCAATATGAAATATGCCATGTACATACCAAACATGCATTCTACAACTATGTAAGTAAATGTTGTAGCTCGGTAAGCTCTCCCTAGCTTGATATATAATATGTTTAATCACTACGTTACATAACAACATTAAAAGTGTAGACTCTCCTTCGTGGATTTGATCTTTTCAGCTCTCAGATTCCTTCTGTTCTCAATAACAAGTCTTCAAATCTCTCACTAACTTTCTCAAATTATCTCTCCCTTAGATAGATATTCCATTGATCTCTTTGTTAATCTCTCCAATGTTTATCTCTCCCTTTGACAACAATGCCAAAGAAAAACATAAAACATATAGCTCTGCAATAGCTAAGTAACTCTATGTTGTTCGGTGCAGACAATGTATCTCTGTATATTGTTATGCAAATTCTCTTTTTCTAGTTCCTCAAATCTTTCACAACCTTAGACATAATCCAAAGTGTGAGATATGTTGCATCAACATGAGTGATCTTCTGATAAGATTAGGCTGATGCAACCTCTAGATCACATTAGTGACCAGTAGACAGCAGACAGACCCCAGGTCTAGTCCTCAAGTATTCAAAAGTTTCCTTTGGTAGAGGCTTGGTAAAAATATCAGCAAGTTTCTCCTTTGATGTAACATATTCTAGTTTGACTTGCTTCTCCTGTACTTGTTCTCTTAAGTAGTGATACTTAATAGAAATATGATTTGTCTTCGAATGCATAACATGATTATTAGAAATATTTATTGCACTGGTGTTGTCACAATATATAATCATTGGCTCAGTGATTACCTCATTCATCCCTTCCAACACTTGTTTGATATAAGAAATGTTTGAATAGTTTGTAGCAGCAACAACATACTCTACTTCGGCAGTAGACTGAGAAATACAAGGTTGTTTCTTACTTGTCCAAGTAACAAGTCTTTTACCAAAGAAAAATTTTCCTCTAGTTGTGCTCTTTATATCATCTATATTTCTAGCCCAATCTGCATCGGTGTAGACTCTTAGTTCAAATTTTCCTTCCTTAGGATACAATGATCCATATTTCTTTGTTTTCTTCAGGTAAGATTCTTTTTACTGCAACCATATGTGAATCCTTTGGATTGGCAGAAAATCTAGCAACAATCCACACTGTATGTGCAATATCTGGCCTACTGTGTACTACATACATTAGTTTAACAATCATAGATTGGCACAATGTCTGGTTTACCTCTTTAGATTCATCATCTTTTGTTAATTTGTAGCCTGTGACCATCAGTGTTCCAACTGGTTTAGCATCTTCCATGCCAAATGTTCTCAATACTTCTTTTATGTACTTTGATTGTGTGATGAAAATTCCATCATTCTACTGAATAACCTGCAAGCCTAGAAAGAATTTAATCTCTCCAAACATAGACATTTCAAATTCATTTCTCATCTCATCAGAAAATGATTTACAAATATGATCTTGTCCTCCAAAGATTATATCATCCACAAATATTTTAGCAACCAAAATAGTATCATCAGATCCTCCTTTCATGTATAAATTGTTGTTTTCACCAGTTCTTACAAAACCAATATTTAAAAGATAAGTATGTAACCTTTCATACCAAGCTCTCAATGCTTGCTTCAATCCATATAAAGCTTTATGTAGTCTACATACCATGTCTTTCTGATTTGGATCAACAAACCCTTCTGGTTGTTTTATGTAGACCTCCTCTTCTAGTATTCCATTCAGAAAAGTAGACTTAACATCCATTTGATAGACTTTAAACTTCTTATGTGCGGCATATGCAAGTAACATGCGAACTCCTTCTAGTCTAGAAACAGGTGAAAAATTTTCACCATAATCAATACCTTCTTCCTGTGCATATCCCTTGGAAACAAGTCTAGCTTTGTTTCTTGTAACCTCTCCATTCTCATTCAGCTTATTTCTAAAAATCCATTTAGTATTGATACCATTTTTATCTTTCGGTCTAGGTACTAAAGTCCATGTCTTGTTTTTCTCAATTTGTTCTATCTCTTCATTCATAGCATTTATCCATTCATCATTCTCAAGTGCAACCTTAACATTCTTCAGTTCAAACTCACAAACTAAGCATACATTATGTCTTAACTTACTTCTTGTCAGTATCCTAGCTTGCCTATCTCTGATGATTTGGTTCTCACGATGATGCCTTCTAACAAATCTCACTAGAACTTGATCTCTTCTTTGTTCTTCATTCTATTCAGGTTCATTTCCTTGCTCGGTAGCTTCTACCTGTTCCTTAGTTTCCCTTTGTTGTTCCTCAGTTTCTCTTTGCTATTGCTCAGTGTTATTTTCATGATGCTCAGTCAACTCAGCCTGTGGCTTCGATAGGTACTCTGGATGTTCAACATAAACAAATCTACCATAGTCTTTCAGCTCCTTATTGCTTTCTTCATCATTTTTATCAGCAAATTCATCAACTCTGACATTAGCACTTTTAATCATCTTATTAGAAACCTTATTCAGACACTTGTAAGCTTTACTTTTAGTAGAATATCCAATAAATATTCCCTCATCCCCTTTAGAGTCAAATTTCCCGTTCCTATCATCTTTCAAAATAAAACATTTACTATAAAAAAATTCTAAAGTAACTTACACTCAGTGTGTGACCAAACCATAACTTTTAGGGTGTTTTGTTTGTGTCTTTATTCAGTTGTACTTAGTTTAGAACATATAAATCTATGCTAACTTCCTCTCTCCAGTATACTTGTGCAAAATTCTTTTCTATCATCAGTGTCCTCGCACAATCAACAATTGATCTATTTTTCCTTTCAGCAATCCCATTCTGCTGCAGTGTTCTAGGTGTAGAAACCTATCTTTTTATGCCATGCTCATTACAATAGTTAGTGAATTCATCAGAAATAAACTCACCACCTCTATCAGACCTCAAGCATTTCATTTCTTTCCTGGTTTCTTTTTCTACTTTTTCTTTGTATCATTTAAACATTTTAAATGCCTCAGATTTCTCCTTTAGAAACATGACAATCATCAATCTAGTGTAATCAGCAACAAACAAAATAAAGTGTCTATCTCCATAATAGCTTTGATTTCTCATGGGACCACATAGGTCAGTGTGAACTAACTCCAAGATTCTTTTTGTTGAATGGTCTTTACTCTTAAAACTAGATTTTGTCATTTTCCCCTTTTAACATTCATGACACATAACATTATCAGGCTTAGTTAAGCTAGGCATTCCTCTAAATTTTTTCTTTCTATTGATCTTAATCATGTTATCAAAATTTACATGACATAACCTTTTATTCCATAACCATGCATCCTCATTTTTCATCAGTAAACAAGAAGTCTCAGCATTGTCAAGATAAAACAAGTTACCTTTAGATTGTGCTCTTGTTCCAACAAGCTTTCCACTTTCATCAAATATCTTTACCTTCTTGCTTTCAATAGCTACTTGGTGACCTGAGTTGTTAAGCTATGCCACACTTAGAAAATTGTAATTCAATCCTTTTACCCAATAAGCATTATCACATTTGATTTTATCATTTATCAATAAACATCCTTTTCCTCTAACCATACATGGTGTATCATTACCCATTTTTACTGATCCTCTATTATAATGCTCAAGATGATCAAAATTATCTTCATCACCAGTCATGTGATGTGTATAGCCACTATCAATGATCCATGTATCATTTTAACTAACTTTAGAAATGAGTGTTGTTTCTACATACCTTTCTTCTTCCTTAGAATCATCCTTCATTGCAACAAATACTACTTCAACATCATCATCTGTGTCGGTATCAATATCATTCTCTTCAGCAAAGTACCATACCTTTTTCCCCTTATCTCTGTGATCTTGGTTGTCTCTGTTGTAGTGTTGGTAACTTCTATTGTTTCTCCTTCCATAGCTTACTTCACCATATCAATCTTTGTTTCTATCTTCTTCTTTCCTATTTGGGCATCTAGTAGCAATATGGCCAACTTCTTTACAATTAAAACATGCTAAAGGTAATTCAACCTTATATCTACCTTTACCTTTAGGTAATCTCCAGGCCATAAAAACTTCAAGTTCATCAAGCTCATCATCAGTATTAATATCACTGTCATTCCTTATATTATGTCTACTGCTAGACTTACTGATCTTTAGAGAAGACATGAAAGCAGACACAACAGACGGTACAACACTATTATCAAAAATTTTCAACTCAAAAGTTGTTAGCTTACCAATCAAACTATCAAGAGTAAGAGTATTGCCAGGTGTAGACCTCATTTCATGTATAGCAGATATTCTGATTGCATAAGCTGGTAACAAGGTTCTTAGAATTTTACTTACCATTGTATCTTCATCAATGACACCACTTGATCCTCTGATAGCATTGACTACCTCCTTTATTCAATTTGTATATTGTAATATGTTTTCTCCTTCCTTCATTTTCATATTGTCAAACCTACCTCTTAGGCTTTCAGCTCTAGCTCTCTTGACATTAACATCTCCACAATAGACTAGAGCAACCTTATCCCATATTTCCTTTGTAGTAGTGTAATTCTTAACATCCTCAAATTCAACATCAGATAGAGCAGCAACAATCTCTATCATAGTATAGTTGTGTTCTTGTTGGTCTCTCAACTGATCAAGAGTCAAAGGTCTAGATGGTGGTTCTAAGTAAACATTCTTAAGTAGATGTAAGGAAAAATCTCCGATTTCGGATATGTGAAGTTTCATTTGACTTTTCCATATAGTAAAGTTGTCCTTATTCAGCTTCGGCACTTCCCTCTTATACATCTTGTAATCTTTCTGCTGAAGTCCTTAAAACTTTGTTCCAAGAAAAAAAGCTCTAATACTAATTGTTAGAATAATTGAGAGGGGGGTGAATTAGTTAGATTAGTTATCCTACAGTCCCAAATACAAAGATGTAACACTTTAAACAATTTCAACAAATTCTACAACTCGGTAACATAAACTATTAAACTGTCTGTGCCTCTTACCGATTACCAGTTAACTAACTCACTGTAATTACTGACCAAATCAAATATGCAGTATGTAAAGTATGATAGTAAAACAATCATCACAAAAACACATAACACAATAATTTGATTTAACTTGGAAACCCTGTTAAGGGAAAAACCACCTGAGACCGATAACCCAAAATAATTTTCACTCTTCTGAAGTGAATTCGGTGAAGAGCTAACCCTGTTAAAGGTTACAAACACATTGTTAGGTGTGACCTTGTTAGAGGATTTAAGACTAATAGTTATCATTCAACCATCATTCACTATGGGGTTGATAGGATAACAATGTACATTCCTTGAATGACATAGGGGCATAACATAAGACAGTTAAGTCCACTCGGTTAAGAGATTTTTCTGTATCAATGGTTAAACTGAAACAATAGTTGATCTGATTATAATACAACTCAATTTTTAGATGTTCAGATCTATTCTTAGCCCATAAAAATCCTCTAATCAATATATCAATTCACTTCCTCAACTTAATTTTACTTAGTAATAGCTCTCTGATGCTTGGTACTGTTCTGCAGTTCAATTCTTCTTCAACTAGTTTGATAAGGCATGCATGAAACTATGTTCATAGAAAATATCTGTAGTCTTCTTTCTTTTGGCATATTTCAATAAAGAAACTCATATCTCTTATATAGATAGATAAATCATTTTCATATCAACCATCAGATTTTTCCACTTATTCTCCTTTGTTGATTTTGCCTCTTAGACCTTCCTCGGTAGATGTGTCAATAAAAAGTTTCAATTCCATCCTTCAGATCTTCTTTGAATTTTGTCAATCATGGATCTCATAACAAACTTTATCCTCAATCTCAAAATCATAACAATTTCCAGCTCATCAATTTCTCTTGGCTAAACTTAAGCATTTAATACTTTCATCCATACTCGGTTAACAAAGAAATGCGTCGGCGAACACATGCTCGGTTAATACTGTCACTCGGTATACACTACACTGGCTCAATGCATACTGAAGTGCTTCATTTACTGACCACATTGCCTTGTACATTTTGCTTCCTTCTTCATAATAGATTAATGCAACATAATCAAGTCAATAATATGAAGTCATAGACTCATCAATAAGTTACCCAAAGTATTCCTTATCCTCATCTCTCATATCCATCTTTCTCCATGTAGATATCTCATTTCTTCATCTTTTCTCTCCTCTTTACAAATGTTTAGATATTTGCAACCAACATGATAAGTAATGTCAAAACTAGTTGACATTAATGACAACATAATGACTGATTTAATTATCTTACATATCATTTCAGTAACTCGGTGATCTCTAATGACTGATCTTCAAGTCATTCAGGTATTCAATCAGTTGTAGTTCATCAGAGATCATGTTTCTAGAAATGATAATGCCAAACTACAATCATGTAACAAAAAAACATATCACCTACGTAAAATTCCAATAGTACTGTACTCAAATGGAACTATATAGGAATAGTTGATGCTATTTCTTAGTTCACTATTTTGGATTGAAGTCCAAACTTTTGTATGGCAATGACCCTCTATATGGATGTTGAAATATAAGAAGCGAGATTTAGGAAATAGGCCTAATGCAAGTGCATTCCCATTTTTTAACTATTTCCCTTAAGATTAAAAAATTAACACACTGATTCACCCCCCCTCCCAGTGTTCCTCAATACCAACACAATTAACCATACTTATTATATCTACATAAACTAAATCTTAGATATCATATTGATGATGTTTTTATATGTTCAAATATGCCGAAGAGAAGAAGAGGTAGCACACATGAAATTGAATCCAATTTTGAGTACTTGTCATCCATCATTACTAAGCATCCATGTTATAATTAATAATACTATAAAAGTCATCATAATGTTTGGTGAAGCTGCCCAAGACAACTAAATGTAACACTTATAATTTAGACAGAATATCAATTTTATAATTTATAAACTTTATATTGAAGTGCAATACCATTAGTCCATAAAATGCTAGTGTTCATAATGTTTAACCATTCTAAATTGAATATACATTGAAATATGAAGTTAAAAAGTAGTAAGACATCCACACAATAAGAAAATTAGATCAAATATAAAATTTTATATATCAAATTATAGAATAATCAAGTGTACATGTACATATACAAAAATGTCATATATGCCAAATTAATAAAAGTTTTACAAAAAATGTCACATATGCCATCTTGACATCTATATAAACAAAAGTACTAGATGGCTACATGTATTAGTCCTTAAATGACCACAACTAACACTATACATCTCTATAAAACCCTATAGCTATCATGGAGCATCAAAATAAAGTCTCCTTGAAGTAGTATGTGGCTCTAAAGATGACCACACAATAATAATCCAAATAATTTAAATAAGATTACTTCTATCAATAATAGTTTAGAAAATACAAATTAACATCAAAATAACTATATTGAACAATAATTTCTATAAAATTAAAATTTTTATTACCTCATGCCTTTTCTTTTTAATTGAAAATTATTCTACAAATAATGGTGCCCTTTGAAAATAAGAATCCGTACCATATTGATGAGGTAGAGGTTTTGTACCATGGCAAAATTGTGAAAATGGCTATAATAGGTAAAATACAATTGATACAAGTTAATATATTATTATTTTTGGACAAACACAACACAAATTAAACATATATCTACTTCCATATAAATGTATATCTACAATGTAAAATGAATGTATACCCGATTCTTTGATGGTGCTCCTAGCATTGAAGGTGCAAACATAAATTTTGTAAACCATTGGTTGTTGTATGTAGAAGACAAAAATGTAAGACTACCAATTTACATGTATAATCATAATATATAGTCAAATAATCAACATCTAAATAGTGCTATAATAACACAAATAAGATCCTTAAAATATCATTTTAATTACAATTATTTTCAATTATCTTTCCTTGGTCACCTAAACTCAAGGAAGAAATTTTCATAGATTGCATCTGACCCACACTTGGTGTACCATACATGAGTAAGATAGGATCAAAATTTAATGTTAAAATATGGTAAGTTCACGTATGTGTAAAAAGGGATACAATATAACTCTCAAGTCTAAATAAAATGACCATAAGGTTAGCATCTTGGAGCTGTGATATTTGGGCCACTGTCATCAACTATTAAACCAAAAATAAATATGTTTTAGCAAGTTAATATTTCTTATAAAGTATGATACTAAAAAAAAGGTTTTATTCTGATGTAGGAGCATCTTGGGTTCATGGCAATCTTGCATCAACCAAAAATATTTCTTTTCAACATGTTCCTATTTTTCCAGTTTTTGTGTTTTTTGTGGCATTCCTTCAAGTTTGATTATTTCTATTGTGGACCTCATGGCATGTTACAAACATAATTTTTACCTTTATCTAGGTTCACACCTCGATCTATTAGTTCACACCATAGATATCTTGGATTCTTGCTCAGACCTATGTGTTCTTCATGTTTAACAACTAAAATGGATTTTTTCGATCATGAAAAGTAATTATATGATTTGTGAAGCTTTGTGGCACATTATTCGATGTTCCCGTGCTTGTGACTGACCTACCTATGGGTACGTGCTATATTTCTTGGCTTTTTGGCTAAGTTCCTTTGGATTTAGGTCTTGACCTATATCTATTATTACATTTTCCTTACTTGGGAAAATGTGATCTTTCTTGGCCAACATGATTCTTGCAAAGGGTCTATTTATTGATGTAATGGATCTTTAGAAATAAATCTCTTAGATAGATACCTCTTGAAGGTTTGACTTAAAGGATGGCTCAAATTTTCATTGTGTAATCAAGCTAGTAAGCCTAGAATGTAAGTCTGCATATTTTTATCCAATTATCTATAATTTCACGAATATGTGTTAATGCAAACATCTGATTTCACACACTCTATATCTCTTGTTGTTTCTTTCATGTGATTCTTGCTGCACAGTTTAGATTATCCTCATTGAGGATTATCTTCCCATGGCTATGTCATATTCTATTTTGACATGTTAAATAGAATTTTTACCTCTGATTAAGATACAAATGGACAAGTTGTAGTAGGTACGGTTGATGATGTACCTGTTGGAAATATTCAGGAATTAACCAAGTTACTGAGAGGGGAGGGGTGAATCAGTAACTCCAAATTTTCTTCTAATTTTAACATGTATTTTACTTTTTAACCTTTGCATACAGAAAGCATGAAACTTGAAAGCATTCACAATAATGACACATAGATTTGGTTACCCAGAAACCTTCCAAAAGAAAGTAAAACTGGGGTGGGGATGAAACCCACAAAGCTTTAATACTGCAGAATAAAGTTGGCCGGTTAAGGCTTACAATTTGATCACTTCTGATGATCTGCCCTGTTAGGAGCAATAAGGATTGCTAAATCCACCCTGTTAAAGGATTTACAAACATACAATGAAGTATGCACTCGGTAAAGAGATTTTTACAAAGACTGTTAAGTCTACCCGGTTAAAGGATTTAGTACTGATTCACCTGTTAGAATGAAACAGTAGATCTCTGCTTTGCAACTGGATTGCTGATTGAGATTCTCTGATGTACTGATCACCTTCTGTGATGAATTTGTCTTTGCTGTACCTTATACTTCTGAAGCCTTCTGCAATTCGCTTATTTCTTCCTTTCTTTTTCTTTCACATATATTCTACTTCATACATTTCATTTCATCTTTTTATTTTTACAACATTGTTTATATACAAGTCTCAAACAATTAATTACAATTACAATTACACAGTCGGCTTGACAAATAAACATAAGTGCTACTAAGTCAGCCCAAATATGGTTACTCGGTTCCTTCAAACTGACTCGGTGACTTTCTGATACTCGGCATCCACTGCATTACTCGGCATCGTCATGCACTCGGTAGAAGTGAAGGCACGGTTCATACTGATCACTCGGTAGGTTTTGAACTCGGTAAGTACTGGTGACTCGGTAGACAAGATGTTACTCGGTTTACATTGTCCTGATCGGTTTGTACTAACTTGCTTGGTTTCCACTGCCTGCTCAGTTTGCACTGTCTGCTCGGTTTGCACTGTCTGCTCGGTTTGCACTGTCTGCTCGGTTTGCACTTGTCTGCTCGGTTTGCACTTGTCTGCTCGGTTTGCACTGTCTGCTCGGTTTGCACTGTCTGCTCGGTTTGCACTGACTGCTCGGTTTATGTCCAGAATGCAAATAAGTGTTGTCACTAGTGGCAATTCTTCTTAATGCCAACAATCTCCCCCTTTGGCATTAGTGACAAAAACACTTATTGGCCAAAATTTATATACACGAGTCATGCTGAGTTTTATTTTGATTTTTCAAAAATTTGTCTTTGTTATAGGGCTTTATACATTGTCTCCCCCTTTCAATGTGCTAACTGTTTCTTATACAAATCTATACAGTATACATATCTCTCCTTCTATACATATCTCCCCCTTTTTGACGATAATGCCAAAGGTGCATATACAAGTTATTTACAGAGAATCCAAAATTTGATAAGAAATCAGAATGTACCTTCATTATTAGTGCCAGGGTTCTGTCCCAACTTTCTTGCAGGATCTTACATGTTTGTATAGCAATTTGGACTTCTGCAGAGAGTTCAATCATGTGATCTGCTATAGAGAACTGATTGTCATGAATCAATGTTCTGGAATGTTCAATGTGCTTATACATTATATTCATGATGGGAAGGATCATGTGTTTGATGTCTAGCAGTGTGGACCGGATCCTTGAGTCTTCTTTCAGTAGATCAGACTGCATATTAGATAGGTGTGAAATTTTCATGTGATGAGCAGAGCTTGAACTTGGTTCAAGTTGCAGCTTCTGTATGCTAATCTTCATATCCTCATCCATTTTATTCATTTTATCTTTAACATCCTTTGTGAACTCGGCAAATTGCATAGTCTGGCCAAAAGAGAGGTAGCATTCGAATAGATAGATTCTATGTTAGACAAAACTGAAGACAATTCCACTTGGTTAATAGCTATGTGCTGAGCAATGTGCTCAAGCACTTTATTGTTGAATCTCTTCTCGGCTCTTTCAACTAACTTTTCTGTCCCGGATGAGTCCTCATTGTATTTCTCAACTGCTTCTACTAATTGTAACAAAACATGCTGGGAGGAGTCTACTTTAATGCCTAATGCATCAGACAAAATGTCCTTAGCATCCTTGATGATTTGATACTCCTTGTCTCTCTCCTCTTTAAGCTTCTTTTGTTTTGCTTTCCTTTGGAGGATCTCACCTATATTCTGCATCTGGTCTGCTGAGAGATTTGCAAAATCTAATGTAGGAATCTCTATCTCTTCATCTAGGTCTATATCCTCAACTACATTTTTACCCAAAAATTTTATACTCGGTAGAGCCTTAGGCTTATCTGTACTTAATGCTTTGGTAGTAGTGACAGTAGATAAAGTAGGGCTGGCTATTGATACTGGTATACTTTCTACTGGAGAACTTAAAATATTTATACTTGAAGATTCAAAAGCTGGAAAACTTACTGCTGGAAAACTTGATGGTACAGGAGACTGCAGCTCGGTAGAAGAAATGGTGGCTGCCTCTGATGTTGCTAGAGATGATTGGACAAATGTGGAAGTTGTCACAACCATGCTTGAAGGTGTCTCTGGGCTGGATGTAGAGACTTTCACTGGAGAGGTAGGAAGGGATGCAATGACTTCTGCTGCTATCCTTACAGTATCATCTACCTCAGTGTCTTCTTCTTGTTCATCGCTGTCATCTTCAATATCTTTAATTATTACAGTTTCAATGCTCGGTTGGTGAAGGTGGTATATGTTCTTCCATGTGGCTTTTGTAGCCTTCACAACCGATTCAATATTGTTAATCAAAATCAAACAAGTATTGAACTTCAATGTCATCTTATTTTCATTTTCTTTTAATGCCTTCTTTACTTCATCATTATTCAAGCTCGGCATCAACTGTCTCAGGTTTTGATCAAATATGTCTATCACAGTTTGCCTTGCATTGCTCCATCTCATTTTTATTGGATTCAATAGAACTGCTGGAACCTGTGGGGTAATTTCTTCAGGAGAGTATTTCCACTGTCCCATCTTCTCAACAACAGCATCTTCTATTTCCTTCTGTTCTACTTCCGATCTGGTTTCATATCTCAAGGATTTTATGTTACTTACTCCAGATCCTGATCCATCTCTGAAGAGTTTGAGCTTTTCTTGAAGGCTTAGAGGAGGCCTTTTGACTACTATGTCTTTATCTGCCTTTTCTGCCTTGTCTGCCTTGCCTCTTGTATTTCTCCTTGTAAACACAGTAGTGGGAGGCACATATGCCTTAGTGATGAAAACTTTTCCTTTCTTCTTTGCAGGTTCTGGTTCCTCTGTTTTCTCATCCTTTTCCTCTTCTTTTTCATCTATTTCTTCTTTGTCCTCGGTTATCATTTGCATTTTGGCTATCCTCTTCTTTCCTTTGTTTACCGCCTATGGAAGCTTTATGCTTAGTTCAATTCTCACCTTAGCTTCATCATATGTTCCAAAATATGGAGCTTTGGGATTGATAGGCTGATTTAGAAGAGCTTCAATGATATTCTTGGTTTCATCAATATTTACCTCATAAGGAAGAGGTTTTACATATACAGTTCTTGGTTTAACTGCTTGAATATACACATTATCACAATCTACCATAAAACAGATGTCATCTTTGTAATCTTCCACCAACTTCTGTGGAATCCGGAATCTGTCATTCATTTTCTCTTTGAAAGACTCAAAATAATTATCCATGATGCTTTCAAAGTTTTCACCCATTTCTGCGATGTATTCATTTATTTCATAGAGTACTGGCACATCTTTTCTCCATACAACTTTTCCTTTAGAAGGGAAGAATTTCTGAACATAGAAGAATAAACAGACCAACAAGGATCCAAACTTACATGGATTGTTTTTGGAAGTTTTGATGCTTTCCATGTTCTTGTTAAACTGTTTCAACAATAAGTCTGCTAGGTCAAATGTTAAGTTGTTTTTGACCACTTTGTATGCTAGGTCAATAGCTTCACAGGAGACACTGTTCTGTCGACTAGAACTGTAAATCTTGTGGGCAATGATATGTGTACCAAACTTCAGTTCAGCGTCGGTAATGCTGCTAACTTTCATGCCTCTACCATCCCACTCGGCTAGGGTTTTCTTCTCTAGTTTCGTCCGACCTAGGGTTTTGGTAGTTTTAGCTTTGTTCAACATGGGAAGACCGGTGACTTGTTGAATCATTTTCTTTGTGATCTCAATAGGTTTCTCAAGCCAAATCTTGCCATCGTGTACTCGGCTGAGAATGTACCTAACCCATTTATCTCGAAAGTTTTGAGGAAGATGTGCAATGTGAACTAAACCCTTATCTTCCAGATGTTTGTGCTCGGGCTTCAAAATACCATCCACACATAGTTCCTCACGCACAATGTCTAGTTCTAGGTTTCCATTTCATGAATTGAACAGTTAAAATGATTGCGGATATCGTTAATAAGAAGTACCTTAGGAGGAATCTGAGATTGAGCTCCGTTCGGATCTAGGGTTGCTGCAATTGCGGGCACGATCTTAAAATCTGGTGCTTTCCACTCCCCTTGGACTAACATATCAGATCCTTTCTTCGCTGAAGTGCTGGATGATGCCATGGTAGCTCACAGAAAATTCCTTTCGCAAAAGTATTGAATCGCCGGGTTGCCCTTGAAATTTTCTTCTCTCAAAGTGCTAAAGATTTGCGGTGAAGAATGAGTTCGATTACTTGCTTTTTGTTTACAATTCTGTCATTAATGCTCATTTCAAATTAGGGTAGGAATTCTGACAGACTGTCACCCACTAAGAATTAATTGCTCAGAAAAGACTTCACAGCTCGGTGAACTCGAGAATTCATACTGCTCCGACCTCGCTCGGTAAAGACAGGTACCGACCTTGCTCGGTGAAGACTATACCGACCTTGCTCGGTGAAGACTATACCAACCTTGCTCGGTGAAGACTATACCGACCTCCCTGTGATCTCACTGCATCTTGCATGCTGATTTAGACTTTTCTTTTAATTTCAGTTCTAGAACTGCTTGAGATTGATCTATGAGAATACAGTTCCAGTGCTTCCTTGGAAATTTTGTTTGAGTCGGTAGAGCCATCCATTCCATTACTTGGACTGGATTGCTCGGTAGCTTTAGGAATCCATTTTTGTCTCATCTGTTTCCTGACCTTAGTTGCTTCATTCTTCTTTCCTTCTTCAATTTCACTAGCATTCATGCAGTTTCTGGCTATGTGACCGAGTTTAGTGCATTTGAAACATCTTATGGTAGTATCTCTTTTCCTTAGATGATGTTTTATGCAATTCATGCCAATGTGTCCATATTCTCCACAGTAATGACATCTACACCAGGTGTTGTAGTCCCATCCAAACATTGCTTTCACAATTTGTTCTGCTGGATTAAATGTCTTGGATCTGCACTCAGATGCCTTGTGACCTTGTTTGTTGCACTTGTGACAGTTACCTCTGAATCTAGGTTTTTCCCTGCATTCATTTGCTTTGTGACCGGGTTGATTGCAGCTATAACATTTTCCATTGAATTCTGCTTTTTCATTGTTCCAACATTTATTTGAAGTATGTCCTATTTTACCACAATGATTACAAGTAGGTTTTTGATTTCTTTGAGTACCTTGCTTAGAGGATTCGCCTTCTTCTTTGTATCCAAGTCCTGCTTTTCCTTTTTGCCTATGAAGATTTCGTTCATACAGCTGATTCAAGTCTTCTTGACTTTTCAGCATTCCTTCATTGATTTGTTTTTCAGCGTTTAGGTCATCCATCAATCTTAGATTGGTTTCCTTTTCAGATCTTAGTTCTTCTCTTGTGTTTTCTATTTCTGATCTTAGATTTAGAATTTTTTCATTTGTATGAGAGATCTGATCAATTAGATTTTCTAGCTGAAGGGTTTTGTTTTGGACTTCAATGTTTCTTCCATCTAATTCATCTTTCAACTTGTTTCTTTGTTCCAAGATCTCACAGAATCTTGTAGAGTGTAGTTCTTGTTCTCTTTTCAATTTTCACTTCTTCCTGCAGAGACCCATTCTTTTCTAGGAGTTCTTTGATAGCATTGTTTGCTTCATCTGAGTTATTTGAGGGAAGAAGATCTTCAATCTTTTCTTCAATGTAATTCTGATCATTCATCTGATTTGCAAGTTCCTTCCTTCTCTTTAGGGATTGGGAAAGATGTTCTTTTGCTTCTTTGAGTTTAGCTATGGCCATTTCCAGATCTAGCTTTTCATTTTCAATCACCTTGTTCAGTTTGAATACCTCCATTGTCCTGGATCTTTGCTCAAGCTAGTTAAGCTTTGTCTTGAGAACCAATGCAGCTCTGATACCAATTGTTGGAAATATTCAGGAATTAACCAAGTTACTGAGAGGGGAGGGGTGAATAAGTAACTCCAAATTTTCTTCTAATTTTAACATGTATTTTACTTTTTAACCTTTGCATACAGAAAGCATGAAACTTGAAAGCATTCACAATAATGACACATAGATTTGGTTACCCAGAAACCTTCCAAAAGAAAGTAAAACTGGGGTGGGGATGAAACCCACAAAGCTTTAATACTACAGAATAAAGTTGGCCGGTTAAGGCTTACAATTTGATCACTTCTGATGATCTGCCCTGTTAGGAGCAATAAGGATTGCTAAATCCACCCTGTTAAAGGATTTACAAACATACAATGAAGTATGCACTTGGTAAAGAGATTTTTACAAAGACTGTTAAGTCTACCCGGTTAAAGGATTTAGTACTGATTCACCTGTTAGAATGAAACAGTAGATCTCTGCTTTGCAACTGGATTACTGATTGAGATTCTCTGATGTAATGATCACCTTCTGTGATGAATTTATCTTTGCTGTACCTTATACTTCTGAAGCCTTCTGCAATTCGCTTATTTCTTCCTTTCTTTTTCTTTCACATATATTCTACTTCATACATTTCATTTCATCTTTTTATTTTTACAACATTGTTTATATACAAGTCTCAAACAATTAATTACAATTACAATTACACAGTCGGCTTGACAAATAAACATAAGTGCTACTAAGTCGGCCCAAATATGGTTACTCGGTTCCTTCAAACTGACTCGGTGACTTTCTGATACTCGGCGTCCACTGCATTACTCGGCATCGTCATGCACTCGGTAGAAGTGAAGACACGGTTCATACTGATCACTCGGTAGGTTTTGAACTCGGTAAGTACTGGTGACTCGGTAGACAAGATGTTACTCGGTTTACATTGTCCTGATCGGTTTGTACTAACTTGCTCGGTTTCCACTGCCTGCTCGGTTTGCACTGTCTGCTCGGTTTGCACTTGTCTGCTCGGTTTGCACTTGTCTGCTCGGTTTGCACTGTCTGCTCGATTTGCACTATCTGCTCGGTTTGCACTGACTGCTCGGTTTATGTCCAGAATGCAAATAAGTGTTGTCACTAGTGGCAATTCTGCTTAATGCCAACAGTACCATCCTTCGTGACTACATCCTAATATGCATAATGTTTGTATTAGTTTTTAGGTTGATCTATTATTTAAAATATATTTATATTTAGAATAATATATTTAATAAAAATATGTTATAAAGTAAATTTAACATACCTACATTTCAAACCCATAGAACACCTAGTCAATAAAGTTAGTAAACAATGACACTTTATTTGATGTGTTAGACACATGGCCCTGAAGAAGCCTGTAACATCTTAAATCACAATGTGTATAAACATGGGAGGTAAAACCATTTGTATGTGACTCAATTTCCCTCCCAAAGAATAGATGGAAATGAGTAGAGCACATGTGGCCTGAGCTAGGTTGACTAGAGGTAGATGGTCTACTTGTTGCACCATTATTTGGGCCATGAGTATGGGCTACATGTGTGCCATGATAAGTGATGGTTTTAGTCAATGTTGCATT
Organism: Chamaecyparis obtusa; assembly: GCA_027943335.1. Lineage (NCBI taxonomy): Eukaryota > Viridiplantae > Streptophyta > Pinopsida > Cupressales > Cupressaceae > Chamaecyparis > Chamaecyparis obtusa. Next base: position 1,190,865 of record BSBK01002988.1, read on the forward strand.
TTCTTAAAGAGTCTCTTCCTCCATAGAATCCTTTAGGGTTACTTGGATGGTAACATGAACAATAAATTTTACTGGTAGTGATATTTGACTTGGGCAGTTTTGTGCTTGCTAAGCTCTTGGTCTATCCTAGGTAGATCCTCCATGTCTACCCTAGAAATCCCTCATATTAAATTAATTGGGAGTTTGATTTAGGAAAAACTCGCAATAATTTTTTTTCAAAAAATATAAAAGCACCTCATAATTAATACAAAGTGGTTGGTCAAAGACCACCCACCATCTATCCTAGAAATTAGTTTTGATACCCTCATGAGTAAACCAACATATAGGAAACCTCTTTGAATTAATAGGACTTTGAATTAATAGGAATATGTGCATTGGCTTTGGGGTCAGTGAAGATATTATGTATGTTTTCTTTGCTTATTTTTGTGGCTTTCACTTTATCATATGTCAAGAAATGTGCATAATAATCACGACATGAATCTCTATAAGTTTTATAATTAGTTATTTGTTTAGTGATTTCATCAACACTTGTCACCATTATTTCTAAGGTTTTGGAAAGGGATGTACGATGGTTGTGTTAATAGGTCTTAAGTCTAGAAACTAGCTCAAAAATAGCGGATCTGTTTTGTGATAAATAACCTAATAAATCATTTTGTTAGTTTGGTGGGGGGGTTTTGTGAAGGATTTAGAGGGTTTCCCATTTGAGGACTATCCTAGGGATATTCTTCAGGGTTATCAAGAGGTAAATTTTGTTAATTCCAAGGGTTTGGAGGATTTGATATCAATTTTTTTTAAAAATAAAAAATAAAAACAATAATAAAATAGCCAAATTGTAATAAAAAATAATTAAAGTGCATTACAAAATGAAGACGTACCTCTTCGACATCATGACATGATTATCTAGCTGATATAAGGCAAAATACGATCACGTTATTTTTGCCTTTTTTAGAAACTTGAAAGTCACTGTCATGAATGTCGTGAGTAAAAATGACCTAGTTGGTCATTTAAAAAAGTATAATAAAAAATGTGATTGCATTATGTTGATTTTAAAACATGATTGCAATTTTATATAAGTTTAATGCAATGAGGTCTTTAATTTTTAAAATATGTATGCATTAAGGCTCAATTTTTTTGATCCATAATGCATTCGGGTTATTTGAATTTTCCAATAACCTGAATGTGTTCCCTACAATTTTAAATTTTTTAGGTGGGTGGCCACTTTTTTGTTTACCATCTTGGTGTACTTACCTTGACGTTTTATCAAACATTCTTTTTAGCTCTCCAACATTTTTCTAACATATCTCTTTCTACCTCTCCCTCCATCCTTTCCTCTCTACTAATCTTCTTACCCCTCTCTACATATATTCCTTTGTCCATATTTCTCTTATTACTTTCTCTCTACAATTATTACTTTCTTACACAAAAATTGGAGTCAATTTTTCTAGATTATTCTCTAGGTACATTTTATTCAATTTTTTTTGTGTTCACTATCTAGTCAATTTCTTGGATTTTTTAGCACTTGGATTGGATCTGTTTGTTTGAGAGTGTTTTATTTGAAGTTATCTTCATGTTATGAGATTATTGGGATCTAATCATTTAATTTGAGGAGGTATCATGGGATTCTATTTTCACCTTTTGTTATCACCTCGACAAAGGAACATTATGGGTTCTAGTGACATGACAACCTGACACATATCAGGTGGCTAGATATTGTTACCATATTTTTATGGATTGATACCCAAACCAAAGAATTTAGGAGGTAAATAAGCTTGGGGTAATACCATAGACCATGCTATAGGTGTGATTTTTTCTAGTGTTGATTATGATAATGTGTGTGCTATATCATACCTTGAATGTCCTCACACACTCTGGGCTCAACTTTGGGAGATGCATACATAGATACTCATATCTCTCCATTCCTAGATGATCTTGCAATATATTTTCTTCTTCCCCTTTCACATGAAGATTTCATACCCTTTGGTGGTGATACTATAGAGGAGATTGAGTATAACATAGGTCTTGAATGTTTTGATGGATCAAAGGCCTATCATTATGTTTGTACTCCTCACATTGAGATCTTATCTTAATCCTCTTCATATTCTGTTGTTCCTAATAATATTGGAATTTTCACATGCATAATGTCCATGGATTTAATGCAACAATACATCATTGTTATTCTAGACATAGCTACTTGGGATTTGTATCTTATAGACATATTATTCTTGTCTGTGGAGTCTCATGTTACAAATATGGAGGATTATTTTGAGGATATTTATCTCCTTAATAGCTACATTAGTGTTGTCAACTTATCTTTATCACTCATGAATCATGTTCTTCATCAGATTTTGCAAAGTACTAATTTTTCATCTTATCCATTGATTGGGCATGAACATGATTGGTTTGTGGCATCATCATATTTTATGGACATAGAAACACTCAAGCAGTATCCAGCTGCAAATATAGTTTGGATTTGGATTCCTATATCTTATATTTTATGGGAAGGGCTTCTCTTATCTTCAATTGATTTATTTCTTGCTATGAGGAGAAATTTTTTTTGCAGGCAATTGATTATGTTCTATATTTAGGCATTCATCATTGGAACATGAGCTACTTCTTTATTGGGGGGATTATCATCCTCATTTTATCTCTCTAATGGGGGTATATTCACTATACTAATGTGATTGATATAGTTCTTAGGGGGACACTTGGAGTCCTTCATCTTAGTCAAATATAGTACATTTTTTCTCTTTTTTTGTGTCTCTCACTTTTGGAGAGGGTTTTTTTCCCCATGAGGTTTTTATCCTTTTCTCCATTTAGAGAGATCTAATTTCATTTGTGAGTTGCATTGGTTTGTAAATGAGTACCTAATCGAGCCTTCATTTTTGGGAATCATTCATTCATAAATAATGCTTAGAGATTTTTTTGTCTCCCTAAGTTTCACTTAAGGGGGGGGGGTGTTAGAGCATGTATATTAGTTGCATTAGGCACATACAAACTTGTTTCTTTATTTAATTATTCATATTCTCATGCATAATTAAGTACATGTTTGCATATTCATGCTCTAGCTTAAGTTCACTTAGTTGAGCCTAAATTTAAGAAAATCTAGACTAGTTAGGCTCCACTTTGCATATTGTGCATATCATGCACTTCTAGTTTTCATATATTATCTTTAGCTTCTATTTTTAGTAGTAGTTATATTTTGGATATTTTTAGCATTTTTGTCATTCATTCATTATAATTCATCTCAATCCAAATCTCGATTCATGTTTGTGCAATCAATACATACTTCTAGGGTTGTTATACAGTATATTATATTTTATCAATCTCGAGTGACCCCACAATAGTGGGTTACACTTTTTTAGACATGCTGATTTTTGTTGAAATAAAACATTTTTAATAAAATATGATGATTTAAGCCTTGAGAGGTTCTATTTGAAGGAATTAATTACAAATGGTTATCTCAAAGCCTCTTAGATAAAAAAATATATTGAAATAACATCTATACTCCTCATTCATACCTATAATGGAGTCTCCTTCACACCTATTAAAATGTTGACAAAAAAACACTTCGACTTTATCTTTTGGTAGATCAAATGAATCCATTTGACAAACCTATTTGATGAACTATAATTAATTGAATACCTGAATGACTTGAAGATCAGTGATTATAGATCACCGTCTACTGAAATGATATGTAAGATAATTAAATTAGTCATTGTGTTGTCATTGATGTCAACAAGTTTTGACAGTACTTATCATGATAGTTGCAAATATCTAAACATTTGAAAAGAGGAGAAATGATGAAGAATTGAGATATCTACATAGAGGAAGATGGATATGATAGATGAGGATAAGGAATAATTTTGGTAACTTATTGATGAGTCCATGACTTCATATGGTTGACTTGATTATGTTACATTAATCTGTTATGAAGTTGGAAGCAAAACTTAACAAAGTGCAGTGTAGTCAGTAAATGAAGCACTTTAGTATACACCGAACTAGTTTAGTGTATACTAAGCGACAATATTAACCAAGCTTGTGTTCATCGACACATTTTTGTGTTAACCGAGTATGGATGAAAGAACTAAATGTTTAGTTTAGCCAACAAAAATTGATGAGCTGGAATGTGTATGATT